>JBBBDQ010001738.1:3302500-3520000 GCA_037127315.1 Ascarosepion bandense | reverse complement strand
TTTTTGTATGGGTTTCTTAGTTAGTTTCATTCTTACTTTTTGTATGTCTCTAACCCACCACTAATTTATTATCCATTTCATCCCTTTCTTAGGTTTTTATTTTCTTTCCTTGTTTATTTTCTTTCTTTCTTTCTTTCTTTCTTTCTTTCTTTCACTCATTTATCTTTTTCGCATAGTTTTCGCTTCTGTCTTCTTTTTCTTTGTTTTTTTTTATTGCATTCTCTCGTTTCTTCTTAATTTTCTTCCTTATTTCATTCTTTCTACATTTTATGTTTACATTTTATTCCATAAAATTTTACTTTTTTTTTCATTTTTTTTTTTGCTTATTTATATCCCTTTTCTTGTGTATTTGCTGTTATTCATATGTTCTTGTTTTTCGTCTTTTTCTTTTCTGTTTTAATAATTTTTTCTTGATTTTCATTTCTAGTTATTCTTTCTTCTTTCTCAACTTTCTTTCAAACTCTGCAGCCTTGTTTTTTTTATTTGGTTCCTGTTTTGATTCATTTTTCTTTTTTCATTTTATCGTTTTTTTTTTGCCTTTTCAGATTTCTGTTGTTTATTTCTTTGTTTTTTCAGTAATTTTTATTATTTCGTATACTTTTCCTTTCATACCATATTCTTTAATTATTTTTCTTCTTCTCTTTTAGCTTTCCTTTTCACTGCCCGCATTTTTCTTTTTCTTTTTCTTCCTTAGTATCTTTTTAAATATTCCACTTGTTTTTTTATTTTCTATTCTGTTTTTGTTTTCATTTTTTTTTTTAACGTCCTTCTATTTATTCTTCTTTAATGTAAAACTTTTTTTGACGTTTTTCTTTCTATTTCCACGATGATCATTGTTTTTATAATGATCATTACAATCATCATCATTATTTTTTTTTTCCGAAGAATAACCAGTTCTCACTTAAAAATCCCTGATTCTGACTTGAGGCATTTCATTGGAATTTTTCGCAAGAGAAATAAAAAAATAAAACTCTCCCAACAGGAATAATTCTGCAAAGCTCGTTGATTTTTTGGTTAACTGTTTCTGGAGAATATGAAAAAAAAAAAGAAAATATTAAATCAATCTCCCCATCTCAAAGAGAAAATATAATCAAAACAATTTCTTTAAAAAACTGAAAAAAAAAACACTAAACATATTTTATTTTCGAACAGTTCTGGTAACTAAAAGTTATAGTAATGGTAAATAATAAATAATGTGAGATATTATTTTTTGTTTAATTCAATTATGACTAAGAATTTTTTAAAGTTTCCACTTAAGAAGAGGGTTGTTGATTATATTTTGAACAGTTTTACACTAGCAATATTTACTGAAGCGAATATAGTACAGCAAAAATATCTCTTCTAGTATTATTTTTAAGTTCAATTCTCTTACGAAGCGGATCTCTGGGTTTAATAATAGGGAAGACTGTGCTCTTTAATGCTGAATAGTAACACTCCTAATATTTCAAAACAGTAGACAACGTGAAATCACTCCAGTATCTTTCACAATACTTTTTCATTAAAAAGGAAAAAAAATAAAGAAATATAGAATGCCATATTTTGTTATGTGGTTAATATTTAAAAGATAAGTATGCCTTCTAGTGGATATGAAATTAATTAAAATCAACCTTCTTCTCCATTGTTACAAAATTCACAATGACCTGTCAAATCCTGTTTTTCCCTTAATAGAAAAAGAATTGACTATGATGCTAAAGATATAGTCGAAACCAGATTTCGCAAGTAGGTGTTAAAATGATTTTTGACCAATGGGAGCGACTTACAACACTTGAGGACTTCGCGAGCAAGTGCGAAAATCTGAATACTTTAAAAGGCCCCTGTGAACGTCAAGACATTCAGTCAAAGATGGAAGCCGCAAGACGAAACATCTAAAATATAAATTCAACTTCAAGCGACTCGGACATAGTTGTCTTTATCTTTTTCCTGCTGATCCCTTTTACTTCTTCCCAATCCAAAGACATTCCTATCAAACCATCACATACATACTTACGTACACATATACTCTTTTAACAATTACTACTCCGAACATTCTCTACGAACGCTTGATACCTTTAACTTTCTCATTATACTCTTAATTCAACTTCATCATTGAACAAGAACTCTACTCTTAACTTCTTAATAATGTTTATAATTGCACATAAATTTTTACAACTTATGTTACTCTTTCCTTTTCATAAATTTCTATTTTAACATGAAAAATGTATATTATATTCTTACACCATTCCATAAAATTTCACACATTCCAACCTGACGACAACCAATTTTCTGATAATTCTGCTAATGATAATTCTGGATAAAACTTGTAAGCTGTAGGGAGTTCGGTTATGTCAGACACAAGGCCGAATCAAAGAAACATTAAACAGCTCCCATACGCTACAGCCTAATAGCAGGATAATCTGGATTTTCTTAGCCTCGGTGGCCACCAGTTTAAGAGAAAAACTCTGAATTCCAAATTGATAACATTCCACTCTCTTCATATAGTTCATTAAATAATGTAAATTACTTTATATTAGAAGTGTTACATTTTCTATCAAATGAGAAATGTCTATAGTGAAAAGTGTTTATGTCTCGAGACTTTAATTTTAATTTAATTTTTAAATAGAATGAATAACAGCAGAATAGAAAAGGAAAGTAAATACAAAACAGACACATACATACATATATATATATATATATATAAACTTATTTATAAATAGAAATTTGTTTCTGTGTGTGTGTATGTGTCTGTTTTGTATTTACTTTCCTTTTCTATTCTGCTGTTATTCATTCTATTTAAAAATTAAATTAAACTTAAAGTCTCGAGACATAAACACTTTTCACTATATATATATATATATATATATATATATATATATATATATATATATATATATCTTATATGCGTTGGACGCATGTAAGTATTTATATATTTTTACTAAGGGTTCATGTATGCCTACAGCTTATAAAAGTCATTTAGAGAACAAAGTATGTTTAGCATTCCTGTTTCTTGCAGCATTACTGATTCGTCCGTGATGTACTGGGTTATAATATATCAAATATAATAATGCTCATAATGGGGAAATACAAGGGAGATAACACCTTTCCGCCATAACTCTACCGTTATAGAAAAAACTCAAAGAAATAACAATAAAACAAAGTGAGAGAAAACGAAGGAATAAACTAAAAGGAAAAAAAAAAAAGAAAATCGGGAAAAGAAAAGACAGAAGAAACCACGTTTAAATAAAGAAATTGGGAATACTTATTGAAAAAGAAAATGCGAGGATTTTAAAAGGAGGACGAGAGGGTGGAAATAACAAGAAATGGCTTGTTAATTTTAACACCTCCAACAAGGAATCTCTCACTTTTAATCGTCAGGGATATCCATTTTTCTGCGATCTGTTTTCATGCCTGACGTTAAACTCCCGGTGAGTAACTTTTTGCGCTTTTTTGCGTTAACGTTTTTCCACCGACTTGAAGTGAAAAGAATATGTTGAACTAATTACAAGAAAAGTTGGCTCACTCTATTGCTGTAGACAGCCTTTCTCTGCAAATAATATTATACGCCTTTGTTAGTCTACCAATCGTCTCTGCATTGAATATTGCTGTCAAATGTGGTTTGGTAGTTCTGTACAAAGATTTAAAGATTAAATCAAATGAATATTCTACAATGTTATCAGTGCTAACCAGGCATCACTAGTCACTTTCTGTCTTCTATAACTTACTGATATATCCCGGAAAGGAATACAGTATAAAATGATCAGTTGAAAAATGGAACTCCTCACTAGTAATAATAAATATAGATTTATTGTACTAAGGTACAATTAACAATCATACACATGTAGGCAAGCCACGGGTTGGAGCGGAATCGACTATCAAATAGTGAATGCCTTCGCCTAAGACATTTCTGTATTTACTAGCCTTCTCCCGCAAGGCCAGATGTGACACATGGCCATTTTATTGTGGGTATTCCCAGCCATATAGCCGGGCCAAAAAATCTCTGTTTATTTTTCCCCAGTCGTGGTTCTACCCTTCGGCGGAACCACGACTGGGTTTGTGCTCTCTGCTCGGAAGCAGAGAGCGCCCTCTACCCGAAGGCAGAGTGCGTACAGTGTCATAGAAAAGTCAGGCGAATGCCTCAGACCTTTCGTATTTACTAGCCATCCCACGAAAGGCCAGATGTGACACATGGTCATTTTATAATGGGTATTGGCCAAGAAATCTCTGTCTATTTTTCCCAGTCGTGTATCTACACTTCGTCGGAACCACGACTGGGTTTGTGCTCTCTGCTCGGAAGAGTTTTACTTATAAACACATCACCCCATGCTCTGTTGATACTGGCAAAAGTTTTACTTATAGACACATCACCCCCTGCTCTGTTGATACTGGCAAAAGGTTTACTTATAGACATGTAATCCCATGCTCTGTTGATCCTGGCAAAAGGTTTACTTATAGACTCATCTCCTCATGCTTTGTTGATACTGGCAAAAGGTTTACTTATAAACACATCACCCCATGCTCTGTTGATACTGGCAAAAGGTTTACTCATAAACACATCATCACATGCTCTGTTGATACTGGCAAAAGGTTTACTTATAGACACATCACCCCATGCTCTGTTGATACTGGCAAAAGGTTTACTTATAGACACATCACCCCATGTTATGTTGATACTGGCAAAAGGTTTACTTATAAACACATCACCCCATGCTCTGTTGATACTGGCAAAAGGTTTACTTATAGACACATCACACCATGTTCTGTTGATACTGTCAAAAGGTTTACTTATAGACACATAACCCCATGCTCTGTTGATACTGGCAAATGTTTTACTTATAAACACATCACCCCATGCTCTGTTGATACTGGCAAAAGGTTTACTTATAGACACATCACCCCATGCTCTGTTGATACTGGCAAAAGGTTTACTTATAGACACATCACCCCATGCTCTGTTGATACTGGCAAAAGGTTTACTTATAGACACATTACCCCATGTTCTGTTGATACTGGCAAAAGATTTACTTATAGACACGTAACCCATGCTCTGTTGATACTGGCAAAAGGTTTGCTTATAAAAGCATCACCCCACGTTCTGTTGATACTGGCAAAAGGTTTGCTTATAGACACATCTCCCCATGCTCTGTTGATACTGTTAAAGGTTTACTTATAGACACATCATCCCATGCTCTGTTGATACTGGCAAAAGGTTTACTCATAGACACATCACCCCATGTTCTGTCGATACTGGCAAAGGTTTACTTATAGACACATCACCCCATGTTCTGTTGATACTGGCAAAAGGTTTACTTATAGACACATCTCCCCATGCTCTGTTGATACTGTCAAAAGGTTTACTTATAGACACATCACCCCATGTTCTGTTGATACTGGCAAAAGGGTTTACTTATAGACACATCACCCCATGCTCTGTTGATACTGGCAAAAGGTTTACTTTATAGACACATCACCCCATGCTCTGTTGATACTGGCAAAAAGGTTTACTTATAGACACATCACCCCATGTTCTGTTGATACTGGCAAAAGGTTTACTTATAGACACATCACCCCATGCTCTGTTGATACTGGCAAAAGGTTTACTTATAGACACATCACCCCATGCTCTGTTGATACTGGCAAAAGGTTTACTTATAGACACATCACCCCATGCTCTGTTGATACTGGCAAACGGTTTACTTATAGACAAATCATCCCATGTTCTGTTGATACTGGCAAAAAGGTATACTTATAGACACATCACCCCATGCTCTGTTGATACTGGCAAAAGGTTTACTTATAGACACATCACCCCATGCTCTGTTGATACTGGCAAACGGTTTACTTATAGACACATCACCCCATGCTCTGTTGATACTGGCAAAAGGTTTACTTATAGACACATCACCCCATGCTCTGTTGATACTGGCAAAAGGTTTACTTATAGACACATCACCCCATGCTCTGTTGATACTGGCAAAAGGTTTACTTATAGACACATCACCCCATGCTCTGTTGATACTGGCAAAAGGTTTACTTATAGACACATCACCCCATGTTCTGTTGATACTGGCAAAAGATTTATTTATATACACATCACCCCATGCTCTGTTGATACTGGCAAAAGGTTTACTTATAGACACATCACCCCATGTTCTGTTGATACTGGCAAAAGGTTTACTTATAGACACACATCACCCCATGCTCTGTTGATACTGGCAACGGGTTTACTTATAGACAAATCATCCCATGTTCTGTTGATACTGGCAAAAGGTTTACTTATAGACACATCACCCCATGCTCTGTTGATACTGGCAAAAGGTTTACTTATAGACACATCACACCATGCTCTGTTGATACTGGCAAACGGTTTACTTATAGACACATCACCCCATGCTCTGTTGATACTGGCAAAAGGTTTACTTATAGACACATCACCCCATGCTCTGTTGATACAAAAGGTTTACTTATAGACACATCACCCCATGCTCTGTTGATACTGGCAAAAGGTTTACTTATAGACACATCACCCCATGCTCTGTTGATACTGGCAAACGGTTTACTTATAGACACATCATCCCATGTTCTGTTGATACTGGCAAAAGGTTTACTTATAGACACATCACCCCATGCTCTGTTGATACTGGCAAAAGGTTTACTTATAGACACATCACCCCATGCTCTGTTGATACTGGCAAAAGGTTTACTTATAGACACATCACCCCATGCTCTGTTGATACTGGCAAAGGTTTACTTATAGACACATCACCCCATGCTCTGTTGATACTGGCAAAAGGTTTACTTATAGACACATCACCCCATGCTCTGTTGATACTGGCAAAAGGTTTACTTATAGACACATCACCCCATGCTCTGTTGATACTGGCAAAAGGTTTACTTATAGACACATCACCCCATGCTCTGTTGATACTGGCAAACGGTTTACTTATAGGACAAATCATCCCATGTTCTGTTGATACTTGTAAAAGGTTTACTTATAGACACATCACCCCATGCTCTGTTGATACTGGCAAAAGGTTTACTTATAGACACATCACCCCATGCTCTGTTGATACTGGCAAAAGGTTTACTTATAGACACATCACCCCATGCTCTGTTGATACTGGCAAAAGGTTTACTTATAGACACATCACCCCATGCTCTGTTGATACTGGCAAAAGGTTTACTTATAGACACATCACCCCATGCTCTGTTGATACTGGCAAAAGGTTTACTTATAGACACATCACCCCATGCTCTGTTGATACTGGCAAAAGGTTTACTTATAGACACATCACCCCATGCTCTGTTGATACTGGCAAAAGGTTTACTTATAGACACATCACCCCATGCTCTGTTGATACTGGCAAAAGGTTTACTTATAGACACATCACCCCATGCTCTGTTGATACTGGCAAAAGGTTTACTTATAGACACATCACCCCATGCTCTGTTGATACTGGCAAAAGGTTTACTTATAGACACATCACCCCATGCTCTGTTGATACTGGCAAACGGTTTACTTATAGACAAATCATCCCATGTTCTGTTGATACTGGCAAAAGGTTTACTTATAGACACATCACCCCATGCTCTGTTGATACTGGCAAAAGGTTTACTTATAGACACATCACCCCATGCTCTGTTGATACCAGTAAAAAGGTTTACTTATAGACACATCACCCCATGCTCTGTTGATAGTTGGCAAAAGGTTTACTTATAGACACATCACCCCATGCTCTGTTGATACTGGCAAAAGGTTTACTGTAGACACATCACCCCATGCTCTGTTGATACTGGCAAAAGATTTACTTATAGACACATCACCCCATGCTCTGTTGATACTGGCAAAAGGTTTACTTAGACACATCACCCCATGCTCTGTTGATACTGGCAAAAGGTTTACTTATAGACACATCACCCCATGCTCTGTTGATACTGGCAAAAGGTTTACTTATAGACACATCACCCCATGCTCTGTTGATACTGGCAACGGTTTACTTATAGACACATCACCCCATGCTCTGTTGATACTGGCAAAAGGTTTACTTATAGACACATCACCCCATGCTCTGTTGATACTGGCAAAAGGTTTACTTATAGACACATCACCCCATGCTCTGTTGATACTGGCAAACGGTTTACTTATAGACACATCACCCCATGCTCTGTTGATACTGGCAAAAGGTTTACTTATAGACACATCACCCCATGCTCTGTTGATACTGGCAAAAGGTTTACTTATAGACACATCACCCCATGCTCTGTTGATACTGGCAAACGGTTTACTTATAGACACATCACCCCATGCTCTGTTGATACTGGCAAAAGGTTTATTTATAGACACATCACCCCATGCTCTGTTGATACTGGCAAAAGGTTTACTTATAGACACATCACCCCATGCTCTGTTGATACTGGCAAAAGGTTTACTATAGACACATCACCCCATGTTCTGTTGATACTGGCAAAAGATTTACTTATAGACACATCACCCCATGCTCTGTTGATACTGGCAAAAGGTTTACTTATAGACACATCACCCCATGCTCTGTTGATACTGTCAAAAGGTTTACTTATAGACACATCACCCCATGCTCTGTTGATACTGGCAGGTTTATATAGACACATCACCCCATGCTCTGTTGATACTGGCAAAGGTTTACTTATAGACACATCAACCCATGCTCTTATTGATACTGGCAAAAGGTTTTATTTATAGACACATCACCCCCATGCTCTGTTGATACTGGCAAAAGGTTTACTTATAGACACATCACCCCCATGCTCTGTTGATACTGGCAAAAGGTTTACTTATAGACACATCACCCCATGCTCTGTTGATACTACAGCAAGGTTGCCACTAGACACATCACCCCATGCTCTGTTGATACTGGCAAAGGTTTCTTATAGACACATCACACCCCATGCTCTGTTGATACTGGCAAAGGTTTGCCCATAGACACATCACCCCATGCTCTGTTGATACTGGCAAAAGGTTTACTTATAGACACATCACCCCATGCTCTGTTGATACTGGCAAAGGGTTTACTTATAGACACATCACCCCATGCTCTGTTGATACTGGCAAAAGGTTTACTTATAGACACATCCCCCATGCTCTGTTGATACTGGCAAAAGGTTTACTTATAGACTACATCACCCCATGCTCTGTTGATACTGGCAAAAGGTTTACTTATAGACAAATCATCCCATGTTCTGTTGATACTGGCAAAGGTTTACTTATAGACACATCACCCCATGCTCTGTTGATACTGGCAAAAGGTTTATATAGACACATCACCCCATGCTCTGTTGATACTGGCAAAAGGTTTATATAGACACATATGCCCCATGCTCTGTTGATACTGGCAAAGGTTTACTTATAGACACATCACCCCACTGCTCTGTTGATACTGGCAAAGGTTTACTTATAGACACATCACCCCATGCTCTGTTGATACTGGCAAAGAGTTTACTTATAGACACATCACCCCATGCTCTGTTGATACTGGCAAAAGGAGTTTACTTATAGACACATCACCCCATGCTCTGTTGATACTGGCAAAAGGTTTACTTATAGACACATCACCCCATGCTCTGTTGATACTGGCAAAAGGTTTACTTATAGACACATCACATGCTCTGTTGATACTGGCAAAAGGTTTACTTATAGACACATCACCCCATGCTCTGTTGATTCTGGCAAAAGGTTTACTTATAGACACATCACCCCATGCTCTGTTGATACTGGCAAAAGGTTTACTTATAGACACATCACCCCATGCTCTGTTGATACTGGCAAAAGGTTTACTTATAGACACATCACCCCATGCTCTGTTGATACTGGCAAAAGGTTTACTTATAGACACATCACCCCATGCTCTGTTGATACTGGCAAAAAGGTTTACTTATAGAGCCATCACCCCATGCTCTGTTGATACTGGCAAAAGGTTTACTTATAGACACATCACCCCATGCTCTGTTGATACTGGCAAACGGTTTACTTATAGACAAATCATCCCATGTTCTGTTGATACTGGCAAAAGGTTTACTTATAGACACATCACCCCATGCTCTGTTGATACTGGCAAAAGCCTACTTATAGACACATCACCCCATGCTCTGTTGATACTGGCAAAAGGTTTACTTATAGACACATCACCCCATGCTCTGTTGATACTGGCAAAAGGTTTACTTATAGACACATCACCCCATGCTCTGTTGATACTGGCAAAAGGTTTACTTATAGACACATCACCCCATGCTCTGTTGATACTGGCAAAAGGTTTACTTATAGACACATCACCCCAAGCTCTGTTGATACTGGCAAAAGGTTTACTTATAGACACATCACCCCATGCTCTGTTGATACTGGCAAGCATTTATAGACACATCACCCCATGCTCTGTTGATACTGGCAAACGGTTTACTTATAGACAAATCATCCCATGTTCTGTTGATACTGGCAAAAAGGTTTACTTATAGACACATCACCCCATGCTCTGTTGATACTGGCAAAAGGTTTATTTTATAGACACATCACCCCATGCTCTGTTGATACTGCAAAAGGTTTACTTATAGACATACTCACCCCATGCTCTGTTGATACTGCAAAAGGTTTACTTATAGACACATCACCCCATGCTCTGTTGATACTGGTAAAAAGGTTTACTTATAGACACATCACCCCAAGCTCTGTTGATACTGGCAAAGGTTTACTTATAGACACATCACCCCATGCTCTGTTGATACTGGCAAAAAAGGTTTACTTTATAGGACACATCACCCATGCCTTGTTGATACTGGCAAACGGTTTACGATAGACAAATCATCCCATGTTCTGTTGATACTGGCAAAAGGTTACTTATAGACACATCACCCCATGCTCTGTTGATACTGGCAAAGGTTTACTTATAGACACATCACCCCATGCTCTGTTGATACTGGCAAAAGGTTTACTTATAGATGACATCACCCCATGCTCTGTTGATACTGGCAAAAGGTTTACTTATAGACACATCACCCCATGCTCTGTTGATACTGGCAAAAGGTTTACTTATAGACACATCACCCCATGCTCTGTTGATACTGGCAAATATTTATTTATAGACACATCACCCCATGCTCTGTTGATACTGGCAAAAGTGCTTCATTTATAGACACATCACCCCATGCTCTGTTGATACTGGCAAAAGGTTTACTTATAGACACATCACCCCATGCTCTGTTGATACTGGCAAAAGGTTTACTTATAGACACATCACCCTGCTCTGTTGATACTGGCAAAAGGTTTACTTATAGACACATCACCCCATGCTCTGTTGATACTGGCAAAAGGTTTACTTATAGACACATCACCCCATGCTCTGTTGATACTGGCAAAAGGTTTACTTATAGACACATCACCCCATGCTCTGTTGATACTGCAAAAGGTTTACTTATAGACACATCACCCCATGCTCTGTTGATACTGGCAAACGGTTTACTTATAGACAAATCATCCCATGTTCTGTTGATACTGGCAAAAGGTTTACTTATAGACACATCACCCCATGCTCTGTTGATACTGGCAAAAGGTTTACTTATAGACACATCACCCCATGCTCTGTTGATACTGGCAAAAGGTTTACTTATAGACACATCACCCCATGCTCTGTTGATACTGGCAAAAGGTTTACTTATAGACACATCACCCCATGCTCTGTTGATACTGGCAAAAGGTTTACTTATAGACACATCACCCCATGCTCTGTTGATACTGGCAAAAGGTTTACTTATAGACACATCACCCCATGCTCTGTTGATACTGGCAAAAGGTTTACTTATAGACACATCACCCCATGCCTTGTTGATACTGGCAAAAGGTTTACTTATAGACACATCACCCCATGCTCTGTTGATACTGGCAAAAGGTTTTACTTATAGACACATCACCCCAAGCTCTGTTGATACTGGCAAAAGGTTTACTTATAGACACATCACCCCATGCTCTGTTGATACTGGCAAAAGGTTTACTTATAGACACATCACCCCATGCTCTGATGGATACTGGCAAACGGGTTTATTTATAGACAAATCATCCCATGTTCTGTTGATACTGGCAAAAGGTTTACTTATAGACACATCACCCCATGCTCTGTTGATACTGGCAGTATGTCACTTATAGACACATCACCCCATGCTCTGTTGATACTGGCAAAAGGTTTACTTATAGACACATCACCCCATGCTCTGTTGATACTGGCAAAAGGTTTACTTATAGACACATCACCCCATGCTCTGTTGATACTGGCAAAAGGTTTACTTATAGACACATCACCCCATGCTCTGTTGATACTGGCAAAAGATTTACTTATAGACACATCACCCCATGCTCTGTTGATACTGGCAAAAGGTTTACTTATAGACACATCACCCTATGCTCTGTTGATACTGGCAAAAGGTTTACTTATAGACACATCACCCCATGCTCTGTTGATACTGGCAAAAGGTTTACTTATAGACACATCACCCCATGCTCTGTTGATACTGGCAAACGGTTTACTTATAGACACATCACCCCATGCTCTGTTGATACTGGCAAAAGGTTTACTTATAGACACATCACCCCATGCTCTGTTGATACTGGCAAAAAGGTTTACTTATAGACACATCACCCCAAGCTCTGTTGATACTGGCAAAAGGTTTACTTATAGACACATCACCCCATGCTCTGTTGATACTGGCAAAAGGTTTACTTATAGACACATCACCCCATGCTCTGTTGATACTGGCAAACGGTTTACTTATAGACAAATCATCCCATGTTCTGTTGATACTGGCAAAAGGTTTACTTATAGACACATCACCCCATGCTCTGTTGATACTGGCAAAAGGTTTACTTATAGACACATCACCCCATGCTCTGTTGATACTGGCAAAAGGTTACTTACAGACACATCACCCCATGCTCTGTTGATACTGGCAAAAGGTTTACTTATAGACACATCACCCCATGCTCTGTTGATACTGGCAAAAGGTTTACTTATAGACACATCACCCCAAGCTCTGTTGATACTGGCAAAAGGTTTACTTATAGACACACTACCCCATGCTCTGTTGATACTGGCAAAAGGTTTACTTATAGACACATCACCCCATGCTCTGTTGATACTGGCAAACGGTTTACGACAGACAAATCATCCCATGTTCTGTTGATACTGGCAAAAGGTTTACTTATAGACACATCACCCCATGCTCTGTTGATACTGGCAAAGGTTTACTTATAGACACATCACCCCATGCTCTGTTGATACTGGCAAAAGGTTTACTTATAGACACATCACCCCATGCTCTGTTGATACTGGCAAAAGGTTTACTTATAGACACATCACCCCATGCTCTGTTGATACTGGCAAAAGGTTTACTTATAGACACATCACCCCATGCTCTGTTGATACTGGCAAAAGGTTTACTTATAGACACATCACCCCATGCTCTGTTGATACTGGCAAAAGGTTTACTTATAGACACATCACCCCATGCTCTGTTGATACTGGCAAAAGGTTTACTTATAGACACATCACCCCATGCTCTGTTGATACTGGCAAAAGGTTTACTTATAGACACATCACCCCATGCTCTGTTGATACTGGCAAAAGGTTTATTTATAGACACATCACCCCATGCTCTGTTGATACTGGCAAAAGGTTTACTTATAGACACATCACTCCATGCTCTGTTGATACTGGCAAAAGGTTTACTTATAGACACATCACCCCATGCTCTGTTGATACTGGCAAAAGGTTTACTTATAGACACATCACCCCATGCTCTGTTGATACTGGCAAACGGTTTACTTATAGGACAAATCATCCCATGTTCTGTTGATACTGGCAAAAGGTTTACTTATAGACACATCACCCCATGCTCTGTTGATACTGGCAAAAGGTTTACTTATAGACACATCACCCCATGCTCTGTTGATACTGGCAAAAGGTTTACTTATAGACACATCACCCCATGCTCTGTTGATACTGGCAAAAGGTTTACTTATAGACACATCACCCCATGCTCTGTTGATACTGGCAAAAGGTTTACTTATAGACACATCACTACCCCATGCTCTGTTGATACTGCAAAAGGTTTACTTATAGACACATCACCCCATGCTCTGTTGATACTGGCAAAAAGGTTTACTTATAGACACATCACCCCATGCTCTGTTGATACTGGCAAAAGGTTTACTTATAGACACATCACCCCATGCTCTGTTGATACTGGCAAAAGGTTTACTCATAGACACATCACCCCAAGCTCTGTTGATACTGGCAAAAGCAGTTCATTTATAGACACATCACCCCATGCTCTGTTGATACTGGCAAAAGGTTTACTTAGACACATCACCCCATGCTCTGTTGATACTGGCAAACGGTTTACTTATAGACAAATCATTCCATGTTCTGTTGATACTGGCAAAAGGTTTACTTATAGACACATCACCCCATGCTCTGTTGATACTGGCAAAAGGTTTACTTATAGACACATCACCCCATGCTCTGTTGATACTGGCAAAAGGTTTACTATAGACACATCACCCATGCTCTGTTGATACTGGCAAAAGAAGTCACATTATAGACACATCACCCCATGCTCTGTTGATAATGGTAAAAGGTTTATTTATAGACACATCACCCCATGCTCTGTTGATACTGGCAAAAGATTTACGTATAGACACATCACCCCATGCTCTGTTGATACTGGCAAAAGGTTTACTTATAGACACATCACCCCATGCTCTGTTGATACTGGCAAAAGGTTTACTTATAGACACATCACCCCATGCTCTGTTGATACTGGCAAAAGGTTTACTTATAGACATCACCCCATGCTTCTGTTGATACTGGCAAGGATTTACTTATAGACACATCACCCCATGCTCTGTTGATACTGGCAAAAGGTTTACTTATAGACACATCACCCCATGCTCTGTTGATACTTTGGCAAAAGGTTTACCTTATAGACACATCACCCCATGCTTCTGTTGATGCCTGGCCAAAAGGTTTACTTTATAGACACATCACCCCATGCTCTTGTTGATACTGGCAAAAGGTTTACTTATAGACACATCACTCCCATGCTCTGTTGATACTGGCAAAGGTTTTATTTATAGACACATCACCCCATGCTCTGTTGATACTGGCAAAAGGTTTACTTATAGACACATCACCCCATGCTCTGTTGATACTGGCAAAAAGGTTTACTTATAGACACATCACCCCATGCTCTGTTGATACTGGCAAAAGGTTTACTTATAGACACATCACCCCATGCTCTGTTGATACTGGCAAAAGGTTTACTTATAGACACATCACCCCATGCTCTGTTGATACTGGCAAACGGTTTACTTATAGACACATCACCCCATGCTCTCTGTTGATACTGGCAAAAGGTTTACTTATAGACACATCACCCCATGCTCTGTTGATACTGGCAAAAGGTTTACTTATAGACACATCACCCCATGCTCTGTTGATACTGGCAAACGGTTTACTTATAGACACATCACCCCATGCTCTGTTGATACTGGCAAAAGGTTTACTCATAGACACATCACCCCATGCTCTGTTGATACTGGCAAAAGGTTTACTTATAGACACATCACCCCATGCTCTGTTGATACTGGCAAAAGGGTTTACTTATAGACACATCACCCCATGCTCTGTTGATACTGGCAAAAGGTTTACTTATAGACACATCACCCCATGCTCTGTTGATACTGGCAAAAGGTTTACTTATAGACAAATCATCCCATGTTCTGTTGATACTGGCAAAAGGTTTACTTATAGACACATCACCCCATGCTCTGTTGATACTGGCAAAAGGTTTACTTATAGACACATCACCCCATGCTCTGTTGATACTGGCAAAAGGTTTACTTATAGACACATCACCCCATGCTCTGTTGATACTGGCAAAAGGTTTACTTATAGACACATCACCCCATGCTCTGTTGATACTGGCAAATACTATTTACAGACACATCACCCTGCCTGGATACTGGCAAAAGGTTTACTTATAGACACATCACTCCATGCTCTGCTGATACTGGCAAAAGGTTTACTTATAGACACATCACCCCATGCTCTGTTGATACTGGCAAAAGATTTACTTTATACACATCACCCCATGCTCTGTTGATACTGGCAAAAGGTTTACTTATAGACACATCACCCCATGCTCTGTTGATACTGGCAAAGGTTTACTTATAGACACATCACCCCATGCTCTGTTGATACTGGCAAAGGTTTATTTATAGACACATCACCCCATGCTCTGTTGATACTGGCAAATGGTTTACTTATAGACACATCACCCTGCTGCCCACATACTGGCAAAAGGTTTACTTATAGACACATCACCCCATGCTCTGTTGATACTGGCAAAAGGTTTACTTATAGACACATCACCCCATGCTCTGTTGATACTGGCAAACGGTTTACTTATAGACACATCACCCCATGCTCTGTTGATACTGGCAAAAGGTTTACTTATACACATCACCCCATGCTCTGTTGATACTGGCAAAAGGTTTACTTATAGACACATCACCCCATGCTCTGTTGATACTGGCAAACGGGTTTTCCACTTATAGACACATCACCCCATGCTCTGTTGATACTGGCAAAAAGGTTTACTTATAGACACATCACCCCATGCTCTGTTGATACTGGCAAAAGGTTTACTTATAGACACATCACCCCATGCTCTGTTGATACTGCAAAAGGTTTACTTATAGACACATCACCCCATGTTCTGTTGATACTGGAAGATTTACTTATAGACACATCACCCCATGCTCTGTTGATACTGGCAAAAGGTTTACTTATAGACACATCACCCCATGCTCTGTTGATACTGGCAAAAGGTTTACTTATAGACACATCACCCCATGCTCTGTTGATACTGGCAAAAGGTTTACTTATAGACACATCACCCCATGCTCTGTTGATACTGGCAAAAGGTTTACTTATAGACACATCACCCCATGCTCTGTTGATACTGGCAAAAAGGTTTACTTATAGACACATCACCCCATGCTCTGTTGATACTGGCAAAAAGGTTTACTTATAGACACATCACCCCATGCTCTGTTGATACTGGCAAAAGGTTTACTTATAGACACATCACCCCATGCTCTGTTGATACTGGCAAAAGGTTTACTTATAGACACATCACCCCATGCTCTGTTGATACTGGCAAACGGTTTACTAGGACACATCACCCCATGCTCTGTTGATACTGGCAAAACATTTACTTATAGACACATCACCCCATGTTCTGTTGATACTGGCAAAAGGTTTACTTATAGACACATCACCCCCATGCCCTGTTGATACTGGCAAACGGTTTACTTATAGACACATCACCCCATGCTCTGTTGATACTGGCAAAAGGTTTACTTATAGACACATCACCCCATGCTCTGTTGATACTGGCAAAAGGTTTACTTATAGACACATCACCCCATGCTCTGTTGATACTGGCAAAATATTTATTTATAGACACATCACCCCATGCTCTGTTGATACTGGCAAAAGGTTTACTTATAGACACATCACCCCATGCTCTGTTGATACTGGCAAAAGGTTTACTTATAGACAAAATCATCCCATGTTCTGTTGATACTGGCAAAAGGTTTACTTATAGACACATCACCCCATGCTCTGTTGATACTGGCAAAAGGTTTACTTATAGACACATCACCCCATGCTCTGTTGATACTGGCAAAAGGTTTACTTATAGACACATCACCCCATGCTCTGTTGATACTGGCAAAAGGTTTACTTATAGACACATCACCCCATGCTCTGTTGATACTGGCAAAAGGTTTACTTATAGACACATCACCCCATGCTCTGTTGATACTGGCAAAAGGTTTACTTATAGACACATCACCCCATGCTCTGTTGATACTGGCAAAAGGTTTACTTATAGATGTCACCCCATGCTCTGGTTGATACTGGCAAAAGGTTTACTTATAGACACATCACCCCATGCTCTGTTGATACTGGCAAAGGTTTACTTATAGACACATCACCCCATGCTCTGTTGATACTGGCAAAAGGTTTACTTATAGACACATCACCCCATGCTCTGTTGATACTGGCAAAAGGTTTACTTATAGACACATCACCCCATGCTCTGTTATACTGGCAAAAGGTTTACTTATAGACACATCACCCCATGCTCTGTTGATACTGGCAAAAGGTTTACTTATAGACACATCACCCCATGCTCTGTTGATACTGGCAAAAGGTTTACTTATAGACACATCACCCCATGCTCTGTTGATACTGGCAAAAGGTTACTTATAGACACATCACCCCATGCTCTGTTGATACTGGCAAAAGGTTTACTTATAGACACATCACCCCATGCTCTGTTGATACTGGCAAAAGGTTTACTTATAGACACATCACCCCATGCTCTGTTGATACTGGCAAAAGGTTTACTTATAGACACATCACCCCATGCTCTGTTGATGCCGGCTGGCAAAAGGTTTACTTATAGACACATCACCCCATGCTCTGTTGATACTGGCAAAAGGTTTACTTATAGACACATCACCCCATGCTCTGTTGATACTGGCAAACGGTTTACTTACAGACAAATCATCCCATGTTCTGTTGATACTGGCAAAAGGTTTACTTATAGACACATCACCCCATGCTCTGTTGATACTGGCAAAAGGTTTACTTATAGACACATCACCCCATGCTCTGTTGATACTGGCAAAAAGGTTTACTTATAGACACACTTACCCATGCTCTGTTGATACTGGCAAAAGGTTTATTTATAGACACATCACCCCATGCTCTGTTGATACTTGCAAACGGTTTACTTATAGACAAATCATCCCATGTTCTGTTGATACTGGCAAAAGGTTTACTTATAGACACATCACCCCATGCTCTGTTGATACTGGCAAAAGGTTTACTTATAGACACATCACCCCTATGCTCTGTTGATACTGGCAAAAGGTTTACTTATAGACACATCACCCCATGTTTGTTGATACTGGCAAAAGGTCACTTATAGACACATCACCCCATGCTCTGTTGATACTGGCAAAAGGTTTACTTATAGACACATCACCCCATGCTCTGTTGATACTGGCAAAAGGTTTACTTATAGACACATCACCCCATGCTCTGTTGATACTGGCAAAAGGTTTACTTATAGACACATCACCCCATGCTCTGTTGATACTGGCAAACGGTTTACTTATAGACAAAATCATCCCATGTTCTGTTGATACTGGCAAAAGGTTTACTTATAGACACATCACCCCATGCTCTGTTGATACTGGCAAAAGGTTTACTTATAGACACACATCACCCCATGCTCTGTTGATACTGGCAAAAGGTCACTTATAGACACATCACCCCATGCTCTGTTGATATTGGCAAAAGTTTCGTGAGGCACTGTTCCCAAGTGGCCATTATTTTTGTAACAACCTAATATGTACCGTGAATACTATGTTAAAATGGTTTTCCAAAGTACAACACATCGAGCGGCCATTTTTTTTGCAACAACTTAATATATACCGTAAATATTATGTTAAAATGGCTTTTCAAAATACAACACTTTGAGCGGCCATTATTTTTGTAACACCCAAATAATTTGTTGTTTTTAATTTTCCTATTTGCTAACTCCTTTTTACGAAGATAAAAGCAGTAAAAGATTGGTATCATCATTTTATAGTAGAAATTTCTTCGTATAATCGTAAGATCTATGCTAACATTTTTTCTTTCACACTTCCCGCTAGTAAAATTTTGATAGCTTCTTGCTTACTAATCAATTTTTATCGTCAAAGTTTTAAATGCAATATCAGTCGGTATCTGCTATCTTCCTAATTCCTGTTTTTTTATTGTTCTCTCTACTTAAAAATGTTTTTCTTTTTCTCATATTTTTTCAGTCAGTAACCTGTCGCATCTGAGTGGCTTTATTGCTTTGATATAGGGGTAATGATTAAAGTAGAATAAAGAAATGACTTACGGAATTAAAGAAGAAAGAAAAGGCCTTCTGTAATAATTATGAAAATAAAACTCTGTCATAGTTCCTAGAGAAGTAATTTTACTGGTAAGAGACCTTAAAAAAGCATTTACTTGCAGCTTTCCTGTGATTCTAGATAGTCTCTCTGACAATTACAACTGAGTACTGATTTAAGAAAAAGCGTAGTGGTTATCAGCAACGGGAATTGGCGTGTTGAATTCAAATTCTAGCCGTTCGCACAAATACCGTAGGGAACATTATGAATCCGTTTCTTCTCTCCCCAGCTAAGAAATTAACAGCTGGGTAACTTGAGAATTATAACTTTGACTGCCAACCAGTCTAGGAGAACGAATGGCATTAGTTGATCAGGCGTCTATCAATTCCATTCTGTAAAAGCCTATTTACTATGGAAACAACAGCAACAACAGATGGCTTGTTGGGGCTTCATCACGATAACCCACATGAGTTTCTACATTATTAGCAACACAATTATCTTTGATGCTCACTAGGTCGTCCATGCCTGCGATTTTCAAACTAATCTGCGTTAAACGTTGTACCTCAGTGTATAGTCGAGAGTCGTTTCTAGAACATTGTGAAGGTACAGCATTTTTTTTTAATAAAAACTAGCAATAATCTCAATAGCATTAAAATAAAAGGCATTACTTATTTCAATGCATCAAATTTATAATAATTTCGTCCCGTTGTTTTGTACATAAGATTCTTTTTATCCCTTGTTTCCTGTTTAGGACTTGGTTTCTGGTTCCCTCTAAATTCTTCTGCTTTGCTTCCAGTACCACACACCTTTTCTCTTAGTGATATTATCGCCTTGCTTGGGATAAATTGATAAAAAGGCAGTAGTTTATTATATACTGATTGAAATATAAGGTAACGTTTTGTATGGACACCATACAAAACCTAATGTTTGATAACCTAATTTTCATTTTATCATGTTTTCACATTTAGTAGCCTCTTGCGTCTGAGAGGCTTTATTGCTTTGCTTGAGGTGAAATGATTAAAATACTGGCAATAGAATTGACAATATTCTTCTGAAATCCCAGTGGTCTAAACAACTTTAATAGGAGCCATATACACCCACGCATTAGCTGACTCTTTTCTATATCATTGAGGTCATAGCTATTAATGAGCTGTTTCCGACGTAGTGGCCTTTAATTCTTGACATACTCTTGCACTTTTTGCTTTGAAAATGCTGCAACAATGTCTGTGCATGTGACTTTCTAGTGTATCCTGGAACAGATCTAGATACTTTTGAACATTCATAGATGTACCAGGAAATATAAGCCAAACCATTTGGCTGGGAGGGTGTTTATTTGTTTGAATGGCATAATTTACGTCATATCCCTTCCTTGGAGGTATTCTGACACACGTCAAACTGTCAAAGTATGGATTCATCTGAGAACATAACGTTCTCCTTCTGTTGTTTCTCTTTCTATTGCGTATGCTTTTGGGCGATTGCAGGCACTTCATTTTTCTTTCTGCAATCAATTTTAGTTTTCGGGTAAGTTTGCAGAATTTTATTTAAAATTTCTTGAGAGACTCGTTGAAAACAGTCCTACAACTCACATCTGTACCCTTGATTTACAGAGAAAATCGATTTTTGTTTTTGCATAAATATTTCGAAGTTTTGAAAGGATGGATTTGATATGACTATTTCTCAGTGTTTTTGTTTTTAATTATTTTTTGGTTAGACTCGGAGCCATCATCTTGCTATTTGGCAATATTGTTATATTGCAAACGGTCTTACTACAATCCGTTTGCAATAAGATTTCACGGGCTGAGTGACTTTCCCGAATTTGAGTACATTTCAATTTTTATAAGGTAATATTCACATAAAATAAATATTTTATTGTATCTTAATTATGGACAGTGATGGATTACATGCAGTATAGAAGAAGCATTCAAGAAGAAAAAATGACTATAAATACAATGTATCTAAATACAAATTAGAAACATTTCATAATAGATCATTCCTTCGGCAATTTTTAACATCAACTTGAAATTTCTATTGTTAAAATTTGAATAATTTTACGTGTTCAACATTATGGATGAAATTATGGATAAAATATAGTGAAATTTATTTTTATGTACTGTTTTTATTTTCAGACATGGGAGGAGTAACATAAATTCACGGATTTGGGCAAAAAAGAATACCCAGAATTACATCAGATTGCGCAAAATCTTTTGATACTTTAATGTTAATTGCCAGTTGTGTTTACTTTATTTCCTAACGTATATAAGTATAGTTAGAAAAATAAATGTTGATAAGATAACGAGAGTCAAAAAGCTCGGGGCTTTCAATGAGGCTTGAACCCCAACCTCCGGACGCGGGATTCGGGGCTCGTACTGAAAGATACTGCTCTCTGTGCAATGATATTATTCGAAGAATTTGAGCTCTAGAGTGTCCTTCAGTTTAACGCATAGCCCTTACTGAATACTATTCTTTAGAACAGCGGTCGGCAACCCCCGGCCCACGGGCCACATCCGGCCCTCGAGTGAATCTTGTCCGGCCTGCTTCATTACTCAGGACACGATATAAATATAGGTAAACCAAACCAAAGTGACAGTTGATAGACTAAATATAATGCGTCGAAATTTTAAAAAAATTATTTCTTCTTACCTTGAGAATATGTTTTACTTTTATTTTTTATTTGTGGGAATCGCCAAAATTAGCGTACGGCCTCACTTTCACTTTTTCAGTGAAATTGCTTTCGTGAGCGGGCTCTTTTAAATGAATATAAAATAGTTTTTTCAGCCGATTTTAATGGAACTTTTTTAAATACTGATTTATGAAATATTTATTTTTAAGATGTAATATTTTTTTTTAAAGAAAATTCCCGTCAGATATTAAATTATATCGAATCCTTGTTTCCTTCAAACACATAGAAAATTTATTCACATATTTAATATCATAGATCTTCTCCATGACACTTGAGCCATAGCTGTTTGACTCTTCTCCATGAACTCTACATAGATTTTTGCCCTCATTCCCCCAAATGGTTCCCGATCCCCCGCTTTAGAACAACGTTACAGTTTTTGAGTTAGTCTAATCAGATTTAAGGATGATGTAATATCACTTATATTTGTAGTTTCTTTACATGAACTAAATGTGGAAATACTAGAGAAATGTCATCATTCTGAGTAGGTGTTAAACTTTGGAAATGACTGTATTTACGGGATCTTTCTGCACTCGCTATCTCACCTGCGTGACGTGGCTTCCCTGTGTCTCTTCTATAAATATTTTCATGGTTTCTGCTCTAATGAACTTAGATCCCTAGTGCCCCATAGGTATGAATTTACACGAGATACTAGATTAGCAACTAGGTCCCACCCTTTTAAAGTGAAACCGATAAAATCTAACCGCTATTTTTACTCTAACAGCTTCTTTTTTCGCACCTCCTTCCTGTGGAATTCCTTTCCATATACTTGCTTTCCCGACAGCTACAATCTCCAGGAATTTAAATGTAAGGTAAATTGACATCTCCTATCTCACTAACTCGCATCCATTCTCTTAAGATCTTGTTTCATATACTCAATCCCTATCCTAACTATTCTCATCTGTTTATCACCCTCCTCCTGACATTTCCTATAACTAACCCCTTTTTCTCATCACTTTCCACTATGTAACCCCCTGCACAATAGTGGTAGTAGAATTATATCAGAAAATATAAACAGCACCGACAAATGTATTATCAATATCAAAAGCAGTAAACACAAGCAGGACCAACAAAAGTTTGTTCATCATCAAAAGCAGAATATATAAACAATGACCGAGAAAAGTGTGATTGACACTAAAGGCAGCCGGCTTGAAAGGCAATAGCACGCAAAGATTATTGAAAGATGTGCTTGGCCACAGATGACACAATTAAGCGAAAACTCGAGTTCGTAGAAACTTTAGGTTATATAAGTTCGTTTTTTTCTGGTCGAGATTATTGCACCAAGATAACAATGAGATAACGCAGAGATGAGAGAAGAAGAGACAACTCCTGCAATTCAACGACTCCCGACAACTCTCTCGTATACGCGTTATTTTTCTGATTACCATTACACACAATCGTCACCAACGAATAATAAAGATATGTTAATATTTTTTATATATATGTGGTTTATCATTATCCGACAAGATAATGATCATCGTTGTTATTCAGAACCAGACATTATATTTCCCTTATAGGTGTGGCGAAAGAAGATAGCAGGTGAGGCACAATGGTTTAACAACAATAAAAGAAAAACAGTTTCAAAAAATTCATATGCTAAAAATATGATTCAAATATATAAAATATTATTTTAGATTACTTTTAATTGTATGCATTAGTCTCAGTATAGATATTTATAAATAATTATTAACCGATTTTATTGCAATATTTTTTAATTATATCAAGTATTCAAGACTATAGTAAAAATTATCCGCAAATTTTCGGAGAGAGTTAATAAAGATAATGTTCTGACAGCGAATCCACATTTATCTACTTTCAAGTTTCTCCTTTTTTTGTAAATTTTTATACGTAGTTTGTTTCACATAGAATTTGATGAGGCAAGGTCAAATTTTCATGCCGAAGATGCGGCACAGACAAAAAACGTATGGGAATCACTGATGTAAGTCTACCGGGAAATGTGTTATCGCTATCACAAGAAAATATTCTTTGTTCATTTTTTCATAATACTTATCAATAAGCCTTCATTTTAAATATTTTAAGATCTCTGTGATAAAAAGATTAATATTTGGTTTTATCAAAAGTTACAAATAAATGACAAAACGAAAGAAAAATTAATAACGCCGAAGTCTAATGGTCAGACATTGTTAGATAATATGCGGTACGTTGTCTTTACTGGACACCATCTGATATCTAACATTTTTGACCAACACTCTTCCAGCCGTCACACAATTCAGACGTCATTTCCGCCTACCCCGTATAACAAATCGAGCAGAAGTTGATAAATGAGAAATCGAAAATGACGTTTCAAATAATATTGCTTTTGCGTTAAAGGAAATTATTTAACCAGACTTCAAATTATTTCGTCTATGTTGCAGCTTTTGTCACTAACTTATCCATTTCATCCGCATTTTCGCCTCTTTGTAATTATCCAAATACTATTTTAATCAATAGGAAGCCATTTCGTCTTCAGCTTATGTAATGCACGACATAATGAATTTTTCGGCTTTCCTCGCTATTCTGAAGGAACAATTTGGAGATCTTTACATTGTAGACTCTTTATTTGTCAATGCGGTTTCCTTTATGTCAGTTAAAAGCCATACGTGATACACGTTTGAGCGATCATGTCTCTTTCGAGACATGACTGCGGAGAAGATTATCACGCAGTAGGTTGCCATTACTTTCTGCTGTAGACCTGAGAATAGGTAGGAGTGTTCTTTTACCTACATCTCACTTTTACAAGGTACGAGTTAAGGTGGTTAAATCAGGTACTATGGTTAGATACTCTTTCCTATCCTTTACTTCCTGAATCTAATTTATCGTTTTAGAGAAGTAAAAATACGAGAATACAAACATGCTTACAATTATTGTTTATTTTGTTGACTATATCCACCAAAGTTTATAAATATAGAATACAGCGCAGTACGTAATCTGTTCAAGGAAACAACGTCAGAGATTAACACTCACGAGTCAGACACTCTAATGAAACGGACTATATCGCCAATTCTAGAGAAAATATGGTCCCCTTTATACACGTCACATTGAAAATTTTGAGCCTTTTCATTGGTTAAACCTTCCATTGGAAAACTATAAAATGAGTCAGCTCATGGCTGGCTCACTAGTATACGACAGTACCCAAAAACTTCAACATATTTCCCTTGAACTTTGTCAGTGAGACTAATGTTTACCTTGCTGGTGGGCTCATATTACTTCCCCTTAAACGGTTGTCTCTCGTGTGCATATCCTAAGCTCAATTGGGTCGACCACATATTCAGTTGCCGTAGGAAAACACTAACACATTTTGAGGCATTAATATGCACCTAGTATCTACGAAAGTGCATTTAAATTGATCTCCTTATGCATAAATTTACCGGGTCGATTTGTTGAGAAACCGAGTTTAGGTAAACTTAGGTAACTGATAGGTTGACCTTAGTACATATCAGGGCCACCATACATCAACTTCTCTTAGAACAAACGTCCTTTATTGATAATAACTTTATTAACAATAACTTTAAAAAAATCTTCTTCTATTTTATGAAGTGAATCATATACTACGATTTATTCTTCAGGCAGCTCCGGTAGTTTCGCCACTCTTCTTTTATGTAATGTGATCGATACCGACTTGGCAGCCCGGCTGTAGTCACTCTCTCACCAGTGCGATGTGGCTTCCCTGTGCCTCTTCTATAAATATTTTCACGGCTTCTTCTCCGATGAACTTAGATCACTGGTGCCCCCTAGATATTAATTTGCGCGAGATACTAGATTAGCAACCAGGTCCCTCTCTTTTACAGTGAAACAGATAAGATGTACCCGCAATTTCGACTCTAACAGCTTCTTTTCTAGCACTTCCCGCCTGTGGGATTCCCTTCCGTATACTTGCTTCCCCGAGAGCTACAATCTCCGGAAATTTAAATGTATGGTCAACAGACACCTCTTATCACACTAACTCGCAGGTTCTGTGATAAATACAAAGAAACAATAGACCATCTAATCTCAGGATATTCTGTACTTGCCCCAAATGAATATAAAAATCGTCACGATAGAGTGGAGCAATATTTACATTGGACAATGCGCCAACACTATAGAAACTCTGTAAACAAACACTGGTATGAACATGACCCAGCACTGGTTAAAGAAATAGAGGATCTCACCATTCTATGGGATTACACCATCTACACAGAAAAGTTGAAGTAAATAGGCCAGACATTATTGTTAAAAACTAGAAAGAAAAAAATATTCCTATTAATTGATATGGCTTGTCCTGCGGATTGTAACATAGCAAACATGGAATTCGAAAAAATGTCAAAGTAAAAAGACCTGGAAATTGAAATAGAAAAAATGTGGAAATTGAAAACAAGAATGGTGCCAGTGATAGTAGGTTCACTTGGAATGATAAAAAAATGGAACAAAACAACACATTGAAAGAATCCCTAGGAAACCCAGCTAAAGAGATATACAAAAAATTGTCTTGTTAAGTACAGCCCACACACTGAGGAAAACTTTGTCTATGTAACGCTAGAGATGATAGGGGAGATAGAAAAAATATGACATGGTGCCATGACAGCACACCACGACCTACCTTAGGTCTTCCCGCAGACTTGATAGGTAGTGCGACCATAGTAGAAATCAAAATATGATGAAAAATTACAACGTAATAATATTGAGGAATTATAAAGGGATTCTTTAAAGTGTACTAAATAAGTTTTTAGGTAAAGAAAGAGAATGCGTTTAATGTACAATAATAATTATAATAACAACAAAAATTCTTGCAAAAATATCTCTACTAAAGAATATAACAAACTCTCAAAATACACGGATATTGAATTAGTGTTGTGTGATCGCCCCTTTTTGTATACAACAATGAACTCGCCTGAGTGTACATATTATTCTGTCTATAGAGAGAACGGCAGCTGGAGTCGTAAGTTGGTGAGTTAGTTTAGTTGGAGTTGGATCTGGAATCACAGTTGTAGTTGCAGTTGCTCTGAGCTCCACTCAGCTAGAATCAGTTACCCGGATATGCTTTTTCACTTCAAGACTGTTGATATTTATTTCCACTAATATTATTCCTAAATTTTCTAACCCGCGTTCCAGTTTGTATATTACGTCAATTGGAGTAGATAGACTAAACTATCGCCCGGTTCACACTCCACCCACGTCGATTGAACAAGTGAAGAGGCTCATCCCTTGTTCCCTGTTTATGATGTGGTTTCCAACTTTCTCTTTTCCAATCTTTTCACTCTTTTCTTTTATTATTTTTTTTCAATTGGAGTAGATAGACTAAACTATCGCCCAGTTCATACTCCACCCACGTCGATTGAACAAGTGAAGAGGCTCATCTCTTGTTCCCTGTTTAGGATGTGGTTTCCGGCTTTCTCTTTTCCAATCTTTTCACTTTTACGTAGCCCCCTGCACATCAGTGGCGTTACCGCCTTGCTCGGAATGATATGATTAAAAATAAATATACATAATCTATTTTTTTTATCTCCATATCTGTTTTTGTTATTTATTATTTTGTGTGGTTCCTCACCCGGAATCCACAACAATTAGAAATGTCAGTAATTTGAAATTTAAACGCAGTCATTCCATTATCAACCATGTAACTAGAAATGACAAAAAATATAATTCAAACGTTTCAGGCAACCAGTCAATATTTGAAATAGAAAAATCGCTTATTAGCACAACAAATAGATTCAGAAAACATATTGTAATGCCCATTAAGCACTCAATAACTCAATTATGAAAAAGTTGTCAGTCAAAAAATAATAAGGGATTGTATTTAAAGTAAGACTAGTCCTTGTGACCGAGAGATACCGCGAATTATCACCTGTCCGGTTATAAACTGAGTTTCAATGTTAAGGTGTGATTTTCTATCATGAGAGAAAATCATTGTAGAACTGATGCATCGAATAAAGCATCTCTTGTCATTAATAGTCAAAAGAAAAATAACTATTATTATTACTAAAACGAAAAAAAATCAGAAATCAAATCTGCTGGCTTGAAAAAATAGCTGTTGGAGGATGTCGACGACAGGATAAATGCTTCATTCTCAAAACCATGTGTAGGTAAACCAAAGCTTTAAAAATAGACACAGGAAGATAACAAGCCTGGCATTAAGGCAAATTTTACAGCTGTGATTTTTTTTATAAATGTCATCACTCACAGAAGAGAAATACTAGATAAAAAACCTCATTAGAGACTTTACAAGAATAGAATTACGGCCATATCACGTTGAATACACCGGTTCTCGCTCGATCACCGAAATTAAGCAACGTTGAGCCTGGTCAGTACTTAAATGGGTGACCGCTTGGGAATAACAGGTGCTGTAAGCGTTTAGTAACGGATGTGCGTTGTGGTGCAGTGGATATCTACTCGGAAAGAGAAATCCGTGAGTCAAGTTCAAATTCCAGTTGAATACCCTGGATTCACTTAAGCACTGGTACCCTTGGGAAAGTTATTAATCCGTCCCTTCCTTCCAGTTATGGGTTAAATAACAGGGTAGGGCTTGGGGACCCTGCCTGCACTTAAAAACAAATCCCAATGAATCTTGATACTCGAAAAGAAAAAGTTATTACCAGACACAAAACTTATATAAAAACAACAATAAATTGTTGAAAGAAAAAAAAGGTATTACCAGCAATAAATAAATAAAAAAATTAGTTGGCAATAGATGACCCGCCGAGGTCGATATGCCATTAAACAAAAACAACCAACCAACCGACAAAGAATAGGATGCATTAATAACAAACTTTTAAGAGACACTGAAATTAAACTACTTCGAAAACTTGATGTTATTAAAATAACTGATATCAGATAACATGAGAATAAAATTACATGGTACGAAAAATAGTCAGTCAGTCAGTTAAGTGTCATACGTGATACACGGTTTGGGCGATCATGTCTCGAAAGAGACATGACTGACTGGGCATATGATTATCCTGCAGCAATTGCCAATGCTTTCTGCGGTAGACTGGTTGTCAGCCAAGGCTATAACTGTAGGTAATAGTCGGATTAATACCTTTCCCCAAGGATATTTGTGCGTAAGTGAATGCAAGTAATTCAGCTGGGATTCGTACTCGGCACCCCGCTTTGTCGTCCCGAGTCGATAGCCACTGCACCACAACGCACATCCGCAATTTCAAATACAGTAAGATGAAATATAACAAATCCTCCACAGGGCGTGATGCGTAAATTGACGTTATTTTATATTCTTAATTTTACGCATGCGTGTTCTTTGTTTTTGATATGATAACTACACGGTATAATAAGGTGATTTTGAAACCGTCTTTGAATAAAAAAGCACCATCACGCAATACACTTCGCCAGAATTTTGGAATTGGCCTGTAATACTGCTTAATATTCGCTCCGGAATCTCCTGCAAAAATATTTCAGAATGTTTGGGTGTTATTGTGAGCACGGTGCAGAGGATTCGGAAAGAATTGGTTGATATATCTTATCAACATAATTTTGTGTGGATTGATCGCTAATGATGGCGAATTATGCCGCCATTCATCTCCCCACATTGCTTCAAATCTAACACAGAGGTTTAAATCAAGATAGTACTGCCCTGAAAGAAGAGGGTGGCTGCAAGAAGATGCTATGCAACAGGTCTCTGCACCATGCCACACAAGCAGAAGAAAACTTTAACGGCTGTCTTACAATTTCTATGATAATATCAGTCCTTACATCTGGCCAGCAAACTCTTCAGACTTCAACACCCTTGTTTATTATGTGTGCGGTCCAGTTGAGAAAGAAACCAACAAAACCTCTTTTAATACCAAAGATCAACTGAAGGCAAGCGTTTAGCAGCATTCAGCAACTTTTACAAGGAGACCGTCTAGAAGTGATGAAGGAGATTCCGAAGTCTTCTGAAGGCCCTGCATGAAACCAATAAAGATTTTATTGAATATATTTTCACTTTAGTGTTTCAATATAATTTTGTGTCATTTTAGTAAATATATATGTCAAAATAAGAATGTGTTATGTTTATTTTTTGTCATTCCAACGACACTTTAAACATCGCAACATTTGTGATTCTAAAAGTGATTTAAAATTACAGTAAGGGAGATGTGTACCGTGAAAACTAATTATTTCAGAAGTATCACACTAGCTGTATTGACGGAACTAAATAATATATTGTTGCAAGAGTGGATAAAATTGAATTACTGCAATAAAGAAGGCGATTTTTTTCTAGAATCATCTTGTATGAGCTGTATCCGTTTAGGGTGTAATTAATGAGATATTTTCTTAATCATTTCACCCCGAATTGGTGGAGAATTTGCGGGCGAAGCATTCAGCTTTGTCCACGGAAGAGGTGAGGACCTCAAAAACATTGATTAGAAAGAGTATTAAGCTTTTATGATCACACTCGCGGAACGAGTCACAGTCTGCTCTTTGGTAGCAGTCGGATATTCTACTGGTCTGAGTTTCTTGGGTTGAGCGGGAGTGGAAGGAAATGTTGACGAAAACTACCGCATAGTCAGAGTTTCTGAGAAGGCAAAGCTGCTTGACATTGCAAGAGGGTGGGATGGAAGTGAAGCAGAGGTCTAGTAGTGAGTCACTACCATTAGGGTTATTAGAGAAATGTGTGGGGAAATCCACCACTTGAGTAAGAGACTGATTAAAAAATTCATGGTGTGGCCACCAGCAAGATCGGTGACAGAGTTTTCAAGCCACATATATGGCATGGTGGGCGTTAAAGTCACCAAACACAAATATATGGGTAGATGGATGAGAAGAAATGGCCTTATCGATATTTTTAGAGATGTTATCAAGTACTGAACTCTCAGAAGATCAGGGAGAGCGGTAGAGAAAGAAAAGATAGCTAACTGAGCTTAGAAGTGAGAGACGGAAGCACGTGAAATAATGATCTAGGGATTCAAGAGCGATCACCCTAGCTAGAGGGAGATGTTCACTGATATAAACATCAAGCTCATGCATATGGACATTGGAGTCCTTTCTGAAAAGGGGAAGGTAACCAGGAACGTAAAACTCAGAAGAGGGGGAGAGAAGGGCCAAGGTTAATTTCACTGAAAGCTACGATGTCAGGGGAGTTTGTTTGAAAGAATGATTCTACGCTGTAAAACTTAGTACGTATACCTCGTATGTTTGTGAAGGAGACGCTGACAGGCTTGGACGTTTTATGATTAGCTGGTTTAGTTTTGCTATTTTGTTTGCGTTTATTCATAGTAATTTTATTCTTAAAGTGAGGGGGTCTAGAGTAGAATCAGTCGGTTGCTGTATGAAGCATATGTAGGATGGAGACTGACGCAGGCTGCAACATAATGTGGCCTCGGGGTTGCCCACCAGAGGTTCGTGCAGGGACACCCATCCATGCGCGATATGACACTACAAGAAACCCCGATATTATTCCACCGTTGATCAGAGCAAATTCTCCAGACGCTACGCAAGAGTTCGGGCTACTAATTACCAATCGGAAGCAGCAACCAGGAAACTGCTAACCCAGTACCCTGAGAATGAAGAGACGTTGGTACCACCATCAAATACTGCATAAAGCTTGCGTTTGAACTAACACTAAGACCGGAGGAGAGGGAAGATAACCGGTACCCCTTTCTAAACAAGAAATAAGGCGATCATCTCTACTCCTATTCAAGAGAAGAGAGTGGAGTGTGAAACCGGGTGATAGTAAGATCTATCTACTCCACTTAAAAAAAAAAAAGAAATTAAAGAAATTAAAAAAACGGAAAAGTACTAAGTTTTAACTTTAATTTAGTCGAGAAAAGACTTCAAAGCCAAAACAAGTTTTACAGTACTTTCCTCCGCAAGTTTAAAGAAAAGACCACGCAAAAGACAAAATAAACTAGCGTTTGGCTGCCTAAAAATTGCTGATTAATCAACTGGAGGAAAAAGAATCATTTTTAAATTTAAACGCTGCTATATTCGGGGAGACAAATGTGCAGTTAAAGTAAATAGAAAATTACATTTCCCTTTTTAAAATTAGTAACAATAAGGAAAAAGAATGATCTAGCACACTTACAATCAACCGATGTTGAGTGAAATTCCGAAAGACAATAATGCCAAATACATTTCAACTCTTTTTCAGATACAGTAGGTTAGTCGACTGTCAAGTGGCTAGTCTAAGAAAAGAGAGATAGAGAGTAAGAGAGAGAGAGAGAGAGAGAGACAGAGAGAGAGAGATAGAGATGCTAGAGCGTAAGAGAGAGAGAGAGATAGGACAGAGAGTAAGAGAGAGATAGAGAGTAAGAGAGAGAGACACACAGAGAGAGATATAGATGCTAGAGCGTAAGAGAGGGAGAAAGATAGGATAGAGAGTAAGAGAGAGACGAGAGAGTAAGAGAGAGAGGCTAGAGAGCATACGTCCAATGGCCAGGGAGAGGAGAAGTAAAATGTCACAGTGTCGAAGAAAAGCTACCCTTAATCAGTAGTTTAAATTCTTGATACCACGAGGGAACTAAGAAATTCAATAGATAATAACACAACCGAGAGAAGCCTTCAAATTCAAAATAACTTTTACAGTACCTTCCCTCGCAAGTTTAAAGAAATGACCATGCAAAAGACGAAATAAAGAAGCCCAAAAAGTGCTGACTCATTAACTGGAGGGAAAAAAAACGTCTTTTTTTTAAATTTAACTGCTGCTATATGCGGGGAGACCTTCACAAAATTCTATCTATTGGAGCTCTTAGTAAGCTTTGTCGTTTTGCTATCCCTCCTAATCCCTGTCCTGCAAACCATTTACAGAAAATTCCTTGGTCGCTGCTTTCTTTTTGTCTCTCTTGTCTTTAACGTAAAGTTTTCGCTCAGTCCATTTTCCTAATTATGCGTCTTGGAAATTTCAATTGTCTTTTTCTGACGTTAAATGACGTTAAATGATTCTCTTGATTTCATTTTCTTTAAAACATCCTCTTTACTCCCATGTTCTGCATATTCAGCATCTTTTTTTGCAACCACGGTGCTGTCTCTTTAAGTCACTTCTTCATTCGCTGCCATATAGAAACATCAATGTTATGTAACAGTTCAGTATTATTTTCTGCTTATAACGAAAATCTAGTGTTTCTTGGAAATTTGCTTACATTTTGGAATCCGTCTTTTATTATTGCCAATCACCTTCAATTTTTATTTTTTATATTTTCAATTCTTTCATTGAAAAAGTTTCAATATATTTAAGTAATTACTTGATTTTGGTATCTGTAATTTGCTGGACAATATCATCAAAGAGGAAGGGGAAACTTGAAGCAATTGAAATGTGGTTCTACAGAAGGATGCTGCGGATATCATGGATCGAGCATGTGAGCAATGATGAATTGTTGGAAAGGATGGAAACGAAAAGAGATTTAATACTGAACATCAGGAAAAGACAGCTAATGTTCCTGGGATATGCAACGAGATCAAAGGGCATGAAGAATATGATACTCATAGGTCAGATAGAGGGAAAAAGAGTCAGGAGAAAGCAGCGTGTAACATACTGAGCAAGTGGATTGCAGAACAGGGGTTGGATGAGTTAACTGGAGAAACCATGTTCAGAGCCACCAGAGATTGAGAAGTTGAGTAAAATTCTTGAGAAACCGCACAAGAGAATACTGGATTGCTGAGTGTTATCAGTTCTTCAATATGGCAGTGAATGCTGGACAATGTCATCAAAGATGAAAGAAAAACTTGAAGCAATTGAAATGTGGTTCTACAGAAGGATGCTGCGGATATCATGGATTGAGCATGTGGGAAATGTTTTTGAAAAGGAAACTAATCTTGAGCATCCGGAAGAGACAGAGTTCCTGGGACATGCAATGAGGAAGGAGGGCTTGGAGAATCTGATACTAACAGGCTAGATAGAGGGAAAAAGAGACTGGGCAATACAGCGGATAACATATCTGAAGGGCCTGATCAGGTGGATGACAGAACGAGGATTGCGTGGTTTAACAGGAGAAAGCGTGCTAAGAGCCACCAGGAATAGGAAGACATGGAAAACCATGATCGCCAACTTTCTGAAAGAACAGGACACGTAAAAGAAGAATAATGTGTTGTTCCTATCTTTGGCTGTTTGTTTTATTGACAACCGTACGTTTTCTCTTTTTACAGTTGAGATTAGTCCTTTTTCTTGTTTTCTAATTTCTTTTCACGTTCCTGTAAGTCCATCTCTGTGTCTACTATCCCGTACACAATTGCGTAATTGAAATCAAAATGGCATAGGAGCTGCAATTGCATTGCTGTCATACGGGTGTGTAAATTTGAAAGTGAAATTTATCTTCCATCTATGAATGCATCAAGATATGAATCTGATAAACTGCGCAAAAATGTTTGTAGGGTAAACATCTGGTGAAGAATAATGAACACAAATCTAAAAAAAAATGCAGAAAACTTATTAAAATCTGACGAAAAAGTTTTGAACAAAATAATTCGTAGAATCGGGTGGAAGAATCCAAATTTATTAAAATGAGAAAATAGCTGGAATTGCTACTACTGTTAAAAGCATCAAGGAACATATCCAAGAAAAATCACCGTACAAAATGACAATTCTATAGGCATGATTAACCGTTTCATTGGGATTTGTTTAATGGCAAGTTCCCAGAACCAACTCTGTTATTTAACCCATAACTGGGGGGAAGGAAAGGATTAATACATTTCCCACTCAACTGTAAATTGATTAGATATCGACGCCAGTCTAGTACTGTGCTTAAATTTAAAAAGTCTATGTTCCATAATTTTTGCATCCGAAAAATTACCGTGAAAGTATTTATAGAAAAGGCACAGAGAGGCTGCCTTACAATGTTGAGAGAGAAACTGAAGCCGAAATGCCTGATCAGGGCCAGTAATATTGCTGACTCTTTTTTGGGTTTCGTCATTGTACTAAAGCAGGAGCACGGAACCATATCATTATCATCTCACCTCATTACACCCAATGGTGTGCAGGGCAGTAACTTTTTGTTACTGTTTCTGTAAGAAACTGTTTTTTAAGGGGCAGAGTTGTTAGCCCTGCGCCCAACCCTCAAACTTGGAGGACCGATCGACCATTCTTGGTGCTTACGTTTACAGCACCTGATATTCCCAAACGGTCATCAATCTAAGTACTGACAAGACTCAATGTTGCTTAACTTCGGTTATCTGACGGGAACCGGTGTATTCAACATGATATAGCCCTAGACAACGAACCATATATCACATCATTATTTTAAGCATGAACGAATGGTAGGCATAAATGTCTAAGATAGATTCTGATTAGAATGATTTTTTTTCTCGCAGGACACTTCTTCTTCTATGTGCCCTATACTTTCAGAACTTTATCGATCATGGCTTTCCACGTCTTCCTCTCCCTGGTGGCTCTTCGTACGTTTTCTCCTGTTACACCTCGCAACCCGCGTTCCGTCATCTACTTGATCAGGCCCTGCAAATATGTTATCCACTGCCTTCCTCTGTCTCTTTTTACTTCTATCTGGACTGTCAGTATCAGATTCTCCAAGCTCTCCTTCCTCATTGCATGTCCCAGGAACTTCAGTTGTCTCTTCCTGATGCTCGCTATTAATTTTCTTTACGTTGCTATTCTTTCCAACACCTCATCATTGCTCACATGCTCGGTCTATAATATCCGCGGCATCCTTCTGTTGAACCAAATTTCCGCTGCTTCAAGTTTTTTTTCTCATCTTCGATGATATTGTTCAGCATTCACTGCCGTATTAAAGAACTGATATCACATAGCAATCTGGCACTCTCTTCTTTGTTTCTAGTGAAATTTTCCTGTTTCTTAATACTTTACTCAACTTTTGGAATGTGTACTTCGCCATGCCTGGAGATTAGAAGCAGGCATGCTGATGCAGGCAGAGAAGCGTCAATCGGATGATTAATAGACAGACGTCTAGTTTTCTAGGCGTTAAAATTAACATACTATCTGTTGCTTTAATTAACAGCTGCAAGAAAATATTTCCCGCTCATTGACCGAGCAGTTAGTGTAACAATTGATTGATATTTATAAAACCTTTCTTTTAAAAATATTTTTATGCGAGAAATAGACATCAAAATCCAGCAAAAGTTTTCGGTGTTCTTTTACTGATTTTCGTTTCTAACATCGTAATAAATTAATTTTATTTTTTATTTTTTCGTTTGATTATATAAACTACAGTGTCTATTCCTTCGTTCTTAAATAATGGGATACATTTCCGGTTGGCTACAAATGACGAGACCCCGCAACCCCCACAAAAATAAATAAAAGTACTGAGCAAAACTTACTTAACAAATATGTATACAGTCTTCGTATCTATTCTTACAAAGTGAACATATTCACTTTCCTTTTGTAATAATCTCTCTCTATATAAGGTAATCTGTGAATCTGTGTGTGACTGTTCCCTATGCACGCCTACATTTTTTTAAGCTACGCCATTCAAACTTTCTAGGGACACATATCTACAGGAAGCCAGGTCGACACATACTATTTGAGTTTAAGGTCTAAGCCCTCCTTCCTCATTGCATGTCCCAAAAACTTTAGTTGTCTCTTCCTGATGCTCAATATTAATTTCCTTTTCCTCTCCATTTTTTCCAAAACCTCGTCATTGCTCACATGCTCGGTCCACGATATCCGCATCATCCTTCTGTAGAACCACATTTCAGCTACTTCAAGTTTTTCTTTCATCTTCGAAGATATTGTCCAACATTCGCTACCATAATGAAGAACCGACATCATATAGCAATCCAGTACGCTTCTCTTAGTTTCTAGTGAAATTGTCCTGTTTCTTAATACTTTACTCAGCTTTTGGAACGTGTCCTTGACATGCCAATTCGTCTTCGGATCTCTGTGTCGCACTTTCCGTTGTCCTTTGTTAGGACACTTCCCAGGCATTTAAAGTTTTATATGTGCTTGATTTTAGAGTCCCTCACCTGTAAATCGCATTTTGGCCTACCCTTTTTGCTGATGACCATGCATTCGGTTTTCTTGCAGTTTATTTATTGTCCTTTCTTGTCACTCTCTTTAGCTACCTTCAGCAGAGTTTAATAATCCTTAGAAATATGCAAAAATCAAGAAATTCTATCACACATCTAAAGCCCGCTTAGAAAATCGCCATAAAAATGTTATCATTTACGTTGTTTGTATGTTCATCTCCTCGTCGTAGCCATAATCATTTCGGCAGTTATACGCTCCGGCCTTCTGAATATGATTGAAATTTGGAATTGAACTTTATTTCGTCTAAATTGTTCTAGTTATAGTCTTTGGGTCAAATCACTAGATTCAACCAACGATTTTATCTACTGGGTCATGTGTTCCGACACATGGCGCAATGGATATAGGCATTGGTTGAAACAAACCGTGTCCGAGTGGGTTTCTAGACACATTGCCTAGTGGATAAGTCACAGGATTCGTCATTGGATTATTTCACTGATTTACTTCACTGAGTTACTTCAGTAGATAAACGTGTTGGTTGAAGTAATCCAGTGATTTCACCTAAAGAGTTATGAGTTCAATACCTATCTTACAGCAGAGGTGAACGAAAACCTGTAGATTTAAATTATTAGATAACTGATACTGAGATACTGAAATATCCGGAAGAGTATCGGAATAAAAGGTCCAGTTTGAAATTTTAGTTAGCTGAAGAAGGCCGGATATTACAAAAGCCGAAACGTCTTAGATATGGCAAGAAAGATGAGATCAACATCCCGAACAATGTAAATAGTTTAAATAATTACAATACCTCATCTCATAAATATAGATACATATAGGTTTTATCCCTAGTTAAATGGACTGGTTGAATCGTCACAAATAGGGAAGCATATTTCGAGCGTGATTTTTGGATTATTGATGTTAATTTTGCTGCTACATTCTGCAGCAACACACATAATGAGCTCTGTGAATTTTCTTCACAAATACAAAAATTACAAATATTTTTATGGATTCTGCTCCGACGAACTTAAGTCACTGGTGCCCCCTCCGCAAGAATTTACTCGTGCAACCAGACTGGAAATAGGGTCACACCTGTTTACAATTAGACCAACCAATTCAGCCGAAAATTCTACTCCATCAGCTTCTTTTCTCGCACTTCCCACCTGTTAAACTCCCTTCCGTATACTTGATTTCCTGACGGCTACAACCTTCAGGAATTTCAATACAATGTCAATTTCCAACTCTGATCAGCTTGACTCTAGTCCTTTCCTCATCTTTTGTACATCACCCCGTGTATCTTGTTCTTTTCCTTTCTCTCTAACGTTGTAAATGTCTTCACGCATGTATTCCCATCTTTCTCTTGCTCTTTCTCTGAAAACCCCTGTAACTGTTTCGTCTTTCTCTTCACTCTGCTCCTGCTGAAACATTTACTCTTCTTTTATGTAGCCCCCTGCGCATCATTGGCGGTACCGCCGTGTTTGGGGTGAAATGATTAAAAAAAAAAAAATCAAGTAAACCCAATGCTATTGTAAAGAAAGCAGTCATTTAATTGCCGTACATGATACACACTTGTGTGATCATGTCTGGAAAGAGACATGATTGACTAGGTAGAAGATTTTACCGCATAACGCTGCCATTATTTTCTGCGGTAGACTGGCTGCCAACAAAAACTCTGTAACCCAATATATTTTGCTACTTAACCCATAGCTGCAGAGAGAAATGATGGATTAATATCTTTCTCAATGGCATTTGTGCGTAAGTGAATTAAACTGGAATTCGAACTCAGCTAGCCAATTTCTCATTCGCAGACGATATCCATTGTCCCACAACTCACTAAATCTCTATACGCTGTTGATGAGAACGTAGAAAAATCAAGAAACGTTGTCAATAACAAATGTCGGTCAAATTATTAAATAACAACTTAGTAACAACAACAACAATCCTCCTCATGATGGTCAGTCTAGGAATTACTCTATAAAATATGCAAGCCTATATTTCGCCAATACATTAGCCGAAAAGAAAAAAGAAAAAGAAATATAAATAAATAAATAATGTATTAATGTAAACTTTTAACATCCTTAGAAAAATGTTGTCGGTGAGGTCGATTCTGGGAGTGCTTTCCTATTTGAGTCCGTTCAGAGTTTTGAAATGTTTAATTTAAAAAAAATATTTTTTCAGAATTTTTAAAAATTCTTAAGCCAATAAATTTTTATTTTTTTTACATTTCATGAAATGAGTATGAAAGATGACTTAACATCTTCGTCTGATTTTAACAATTTTTCAGATACTTATTTTCGTCCTTTTTCACATCACTTAAACATGTTGCAATCAGCTATGGCATGTCGACTCACTCCCTCTTGATGGTTCCAGTTGAAAAGTAGAGGTGGGGGAAAAGATACTGCGACAAACAAGCAGATTCCAAACACAGCTGAATAAAGATATTCAGACATAGTTTTCGATGATCTAAATGAAGAAAGCTTCAGATTTAAGGTCTGGAAAAAACACTTTGAAACAGCCTCTATTATATAATAATAATAATAATAATAATAATAATAATAATAATAATTCGAAAATCTGTCAAAATATAAAAGGCCTGGAAATTGAAATAGAAAAATATGGAAATTGTAAAGAAGAATTGAGCCAGTGATAGTAGGTGCACTTGGAATTATAAAAAAAGGAACAGAAGAACACATTGAAAGAATTCCTGGAAACCCAAGTTTAAGAGATATACAAAAAATTGTCTTTTTAAGTAAAGCCCACACACTAAGGAGAAATTTATGTAATGCTAGGGATGATAGGGGGGATAGAAAAAACATGAAATGGAGCCTTAACGACACACCACAACCTACCTTAGATCTTTCTGCAGACTTGGTAGGTAGTGCGACCATAGCAGAAATTGAAATATGATGAAAAATGACAACATGATAATAATAAAAAGAAGAAGAATACTTGAGAGAAGATCGCGATTTAAAAAAGAAAAAGAAAAGAAAAGAAAAGGTACTGCGTTTTACAATATTTAAAAGTGGAATCACGAATCATATTGTGGCATTCAAGAGTACATTATTTAATTTCAAGTTACGTTTCTTGGTTGTATATACATTTTTTAGAATCTGGGGATCACAGAGCGAATAATAAAAATAGAAAAAATCTTTTGGTTGCAGTACCTGGTTTTATTGATTCTTCCTGGTGATGAGTTTTTTTTTACCTGTGTCTGCCCCTGACCCCGGTTAGATGAAACAGGGAGGTGAACAACAGGATAAAATTATCTATCTTGTCTAATGAGTGTGCTAATAAATGTGAAAATGATAAATAGTAACAATAATAATAATAATGAAATACTAAAAAATAAATGAGAAGAAAACCCCTTTCTAACCATAAGATACATCATCTAAAGTCTGATGTCGACCGCCTATACATACCCCATAAAAAAGGAGGAAGAGGTCTTATTCAGCTAGAATTATCATTCAAGGCAACAACTATTGGCATCCTAACATATATAGAAACAACAAGGAACTGGGTGATACAGTTAGTCAAACAACATGGAAATAGAAAGAAAAAATATTCAATAATGAAAGAAGGCAGTAAATACAAACAAGATTTACATTTAGTAGATTCTGTAGAAAAGCAAAACAGAAGCCATGAACCAAATATTGCAGCAAAAATATGAAAAAATAAGGCAAGGATAAAGCACTTGAACAGATGAAACAATGCTGGCAAAACAAACCTTTGCATGGCCAATATCCAGAACATGCTAATAAATCCAATATTGATAAAGTTAATGCTCATCGATGGTTACGTGCATCTGGATTAAAGTCTGAGGCTGAAGGCTTTATTCTTGCAGCGCAAGACTAAATTCTTTTCACTAGGAACATTCAGGCAAAATTTATACATAATAATGTGGATCCAAAATGCAGATTCTATGATAAATACCAAGAAACAATAGCCCACCTAATCTCAGGATATTTTGCACTTGCCCCAAAATGAATATAAAAATTGTCACGACAGAGTGGGACAATAGTTACATTGGACAATGTGCAAACACTTTGGAAAATCTGTAAACAAACACTGGTATGAACATCACCCAGCAGCGGTTGCAGAAATAGAAGATGTCATCATTCTATGGGATTACACCATCTACACAGACAGAAAAACTGAAGCAAATAGGCCGCACATTATTTTTAAAAACTAGAAAGAAAAAACTTGCCTATTAATTGATATGGCTTGTCAGATTGTAACATAGCAAACAATGAATTCGAAAAACTGTCAAAATATAAAGACCTGGAAATTGAAATAGAAAAGATGTGGAAATTGAAAACAAGAATCGTGCCAGTGATAGTAGGTGCACTTGGAATGATGAAAAATGGAACAAAACAACACATTGAAAGAATCCCTGGAAACCCCAGCTTAAGAGATATACAAAACATTGTCTTGTTAAAGTACAGCCCACACACTAAGGAAAAATTTGTCTATGTAACGCTAGGTATGTTAGGGGAGATAGACAAAAAAAGAAATGCAGCCATAACAACACACCACGACCTACTTTGGGTCTTCCCGCAGACTTGGTAGGTAGTGCAACTATAGCAGAAATCGAAATATGATGAAAAGTAGCAACATAATAATAATAATAATAATAATAATAATAATAATAAGAAGAAGAAGAAGAAGAAGAAGAAGATGAAGAATATTTGAGAGAAAATTGCGATTTAAAAAAAAGAAAAGAAAAAGACATTAGATTTTACAATGTTCAAGAATATTTGGACAGAATGTTTTCTTTAAATTATATTGAAGAAAACTTTTTTAATATAGATTTTTCGATTTAGAATGAAGTAAACAGATATACTGTCGATATATTGTTCAATATTGTCAACCACTGCTTTTTCTTTCCTTTTTTTAACTTTACTTAAATCGCACTCTTCTCTTAAGTTTTAAAATATTGGAAGAGTTATCGCAGTCATTCTGTTTCATACGAACTATAATAATATTAATATAGTATAGTCATTGCTAGTTTCTACATATGAAAAACAAACATTGGTTTGTAAAAAGAAACAATGTTATTCTTTCTTATATAATAATAATAATAATAATAATAATAATAATAATAATAATTATTATTATTATTATTATTATTATTATTATTATTATTATTATGTCATTTTTCATCATATTTCGATTTCTGCTTTGGTCTCACTACCAACCAAGTCTGCGGGGAGACGTAAGGCAGGTCGTGGCTCCATTTCATGTTTTTCTATCTTCCCTATCAACCCTAGCATTACATAGATACAGTTTTCCTTAGTGTGTGGGCTGTACTTAACAAGACAATTTTTGTATATCTCTTAAGCTGGGGTTTCCAGAGATTCTTTCAATGTGTTCTTTTGTTCCATTTTTTATCATTCCAAGTGCACCTACTATCACTGGCACAACTCTTGTTTTCAATTTCCACATTTTTTCTCTTTCATTTTCCAGGTCTTTATATTTTGACAGTTTTTCAAATTCCTTGATTGCTATGTTAAAATCCGCTGGACAAGCCATATCAATTAATAGACAAGTTTTCTCCTTCTGGTTTTTAACAATAATGTCTGGCCTGTTTGCTTCAATTTTTCTGTCTGTGTAGATGGTGTAATCCCATAGAATGGTTACATTTTCTATTTCTGTAACCAGTGCTGGGTGATGTTCATACCAGTGTTTGTTTACAGATTTTCCATAATGTTTGCACATTGCCCAATGTAAATATTGCCCAACTCTATCGTAACGATTTTTATATTCATTTGGGGCAAGCACAGAACAGCCTGAGATTAGGTGGTCTATTGTTTCTTGGTGTTTATCACAAAACCTGCATTTTGGATCCATATTATTATGCATAATATTTGCCTGAAAGTTTCTAGTGAAAAGACTTGGAAAGTTTCTAGTGAAAAGATTTTGAAAATTATTATTATTATTATTGTGTCATTTTTCATCATATTTCGATTTCTGCTTTGGTCTCACTACCAACCAAGTCTGCGGGGAGACCTAAGGCAGGTAGTGGCGTGTTGTTATGGCTCCATTTCATGTTTTTCTATCTTCCCTATCATCCTCAGCATTACATAGATAAAGTTTTCCTTAGTGTGTGGGCTGTACTTAATAAGACAATTTTTTGTATATCTCTTAAGCTGGGGTTTCCAGGGATTCTTTCAATGTGTTGTTTTGTTCCAGTTTTTATCATTCCAAGTGCACCTACTATCACTGGCACAACTCTATGTCATTTTTCATCATATTTCGATTTCTGCTTTGGTCTCACTACCAACCAAGTCTGCGGGGAGACCTAAGGCAGGTCGTGGCGTGTTGTTATGACTCCATTTCATGTTTTTCTATCTCCCCTATCATCCCTAGCATTACATAGATAAAGTTTTCCTTAGTGTGTGGGCTGTACTTAATAAGACAATTTTTTGTATATCTCTTAAGCTGGGGTTTCCAGGGATTCTTTCAATTTTTTTAAAATTATTATTATTATTATTATTATTATAGAGTTGTAGATATTCATTTATAATCATGAAATGAAATTTGGTAGAAAATATCAAGATCTTGGGGGCACAATCTCTCGGGGTGTGCCACGTAAATAAAACTATTCTGTAAAGATTTTTGTATAACTATGCCAATACAAAAACCTGAAGATGGGAATAGTAAACATATGGCGGTTAGAAACTGTAACTAGATTGTCGTTGAAGCTTTGGATCTGATAAAGAAAAATCACAACAGCAAATCAATAAATTCCATGCTGAAGCCCTGTCTCTAGGAATCCCCACGAATAGTACTAACAAGTAGAACACATATCCGTCGGGGAACTTTGTCCCCTTATTTTTGTTAATAGCTGTCTTTTGTTAAATTAAATGGAAACTACCAAAATGTCACATTCTTTGCTTGCTCTGTTATATTAATAACTAGCATCATAGCCCGGCGTTGCCCGTGCAACTCAGAACATTTTTAATTAGATGATTAATGCGGCGTTTTGCGATTTCCAAATGCTTGTAGTCGCCACCTCACTGCAAAACTCAATTATATAAAAAATAATTGTATAAAAAATTGTTGTTTTAAAATTGTCCAAAAATTCCATTTTTCTTTGGTTTTGCGTAAACGCGAATTGATGTTTTCTGTGACATTGTAAACAACATTGCCTTTGTTTTTGTCTCAAAATTACGGGGTAAAATATTGACACTTTTTGTGGACTAAATGAATTTCAGAAATTTTCGAAGAATATTTAAAAAAGTATACATTTAATTTTAGAGGAAAAAGTTACATTAATGCCACATAGATTACAGACAGTTGACTTCCTGCATGAAATATTTAGCAAAAAAAAGCTGTATTTTTTTAATTTTATTTTCTGAAGTATGAAATATTAAATCTGAAAAAAAAGACTTAAGTAATTAAATTAAACATTGGCACTTTTTTTTATATATATTTTGTTTTTGTTTGAAAATATTTAAATATTTCTTTTGTTTCAAAATTACGGGGGAAAATACTGACATTTTTTTGTTGACCAAATGAATGAGTCGGAATAAAAATGAAATATAAAGGCTACTTTTTTTTACTTGAGTTTGACATGTGTGATTTGATTTCTGTGACGTAACGTATCACCCATTTTGGATCTTAGATGTTTTACAGAGCAAATGTAAACAATCGGCTTCATTGTCCAAAACGTGCGAAAGGGAAAATTGCTGAACTTAAACTCAAAAAGTATGTGTCGACCTGGTTTCCCTGTAGATATGTTTCCTTAGAAAGTTTGAATGGCGTAGCTTAAAAAATGTAGGCGTGCATAGGGAAGAGTCACACAGATTCACATATTGCCTTTTATATAGATAATACGTTAACAAGTACTTGTATGAACATCACCCAGCATCGATTATAGAAATTGAAGACAGAAACATTTTATGAGATTACACCATCTTAATTGATTCGAAGGTTAAAGCTAATAGTCTAGACATAAATCCCATCCTAAGAGAAATACAAAAAGAATGTCCAGATATATACAGCCCTAAACACTAAGAGTAATCTTGTCCATCATACGCTAGGGATGTTATAGGAGTTACAAAAACAAATCATGTAGCCATAAACAAATATATTATCTGCTTTACACCCTTGAGAAAATTAATTCAGAAAAAAAAAACTTCCTAGGATCTTTCACTCTTTCTATGATCACGTATACGTCGACTGCTGGCGTTATTTTTCTCTTACAATCGTATTTTCTTTCACATTTTGAACTGATGGATTCAGTCTGTTACTTCATTTTTGATGACGCGACTGCTAGTTAAAATGCTAGCACCAACTGTATGCGCGATTTTTCTCTAAGGCTTGCCAGTGTGTTCATGCAGCGTTACAATTTTTGCACGCTTCCTTGGAGTTACGTCTATCACAGACAATAGCCATATGATAACTAATCAATAACTGAGCAAACAGTGTCTCGGTGTGATGAAAATCTAACGCAATCACAGATCGCGCAATATTTTTCAAGGCCAAGCAAATGTCATCATACACCCCGAATATAGATCCATATTACTGCACACCACTGAAAATCACCTAATCTGAAGAAAAATAGAAATCGATGTCACTCCAATGGCTCTAAAACTGACCGTATGGTGAATGAAAATAAAATTAAAGGACTTTTTTTCAATTAATTTAAACAAGTGTGTACGTCTCCCTGTAGACATGGTAAGTAGTGTGATTATAACAGAAATCGAAATATAATTATGATATGGATCTTATCACTTGTGATTCAATGAATATCTACTCGGAACGAGAAATTGGGGAGCAGAGTTCGAATTCTAGTTGAATTCCTAGCATTCACTTACGCGCAAATACCCCTGGGAAAGGTATTAATCCGTTTCTCCCCTCCAGTTATGCGTTAAATAACAGAACAGATTGGGTTCTATAGACTTAACCGGGAACCAGTCTACCGCAGAAAGTAATGGCAACCTACTGCGGGATAATCTTCTGCCCAGACAGTCATATATCTTTCAAGACATGATCGCACAAGCGTCTATCACATCTGGCATTTAACTGACTGAATGCTAGCCTACAGAAAAGCAACAATTTACACCTTCATGGGCTCAAGTTTTCCACTGATGTGAGAAACGGTAAAGTAATGGACCCTGGCTCGAATTAGCACGACAACAAACATCTTGCATCATAACACACAACTAGGCTAGCATTAACTATACCGATAAAGGCAGGAAACGTTCCTTATGATGATTCACGAGACGTGTGCAATTTAATGTTTCAATTGACAATATTAATCTTGGGCGGAATTAGTTGTCCAGTATATCTACACTTAAATTAGGAGCTATACTTTTCAAGCATAAACCACAAATCATACTGATTATTACAAATATGTCAGTCCCTATATTCTTTTTTTTACTTAAGATCTTTAGCAATAAAGGTAACACGTCCTATACAATAACATTGTTCTTGACTTTCGAAGTTTTTAATTTATATCAGGATCGTTGTCTTTGTTTAGCACAGAGTGCAAAACCAGCCATTATTCAGGAAAGAAACTTTACTGTGAAGAAATCATATTATTATGGGAGCCATAATGTTCTGATCACCGACATTTGCAATTCTCCCGGGGGGAACACTGTTTTAATATTCAATGAATATAATATCCTAAAACAACAAAGTCTTAACGCAACGGACAATATGGCCAAAATAGCGATTAATTTATTATTAATTGGCAATTCACTGAGGAACTGACTATAACAAAAGAACAAATATACAAAGGCAATTAATCAGGTATCGATTGACGTAAAAAATATAATTCAAAAGAATAATATTTCGAAAATCATCAGAAATTTGCGTCGCTTCAGGTGATATTTGCTTCAGTGAGATATTACCCAAAATAATCTTAAAGCATTCTAAGAGATAAAAGAAATTTCGGATGGCATCACAAATGATTCACCGAGAATTTATATTTGTATTGTAGAAATGGGTCATTAAATGGATGATAGGTTCATATATATATATCTGTCAAGTAATGGATGTCAACATTCTTGCAGGTCACTAAGAGGAATGGAAAAAACGATAAATCTCTGAACATTTTCGATAAAACAAGGTATATGATGTAACATTAAAGCAGAGACAGTGTCCGTAATCAGGATAACATTGGAAACGGTTAAAAGTTCCCTTGAAGAATATCTACAAGATTGCTAATTACTGCATGGAAACTGTAAAAACAGTTTTGAGAAAATTTGCTCTTATATGTTCTCACAAGTTAGTGGTTGCTTAATTGATACTACTACTACTACTACTAATACTACTACTACTACTACTACTAATAATAATAATAATAATAATAATAATAATTGTTAAAAACCAAAAAGAAAAAAAAAACTTGGCTATCAATTGATGTGGCTTGTTCAGAGGAGTATAACATAGCAACCAAGGAATTCGAAAAAACTGTCAAAATATAAAGACCTGGAAACTGAAGTAGAAAAATGTGGAAATTGAAAACAAGAACCGTGCCAGTGCAAGCAAAGAATGTGACATTTTGGTAGTTTCCATTTAATTTAACAAAAGACAGATATTAACAAAAATACAGTTTATGTATTACGAAGATATTTATCCATGTAAAATGTGTGTAATCTTAGGTTTAATATTTGTTTGTTATTTTTATTTAATAAAAATGATGAGTGGAAATGATATGAAGCCATTATGGCTTTAGGAAAGAAATGGAATGATGAAAAATGGATCAGAACAACACATTGAATTAATCCCTGGAATCGCCAGTTTAAGAGATATTAATTGTCTTGTTAAGTACAGCCCTCACACAAAGGAGAACTTAGGGATGTTAGGGGAGAAAAAAATGAAATGGAGCCATAGCAACACACCACAACCTCATTTAGGTTTTCCTACAGACTTGGTAGGTAGAGCAAACATAGCAGAAATCGAATTATGATGAAAAATGAAATAATAATAATAATAATAATAATAATAATAATAATAATACACTTACTTTACCGGCAAAGAACCTAAAAAAGAAAGCAAAGTAAATGAAATGAACGAAATACAGAAAAACCTCGTCATGGTTAATACTCTACCCGTGCCAAACAAGTGATTTTCTGTGAAGATCAAGTGTCCTCAGAACCTTCACGCACCTTAGGTAATCTGTTTGTTACCCAGATGCTTGCATTTTTGAATTACCATCTCATTTTAACATTTTTGTAAGACTTTCCCTAAATTTGCATCAATAATAACAGATCAAATTGTGACCTTTAAATAGCAGGTATCTTGGAGCTTCTTCCTAAAGATTACATATTTTCCAATTTTCTAATTTCTCTCGGGATTTTTGTTTTTTCTTTTATGATAAGTTATTCTTACCTTAAAATGTTTCAGGGTGGTTCAACCTGGCCTAGGTATAACACTTTAAATGTGTATTTTGGCTTCTTTTAAGCAAAATAGAAATTATCTGTACTAAGAAAACGTGATGTGATGGATTAAAATGGACTTAAACTTCCGATTCAGCGGGAAAATATTGCCAAGAGACATGTATCCACTGCCCAACAACATCGCGTTCGAAAATAAATGTCGACTAGTGGATTCAATGTATAAGGTGTGGAGCCCTCGGTCATGTGTGTCAATGTGTCCTTGTGCCAAACACAACCAAAAACCCCACAATTTAAATATCAGAAATTTGAAACGGTTGTAAAAATAGAAGTGTTTTTTTTTAATATAAGTTTTATTAACAGAACTGAAAACAAAAATTAGCAAAAAGGAGAAAATATTCCAAAAGAAAAATATCCATAGTTACATGTTCCAGAGACATGGTAAATGGTAGCATGCGTGTATGTAACAAAATTAATCAGGCTACTAATAAAATCTGTGTTTCTTTCCCTTTTTTCACCGGCTAAAGAGGGTAAATGAAGGTCAAGCAATAAAGGAAATTTGTATTTATCGGAGTTTTTAGGAGTCATTTGACGTATCTTGTTGCTGTTGTTGAGGGCATGCGAATGAAAACGAAGAAAAGAAAATTTGAAGGAGAGGTAGCATGAATATGAGACGTGACCTTTGTATATCCGGGTCTTGCTGAAGTGTCATTTGTTACATCTTGCGTGTCGTCTCTCGAATCTTCCATTTCACTGACTGTGGTCAAAGTACGTGAATAAATGCTTAGAAGTTTACGTGGTTGGGTTAAATGACATACCCATTTTTAGGTGTTAACAAATTTGATTAAGGTCATAGATCAATTTGCATTTTCCCATCCAATCAGTATCCAGAATCTTAATTTTCACACCGAATTTGCCTTAGTCTGGGTTTTTCCAAAATGTTTTCAGTCGTTCTGATTCATTTTTGCAGGTGTGTAATTTTACTTTTTTGGGTTTTAGTTGTTTGATGAAATAGAATTTGTTTCCTATAAAGTTCTCTACAAGAAATTCTTTGCATGAAATAATGGTAAGAAACTAGTACCTACACCAAATAGCGGATTTTCCATAGAAGATGACATTTATTTAATAAAAATAACAAAAGGAAAGATTATTTACTTAGAAATAAACTGAATACACAAAAGAAGATTGTAAATGTGTTTGAGTGTTACTTGACTGTGTAGGAATATATGTGTATAAAACGTCCACAGCCATTTTTGTTTTAGTGCAAAAAGTTGAGAACACATACTTCGATAGAAGGAAAAACAGTAAAAGTAAGAATTAACTTAACGGTTCGCCTGTATTTATACCTCCCGAGCTGCTGCTAATAATATGCTTATTAATGCACTACAGTTAGAATTGTCGAATCGTAACGTAAACGTCATGTAACATGAATTATGAATTATGATATAAATATTAAGCTCTTTACACCAAGCAAGCCAATAATGCTACTAAAACGTGAGGGGTAACTAAAGAGAACATAAGAAAACATACCACTATTAAGAAGAGAGAACAATAAAGGAACAGGAATTAAAATTTTAAATTGTAAAAACTGTTATTATCATTTATCAATTCACAACTCAAATTAAAATCACGCAGTAGATAGTTAATCTAGATGTAAATTAAGGCAAAATAAAACAAGAGATACAAAATAGTAAACAACTTCTTCTACGACCAGTTCGCACTTCTCAAGATTATTAGAATAAGCGTAGAGTTATAGTCTTTGGTTTCTTTTTAGAATCGGGTTTTCAGTTCCTTTTAACGGGCTTACGGTCTATCACGTTGAATACACCGGTTCTCGCTCGATCACCGAAGTTGAGCCTGATTAGTACTTAGATGGGTGACCGCTTGGGAATACCATGGCTGTAAGCGTTTAGTGACGGATGTGCGTTGTGGTGCAGTGGATATCGGCTCGGAAAGAGAAATCGGTGAGCCGAGTTCGAATTCCAGTTGAATACTCTGCATTCACTTAAGCACTGGTACCCTTGGGAAAGGTATTAATCCGTCCCTTCCCTCCAGTTATGGGTTAAATAACAAGGGTAGAACTTGGGGACTCTGCCCTTAAAAACAAATCCCAATGAATCTTGATACTCGAAACGAAAATATATTGCTAGACACAAACTTATATAAAAAACAACAATAAATTGTTGAAGAGAAAAAGGTATTACCAGTAATAAATACATAAAAAAAAATTAGTTGACAATAAATGACCCGCCGAGGTTGATTTGCCATAAAAACAAACCAACCAACAATCCTTTTAACGTCTAATTTTTCTTCTAAAGCCTCTACTTACACTCTGAAATTTCAACTGCTGTTTACTTTGTTTGTGTTTTATCAATTAAAGTAGACAGTTTTACCTATCATTTACACTCCTCTTAGGGTTTTTACAACAGGAATGAAGATTTGCCATTTGTTTACTTTTCACGGTTGGGTTTATAGTTTGTTTTTGTTTTTTTGTTCGCTTTCACTACTAGTAGCCCCTTACATCTCAGTGGCATTATTAACTTACTTGGTGAAAATTAATTAAAAAATATTTTTGCACAAATTCTGATGACTTGTGATAGACAATATACACCATTTTCATATTTCTTTACATTGTTAATGCACCCCTTTATTAGACGTGTAACTCTACAGGGTGAATATTTTTTTATGTCTTTGTAAACATTGAGAGCCTCGTCAAAGATATTCTTAAAATTTTGTCTGTATGTTTTTTTTAATCACATTCACGGCTACTATTACTATAATTACAGCAGTAGACTGAAAGTGTGATATATTCACTTTTATAATTTCTATCTGAAGATCATTATATTTACTTAGTAGCTTATATGTTTTTGCATCTATCAGGGCCGGAATGCTTGTGCTTGAATTCAAAAGAAACAGGGTAAGCAATAACCGAGGGATACTGAAAGAAAAGATGAGACAGGGGAAGTAGAATGAGAACAGTCTACAAGTAAAATGGGTTCAGTTCAGAAGTCCTTATAGATTACACAGATCGATATACACCAGATGATGGCTGGAGAATACAACGGTCGAAAATTGTGATGAGGGCAATGTAAATATTGTAAATAATGGTAATTCTATTTTCATTTTTTAGCAGTCTAAAACAGACAATGTAAAATTACATTGTTGAAATAAATTCTGGATTTATAACTGGTTAATTTTCTGTTGAGTTTTCCTCTAAATATTTTATATGTAAATATATATAGAGAGACTTTTATTTCTGAATTATATTTGTATAAAAATTGTCCATAGGTTGTCTCTGATGATGAACGATGACGTACGTAAGTACTAGGACAACCTTTGAACTATTTTTATACGAATATAATTCGGAAATAAAAAGTCTAATCAGAAAATATGAAAAGATTCAAAAGAAAATATATAAGACAATGTGGTCTCTATCTTTTAACACAATTTGTTTTATATACATATATATACTAGCAGTATAGCCTGACGTTGCTCGGGTGTAATGGAAGCTTTAAAACTAAACCATGGTCCTAGAGCTCAGAATTTTGGACGTTGGCTCGAAAGACTAAAAAGCAATAGTTATTTCCAGTTAAAGCGAAACCGTAGACTGAAAGAAAAATGAATGGATGTAAGTCAAATTTTGATTTCCTGGTATCCATATCAAATAAGTTTTTTCGTCGTAAATTTTGAAGGTTAAATAAGTCCTTTGAGTAAATGGTATCATAGCTGAGACTAAGAACTACAATTTTACCTACTTAGAAGCAAACCCGAAGAAAAACTAAAATAAAAGTACTGAAAAAAATACAGACATACAAGCAGATAAACAGATACACACACACAAACACCATGCCTTTTATATATATTTATTATCGATTTTCTGCACTATTGTAAGAACTGAAACATTGAGACTTCTGAATATCGTTTCTTATTTCTTTGTCTATGAGTGAATTAAATTTCATTAAAATCGGACCACTCTTTCTATAACCCAATTTTTTCGATTATCGATTTTCAATATTTATCGGGGGTACCTCGACACAAAACCTAGCTAAGAACACTCGCAGACGCTTATAGTACAAGTTTGTACATCTTCAAGAAAATTGGTTCATCCGTTTCGGAATCTATAGGTAACGGACACACACACAGATACACACACACGCACAAAGTTCCATTTATAAATAAGTTTATATATATATATATATATGTGTGTGTGTGTGTGTGTGTGTGTGTGTGTGTGTGTGTGTATGTGTGCGTGTGCGCGCGCGCGTGTGTGTTTAGATAGATAGATAGATAGATAGATAGATAGATAATAGATAGATAGATAATGAATGTACTGAGATAGAGATAGATAGATAGATAGATAGAAAGAAAGAAAGAAATGGACTTCAAACATTCAATTTAATATCGCATCCATTCTTAGTACTATCAACCTATCCGATCAGTGATCCGAAAAGACAGCCATCTTTGTGTGCAGCTCTTGGTCAACATGTGAAAAACCAAAGCAGCTGTTCCAAATTACATGATCCAGTTTTGACTGATGATTAATGCTAAAATTATTGCCGTCAACCTAGCATCCACTTGCACCGAAGCAAATCGAAGAATTAGAGATTAATAAAAGAGAAAGACAGCCGTTGCAAGCGAAATTATTTGGTCTCACGCCATTCATCAAAACCTTACTTGATTTTTTGTTTCTTTCAAACAGAGTCTTACTTTTGCTGAGTAAGATTTAAAGAAACTCATATTTTCTTGACGCATGTTTATCGAATAAACCAGCTGGGTGCCAAAAAATTTTTCGAAATGAAACACACTTCCCGATTTTTCAAACGATGATTCCCCAATAAAACCTTAATAAATTGAAGCACAGTAATAGATTATCCAAGGATGTGCGTTGTGATGCAGTGGATATCGACTCGGAACGCGAAACCGGGGTGCCGAGTTCGAATTCATAGCATTCACGTACGCGCAAATACCCCTGGCAAAGGTATTAATCCCTCTCTTCTTTCCAGTTATGGGTTAAATAACGCGACAGATTGGGTTCTATAGCCTTGGCCGGCAACCAGTCTACTGCAGAAAGCAATGGCAACCTACTGCGGGATAATCTTCTGCCCAGTCAGTCATGTCACTTTCGAGACATGATCGCCCAAAGCGTGTATCAAGTAAGGCACTTAACTGAATAGATTATCCACTGCACTACAACGCATTGGATGTGCGTTGTGGTGCAGTGGATATCGACTCGGAACGACAAATCGGGAACCGTGTTCAAAATTCTAGTTGAATTCCTCGCATTCACTTAGCGCAAATACCCTTGGGAAAGGTATTAATCCGTTTCTTCTCTCCAGTTATGGGTTAAATAATAGGACAGATTGGGTTTTATACTGCGGCAACTAGTCTACCGCAGAAAGCAATAGCAACCTACTATGGGATAATCTTCTGCCCAGTCAGCCATGTATCTTTGGAGACATGATCTCCCAAAGCGTGTATCATATATGGCACTTAACTGACTGAATAGATTAAGGCGTGAGTTGTGGTGGAGTGAATATCTGCTCGGAACGAGAAACCGGAGTGCTGAGTTCTAATTCCAGTTGAACTTGTTTCATTCATTGACGAGGAAATAACTTGGCAAATATATTAATCCATCTCTTCTTTCCAGCTATGTGTTAAATAGCAAGTCAGATTGGCGTTTGTAGCCTTGATTGGCCACCAATCTACCGGAAAAAGTAACAGTAATCTGCACCAGGAAAATCTACTGCTTAGTCAGTCATGTCACTTTCGAGATATAATCGCCTAAACGTGTATCACGTATGGCACTGAACTGACTTACTGAATAGATTAGTGGCAAGGTTTCATTCTTTTACACCTGAAATGGCTAGATGCAACCGTATACTGACAGTTACTTTTCTTTCACTTCTCACTTGTGGATCTCTTTTCCAGTTCCTTGCATTTTGGTCAGTTTTGATCTAAATGCACTCTCAGTCGTTATATAATGCCTTATTAATTACTGTTTTGTCTTTATTCTCGCTTCTTAATAATGTTTTTCTGTGATTCCTGGTGTTTCAGTGACATTATAGTGGGTTATCTCTTCTAGTGAAACGTAGCTGTGTGTAGAAACAGATTAACTAAATTTGGCCTCGTTATTAGATAGTCCACTATAAATTATAAAAGGGGTTATAGAACAAGAAAATCAAATTGAGTATAGAAAGAGTATTTTATATACACATATATCAATTAATATTTTTTTTCAAATAAAGTAATGTCTTTAGGATGGGTTCAACGGACGTTAAAATGTTCATAGCAATAAATGCTGAAAAGAGAGTTTGTGCGTATGTCCATCTGGGAGCGTTTGTTCGTTAGGAATGTCTTTGATGTCTCTGTTCCTTTGTTCGGGTAGTAGCTCAGGGAACAGCAAAGAAGTAGATGAGAGAGAAAGGCGAGGCGAGCATAGTCGATCGCTTGACGAGGTCAAAGGACGTACTAATTATGCTCGCACTTTTTCAACTCTGGTGATGCTTTCTGTGTCAGTCTTTTTATTTCGACTTTGTGGGTCCCAGCAGGTCATTTGGGAATTCACACCCGTATTCAATTCTGGGCTTTCCATTGGCCGATAAATAAAATTCACGTAGGCTCGCAAACAGGGATTTGATATTTATTAATTTTTGGCTTTCTGCTGGAGCATATGTGTGGAGCAGGTGCGCAAAGACCAGTTTTGATCATTTGCTTTATGGACGTCTGGGGGCAAACATCCGGTCCCTCGCTTTGCTTGGCATCACTACAACATCTTAGCGGTATTTCTTGCTTAGAATGACATAAAGGAAACAGCATTTGGTTTTCTTTCACTTGTTCCGAATTGAGTAAATACACTCTTAGTCTTTATCAAATGATGCCCTTGTTTACCTCGATATAATACCCATATAAGTGGGGCAGATAATGCCCAGGTTATTAGTGTGGGATGTGATTGCCGCATAGCAAGTTTAATTTCAATTCGTTCTGTTCGTGTTAATACCCTTTAAAAATACATTAATTTATCAGCTATGAGTTAAATAGCAGAGAAAACTGGGTTTAGTAGAATAAAAATCTGAATACAAACCAGCCTGAAGTTCGGCAGGGTATCCTGCCCGAGACACAACATGTATATGTGGGACACTTGCGATCCGAATAGTTTAGAGGACCCATGACATAATGCAACGAATATGCATATTGATTTCCAAATTTGATTCTCCAAATATAATGATCGTTAGAACCAGAAGTCACAAAAAAGAGTGCGGCACTGCTATGCTAGATCAACCCTCATCCAGGTCGGCGAATACTGGACAATTTTCCGAGAAGAGAAGACGTGAGGCAAAAGAAATGTAGTTCTGCATCGACAGAAAGAGTAACCAAAATAAATTGAGAACAAAAAAGACACTAATACGCACAATTAGAAAGAACAATTGAAATTTCTAGCACATAAAATGAGAAAAGGTTGACATTCGTAAGACAATTTTTAAAGTAAAATAGACAGTGGGGATTCAACGGGTGATTCAACTTGTGTGAATGGTAACGATATTAGAAGGTAAGGTAAAAAATAACTGTTACTTACAATTACGCAGAATAGGAAGTTGAGAAGATTCATGGTGGCCCATATTCAGAAGATGCACAGCGCATAGTAAATGAAGAATTACAGATCTACAACAGCAAACCTTTATGTTTTATCTGCCATAAAGAAGAATGAATCTGTTATTTGTACAAAAATTAAAGTTCTACAGGTGTATCGAATTAATATCGACTTGGAACGAGAAATCGGAGAGCCGAGTTCGAATTCAAAACGATTTTGTTTTTCCCATATGCGCAAATACCCCTGGGAAAATATTATTACATATCTTCTCCCTCCAGCTATGGGTTAAATAGCTGGATAGATTTGATTTTACAGACCTGTTTGGCATCCATACTACCGCAGCAACCTACTGCGGGAAAATCTTCTGTCCAGTCAGTCTTGTCTCTTTTGAAACATAATCACCCAAGCGTGTATCCCGTATAGTGAAAAGTGTTGCTCTGGTTTCCTGTTTTGTTTCGGGTTTCTTGTTTCTTCATTATTCTATTTAGGCTCTGTACTTTTTTTTAATCATATCACCCAGGGCGTCACTGATGCGCAGGGGGGCTTCGTAAGAGTGAACAGATTGGAAAAGGGAAAGCCGGAAACTACATCCTAATCAGGGAGCAAGGGATGAGCCTCTTCACCTGTTCAATAGACGTGGGTGGAGTGTGAACCGGGCGATAGTTTAGTCTATCTACGCCAATTGAAAAATAAAAAAAAGAAAAGAGTGAAAAGATTGGAAATTCCCCCTTGTAGCCCAAAAAACTGGAGTCAACAAAGTATAAAACCCGACATGACAGAATAGGCCAGTATCAACATAAATCAGCAACTTTATCAAGAAATAAATTGCTTTGAACAAAAACATCATATATATATATATATATATACGCAGGTTCCCAAGGCTTCACTTTCTCACTTCCCGGTCTCTTCTGGGGTTAATAACTTGAATTTGGTTCTGGTTTAAAGCAATATAATCGGTTTCCACTTCATACCGGGAAACCGCTTCCATCTCTTGTCCAACTCGTGAGTACCGACAGGTAGATTCAACACTCGATATACTTCAAAAGAACTATCCCTATCTATCAGCGGCATGCTGATTATTGACAACAGCCTACCCACTTTCAACAAGTTACCGTAGCCAAACGCATTGTAATACTTCCTCAGCTCCTCTGTTGGCTATGCTGGGAATCTTAGGTGGCGGGATAATTTGACTTGTATCCTTAGCAATAATTCTCTCAGGTGATTAACGGTTACCAAACTTGGGGACGAATATCCTAACGATCGCATATCCAGCTATTCCCTTGTATGCTCTGTGTATGACTCGTGTGAGCGACCTTATTCACTATTGCCCTTCACCGGATCTATTTAACCTGTATAGTGAGAATATTTTGAGAAATCTAGATGTTATGCCAGGATTTTTCATCGGAGGTCACAATCTGAACAACAGAAGATACACAGACGACACAGTGTTGGATGCAGACACGGAAAAAAACTGTAGGACCTCCTACAGAAAATAGCTGAAGAGAGTGACAAGAAAGGATTACAAATGATCTGAAAAAAAACCGAATGCATTGCCATAAAAAAAAAAAAACAGCCCAGGGTGCCAAATACAGATCGGGGATGTTAAAATCAAGCAGGTACGAAAATTTAAATATCTGGGAAGTGACGACGGAAAGTGCAACACAGAGATCCAAAGGCGAATTAGCATGGCGAAAGACACGTTCCAGAATCTGAGTAAAGTATTATAACACTGAAAACTTTCACTAAAAACAAAGAGAGTACTGGATTGCTATGTGATGTCTGTTCTTTAATATGGCAGTGAATTTTGGACAATATCAACAAACATGAAAGGAAAACTTAAAGCAGCTGAATGCCGGTTATGGTACTTGAATGGGTCGAATCTTTGATCACTAGGCCACATATGGCCCGAACGGGTCGAATCGAGGTCAACTCGTACCAAATATGACCCACTCCGCTCCCCAATCAGAGGCGTGCATGTATGTAGTTGCGTGCGTTAACTGCCTTTAAGTTAGGCGCACCTGAGTCTGCAGCTGTTAGCCTCTGCTTCGTCCCCAGGTGATCGAAGATGTCAATGATACGTCGAAATCCCTCACTTCTCCTATCACGTTGTGATTACTGATCTCAAGGTAAGTTAAAGACTCGAGGGGTTGGTCATCTTTGTGCTGCACTCATCGACAGCTGAAATCAAGAGACGATCTGGTGCACAATGAAGAAATAAGGGGAAGAGACAAGAATAAAAAATAGATAACAAGGCAGTAGCGAAGGTCAGTCTATATGGACTAATAATTCTATTTGTAACTCTGTGTACAGCAAGAAGAAAAGGAAAAGGAAAAATAGAATTAATAAGAAAATTACAATCCAACTTCTTTCGGTGTCTACAAATTACTTGCTGTTACTATGTATATTTGTTGTTAGAGGTAATACAGCTTTTATGCTCCCCTTCCTTTGGGTTTCTGCTTAAAAAAGTGAAGGTGCTTTTCAGCGTGGGAGAGAGGATTTTTCGCGTCTTAACTCCAACGCGTTTTAGCGGATCTCTTCCTTCTTTAAATCCGTGTGCATTTTTGTTAAAATTGCTTTAATATGGTGTGGGTCGGTAAGTGATCGGTATGTTTCTCCATAAATGTCTAATGATAATTTCATGTACCTGGCTTATAAATCACCCGATTACGATTTCATGCCGATGTCTGCCGATCTGTAAGTTTGCAGACAAGGTTTTCTTGACTTTGTACATTTACCTTTCCAGCATCAATTATAATTTTCATCCTTGTATGGTCTTTTCTGGAATCGACCGACAATTCAATCTCAGCCGCTCTTTATTGCCTCCCTGAGAGAGAAAGGGGAATAAAGTTATAAACAAGGAAAAAAGGAAAATATTTCACTCCCTTCCTTAGGCAAGCTTACCAACTGGTCTATGTTCGATTGTTGTGATATCGGTCGATGTCATTTCGTGAATGCTATGAGTTTTGCCTCTCTCTTATCTCTCCTGGACAATCCCGGCGCCGATTCCTTTCTTCTTCTCCTTCTTTGCTATTCCCAAGAAAAAGAAAACTATACACACAGATATATTTTCCAAACAGCTAATCCAGGTTTCGAATCCATGGTCCGTCGATACTATTTTAACGTGTGTGCATAAGGAACACTTAACCAGATCTCCGTAAATTCAAGTAATATGATAAAATTTATGACGGTTTCAGGCTTAAAGTGAAAACTACTAATAAAAACTAAAATCTAAAATGTTCTTGAATGACTTCCAAAGAGCTTCTTCAATGAGCAGTAGAAAAGAAATCGAAATTATAAATTTTTAACAAGCTAGGAACATTGACAGCAAAAGAATATTTTCCATTAAGATATTTCCCAAAAGAAATTCTGTTTGGAAGGTATTTGGATAAGTTTTTCTTGAATGATAAATAATTTTATCATGATATGAAATGTTTGAACTATATCACTCGCATATTTAAACCGTGACATATCTCTGTGAATTAGGCATTTTGGTCTATTTTAAGCAATAGAGAAATTATCTGTACTGAGAATTCGTGACGCGATGGGGAAAAATGAACTTGATTTTCAGATTCAGCGGAAAAAATAGCCCAGAAACATGTGCCCGTTGCCCAACAGCATTTGGTTTCGAAAAGAAAAATCTCATAAAAGTAGCCAACACACTAAACGACCACTGCTGACATCATCATCGTCATACCAGATTTGACAGCAATATTCAGAGTCACTCTAATTTTATTCGACCGCACACGGGAATATCTAATAATTCTAAGAAACCAACAGAGAACTTTAGCTTCCGTTTGATCTTTGCGCACAAGTAAGAAGAATAAAATATTTCGATATACGCACCAGCTTCATTCCCCAAGATTTTGTTTACGTTGTTCGGGTCATAAATAATGTTCTTTTAATTTGATCGATTTGTGTCTTATATTTAACAACATTTAACATCTTACTTTATGCCAGAAAATATTTTTAAATTGTTATAATTATTTTGAAATAATAAAGATTTACTGATACACGTCCTATTATTTAGCCCACTGCTAGCAGAGAAGAGCTAGATACTTAACTTCAAGGGTAAAATGAGCCCGACTGGAATCAGAACTTTGATCTCCGATTTCTTATTCAGTGTCGTTATTAATTACACCTCTACACACCCAAGCTTAAAAAATCTAATATTTCTAAGAGATTAACATTTTAACTATTGTTTAGGCTCGACAATGATTAACTTTGGAAAGAGAGAGAGAGAGCGAAAGAGAGAGAGAGAAAGAGAGAGAGTAAGACAGACAGAAAACAGAGGAAGCGAGAACGAACTCTTTTCGAAGACAAACATTTTTGTAAAGTGCTCTGAATTATAGAAAAGGAAAAAAAAGTGCGCATTGTAGGTCATAAATTTTTTCCAAAGAACAATTCACTTTGATATGTATTTGATATTTTCTGGGTTAATTACTTTTGTGACCCCGCCTCATGCTAGCAGATCATAGCACTTTAGATCCTAACCGATCATTTCACTTTATATCCGAGCCGATCATGTCACTTAACAACCTAGCATATCATGGCACTTAAGATACTTGGCAATCATGGCACATTAGATCCTATCATGGTACTTTGGAACATGGTGCTTTGAATCCTAGCCGATCATCTGACTTTAGATATTTAAACCCTAGAATGTTATGGCACTTTTAATCTTAGCCGATCATCTGACTTTAGATATTTAAACCCTAGAATGTTATGGCACTTTTAATCTTAGCCGATCATCTGACTTTAGATATCTAAACCCTAGAATGTTATGGCACTTTTAATCTTAGCCGATCATCTGACTTTAGATATTTAAACCCTAGAATGTTATGGCACTTTTAATCTTAGCCGATCATCTGACTTTAGATATTTAAACCCTAGAATGTTATGGCACTTTTAATCTTAGCCGATCATCTGACTTTAGATATTTAAACCCTAGAATGTTATGGCACTTTTAATCTTAGCCGATTATCTCACTTTAGATATCTAAACCCTAGAATGTTATGGCACTTTTAATCTTAGCCGATCATCTGACTTTAGATATTTAAACCCTAGAATGTTATGGCACTTTTAATCTTAGCCGATCATCTGACTTTAGATATTTAAACCCTAGAATGTTATGGCACTTTTAATCTTAGCCGATCATCTGACTTTAGATATCTAAACCCTAGAATGTTATGGCACTTTTAATCTTAGCCGATCATCTGACTTTAGATATTTAAACCCTAGAATGTTATGGCACTTTTAATCTTAGCCGATCATCTGACTTTAGATATTTAAACCCTAGAATGTTATGGCACTTTTAATCTTAGCCGATCATCTGACTTTAGATATCTAAACCCTAGAATGTTATGGCACTTTTAATCTTAGCCGATCATCTGACTTTAGATATTTAAACCCTAGAATGTTATGGCACTTTTAATCTTAGCCGATCATCTGACTTTAGATATTTAAACCCTAGAATGTTATGGCACTTTTAATCTTAGCCGATTATCTCACTTTAGATCACAGCCGATCATGGCACATTAGATCCAAAATGATCTGGGCCTTTTAGATCCTAGTCGATCAAGCCATTTTCTGTCCTAGTCGATCACGGTACTTTAAATCCTATACGATCATGGTACCTTAGACCCTAACAGATCATGGCGCTTTAGTAATATAGCCGATCATGTCAACTTATATCCTAGCCGATATGACCTAAGCGAAAATGTCACTTTCGACCCGAGATTATCCTGCCAATTTAGATTTAAGCCGATTATGTTAACTTACGTCATAGACAATCGTGACAGTTTAGATCCGAGCAGTCTATGGTACTTTTGAACCTAGCCGATCATGTCACTTTAAATCCTAGCCAATATAACACTTTAGATCGTAGCTGATCCTAGCAATGTAGACCTACACGATCGTGGCACTTTAGCTCCGAGTAGATCATGGTAGTTTAGATCCGAGCTGATCTTGCCACTTGAAATCCTATAGGACCATATCAATTTAAATCATAGACGATCATGTCACATTAGCTTCTAGCCGATCATGTCACTTTAGATTTTTGCCAATCATGGAACTTTAGATCTTAGCCGATCATGACATTTTCGATCATAGCCGATCATGGCATTTTAAATCCTTGCCAATCATGGCACATTAGATCCTTGCCGATCATGGCACTTTAGATCTTTGCTGATCATGGCACTTTAGATCCTTGCTGATCATGGCACTTTAGATCCTTGCCGATCATGGCATTTTAAATCCTTGCCAATCATGGCACTTTAGATCCTTGCCGATCATGGCACTTTAGATCCTTGCTGATCATGGCACTTTAGATCCTTGCTGATCATGGCACTTTAGATCCTAGCCGATCATGGCATTTTTGATGCCAGCCTATCATAGTATTTTAGATCGCAGCCGATCATGGCACTTTAGATCCTAGCCGATCATGGCAGATTTTTGATGCCAGCCTATCATAGTATTTTAGATCTTAGCCGATCATGACATTTTCGATCATAGTCGATCATGCATTTTAAATCATTGCCAATCATGGCACTTTAGATCCTTGCTGATCATGGCATTTTAAATCCTTGCCAATCGTGGCACTTTAGATCCTTGCTGATCATGGCACTTTAGATCCTTGCTGATCATGGCACTTTAGATCCTTGCTGATTATGGCACTTTAGATCCTTGCTGATCATGGCACTTTAGATCCTTGCCGATCCTGGCACTTTAGATCCTTGCCGATCATGGCACTTTAGATCCTTGCTGATCATGGCACTTTAGATCCTTGCCGATCATGGCACTTTAGATCCTTGCTGATCATGGCATTTTAAAGCCTTGCCAATCGTGGCACTTTAGATCCTTGCTGATCATGGCACTTTAGATCCTTGCTGATCATGGCATTTTAGATCCTTGCCGATCATGGCACTTTAGATCCTTGCTGATCATGGCACTTTAGATCCTTGCTGATCATGGCACTTTAGATCCTTGCTGATCATGGCACTTTAGATCCTAGCCGATCATGTCATTTTTGATGCCAGCCTATCATAGTATTTTAGATTGCAGCCGATCATGGCACTTTAGATCCTAGCCGATCATGGCATTTTTGATGCCAGCCTATCATAGTATTTTAGATCTTAGTCGATCATGACATTTTAGATCATAGCCGATCATGGCATTTTAAATCCTTGCCAATCATGGCACTTTAGATCCTTGCTGATCATGGCACTTTAGATCCTTGCTGATCATGGCATTTTAAATCCTTGCCAATCGTGGCACTTTAGATCCTTGCCGATCATGGCACTTTAGATCCTTGCTGATCATGGCACTTTAGATCCTTGCTGATCATGGCATTTTAAATCCTTGCCAATCGTGGCACTTTAGATCCTTGCCGATCATGGCACTTTAGATCCTTGCTGATCATGGCACTTTAGATCCTTGCTGATCATGGCACTTTAGATCCTTGCTGATCATGGCACTTTAGATCCTTGCTGATCATGGCACTTTAGATCCTTGCTGATAATGGCACTTTAGATCCTTGCTGATCATGGCATTTTAAATCCTTGCCAATCATGGCATTTTAGATCCTTGCCGATCATGGCACTTTAGATCCTTGCTGATCATGGCACTTTAGATCCTTGCCGATCATGGCACTTTAGATCCTTGCTGATCATGGCACTTTAGATCCTTGCCGATCATGGCACTTTAGATCCTTACTAATCATGGCACTTTAGATCCTTGCTGATCATGGCACTTTCGATCCTTGCTGATCATGGCACTTTAGATCCTAGCCGATCATGGCATTTTTGATGCCAGCCTATCATAGTATTTTAGATCTTAGCTGATCATGACATTTTCGATCATAGCCGATCATGGCATTTTAAATCCTTGCCAATCATGGCACTTTAGATCCTTTCTGATCATGGCATTTTAAATCCTTGCCAATCGTGGCACTTTAGATCCTTGCTGATCATGGCACTTTAGATCCTTGCTGATAATGGCACTTTAGATCCTTGCTGATAATGGCACTTTAGATCCTTGCCGATCATGGCATTTTAAATCCTTGCCAATCATGGCACTTTAGATCCTTGCCGATCATGGCACTTTAGATCCTTGCTGATCATGGCACTTTAGATCCTTGCTGATCATGGCACTTTAGATCCTTGCCGATCATGGCACTTTAGATCCTTGCTGATCATGGCACTTTAGATCCTTGCCGATCATGGCACTTTAGATCCTTGCTGATCATGGAACTTTAGATCCTTGCCGATCATGGCACTTTAGATCCTTGCTGATCATGGCACTTTAGATCCTTGCCGATCATGGCACTTTAGATCCTTGCTGATCATGGCACTTTAGATCCTTGCTGATAATGGCACTTTAGATCCTTGCCGATCATGGCATTTTAAATCCTTGCCAATCATGGCACTTTAGATCTTTGCCGATCATGGCACTTTAGATCCTTGCTGATCATGGCACTTTAGATCCTTGCTGATCATGGCACTTTAGATCCTTGCCGATCATGGCACTTTAGATCCTTGCTGATCATGGCACTTTAGATCCTTGCCGATCATGGCACTTTAGATCCTTGCTGATCATGGAACTTTAGATCCTTGCCGATCATGGCACTTTAGATCCTTGCTGATCATGGAACTTTAGATCCTTGCTGATAATGGCACTTTAGATCCTTGCCGATCATGGCATTTTAAATCCTTGCCAATCATGGCACTTTAGATCTTTGCCGATCATGGCACTTTAGATCCTTGCTGATCATGGCACTTTAGATCCTTGCTGATCATGGCACTTTAGACCTTCCGATTCATGGCCATTTGATCCTTGTGGATCATGGCACTTTAGATCCTTGCCGATCATGGCACTTTGGATCCTTGCTGAACATGGCAATTTAGATCCTAGCCGATAATGGCATTTTTGATGCCAGCCTATCATAGTATTTTAGATCGCAGCCGATCATGGCACTTTAGATCTTAGACTATAATGACTCCTTAGATCTCAAATGATTAATGCGCATTAGATCCTAATCTATTATGGCTTTTTAGATCCTAGCTACACGATAATGGCACCTTAGATTTTAAACGATCAATGCACTTTAGATTCTAACCTATCATAGCTTTTTAGATCTTAGCCGATCATAGCACTTAGATCCTAGACGATCAGTGCACTTTTTATCTTATGCAATGATACCACTTAAGATCCTAACATGTCATGGCACTTTAGATCCTAGACGATCAGGTATCTTTAGATCCTGGAAGATCATGTTGCCTTAGATCCTAGCCAATCATAGTACTTTAGATACTATCCTTATCTTTTTGATGTTCTTGTTGTTGCTTTGTTGTTGCAACTTTCTGTTTTTTATAACCCTGAGTAATTTTTTTTTCTTTTCGTGATATGCACTTACGTCAAATAGAGATAAAGAGCATCCGGAAGTAGCATCACATAAGGAATAAGAATGAAATACGTCAGTGATCGAAATAAAAGTTTTGGATTCGATGTTCCTATTACCTGAAGAAGTTCAGAGCGTACAAAAACCGAAAAGTCGTAAACATGGCAATAAAGATGAGAACAACAGTCCAAATGATGTAAATAATGTAAATACTTCCTCATCTCAGAAGTATAGACAAATACTTCCTAGGTATTTAAATTTTTACACTTGGTTAATTTTGGTATCTTCAATTTGTTATTTGCATGTTAAGTTGTTTCATTCACTGACAATCGTTAATGATTTACCTACCGCCATTTCTCTGTGTCCTTTATCTGATTTGATGAAACAAACTGGCTATATAACCATACATGGTTAAAATATTTTCTTTCCCCTGCATCTCTTGTTTTCTATATCATGTGAGTGTTACACATTCTAAGCCGAATTTTTATCATGTGTTTTAGTGCGTTGTGGTGCAGTGGATATCGACTCGGAATGAGAAATCGAGGTGCCGAGTACGAATTCCAGTTGAATTCCTTGCATTCACTTGGGAACAGATATCCTTAGGAAAGGTATTAATCCTGTTTTTTCCCTCCAGTAATGGGTTAAATAATATAACAGATTGGGTTCTGTAGCCTTGCCTGGCAACCTGTCTACCGCAGATAGCAATGGCTGCCTACTGCGAGATAATCTTCTGCCCAATCAGTCATGTCTCTTTTGAGACATGATCGCCCAAGCGTGTATCACGTATGGCCCTTAACTGACTTAACTCTAGATAAAATCATCGGTCACTTTATAGTTTTAAATATCAAATTACTTTTGGTTATCAGTTTCCTTACACAATTATTCGTTACACTGTTATCATGTCTATAGTATTCTCAATTTTCTAGTTAAGAAGAAGAAGAAGAAAATGATGAAGAAGAAGAAGATAGAGAACGATAGATAATAATAAAACGAACAGAATTTGAAAAGAGAGCGAAAATAATGGGATGAACATGGTTTAAAGATGACTGAATTATATATGAAGAAAAGTAAAATACAACAATAGGAGAAAAAAGAAAATGGCGAAAGCAGCAAACTAAACATATAATAAATGAAAAAAAAATCAACGTAAGAGGCTATGACGGTTGAGGTTGAGAGGAAGGCAGCCATGGATTGGGCAGATATTTTTGAAGAAAGGAGAAAATGGTGGACGTGATTTCTTCAACTACTTACTTTATCAGTAGGAGAACTGTCGAAACAGGAAAGCTTATTTTGGGAAAAATCATCAGATGTCACCATTTTGGAACTAACTCCTGTCTTTTAAGCGGTAACCACTCCTAACCGCGTATTGGACGAGAAAAAAGGTGGGGTCCAAGTATTAGGAAAAAGCATGGCAGCAAATGGGATAGGTACGTATATTTATAAGGACTCTTCATCTATGTACGGGCTTGTATATTTGCACTTAAAGGTGTTTCGTTAGAATATTTACATACAAAAATGGTCACATATATACATGCATACATGCAAACTAAGCTTGGCAGCAAATTGGATAGGTACGTATATTTATAAGGACTCTTCATCTACGTACAGGCTTGTATATTGGCACATAAAGGTGTTTCGTTAGAATATTTACATACAAAAATGGTCATATATATACATGCATACATGCAAACTAAGTTTGGCAGCAAATGGGATAGGTACGTATATTTATAAGGACACTTCATCTACGTACAGGCTTGTATATTGGCACATAAAGGTGTTTCGTTAGAATATTTACATACAAAAATGGTCACATATATACATGCATACATGCAAACTAAGCTTGGCAGCAAATGGGATAGGTACGTATATTTATAAGGACTCTTCATCTACGTACAGGCTTGTATATTGGCACATAAAGGTGTTTCGTTAGAATATTTACATACAAAAATGACACATATATACATGCATACATGCAAACAAAGCTTGGCAGCAAATGGGATAGGTACGTATATTTATAAGGACTCTTCATCTACGTACAGGCTTGTATATTGGCACATAAAGGTGTTTCGTTAGAATATTTACATACAAAAATGGTCACATATATACATGCATACATGCAAACTAAGCTTGGCAGCAAATGGGATAGGTACGTATATTTATAAGGACTCTTCATCTACGTACAGGCTTGTATATTGGCACATAAAGGTGTTTCGTTAGAATATTTACATACAAAAATGACACATATATACATGTATACATGCAAACAAAGCTTGGCAGCAAATGGGATAGGTACGTATATTTATAAAGACTCTTCATCTACGTACAGGCTTGTATATTGGCACATAAAGGTGTTTCGTTAGAATATTTACATACAAAAATGGTCACATATATACATGCATACATGCAAACTAAGCTTGGCAGCAAATGGGATAGGTACGTATATTTATAAGGACTCTTCATCTACGTACAGGCTTGTATATTGGCACATAAATGTGTTTCGTTAGAATATTTACATACAAAAATGGTCACATATATACATGCATACATGCAAACTAAGCTTGGCAGCAAATGGGATAGGTACGTATATTTATAAGGACTCTTCATCTACGTACAGGCTTGTATATTGGCACATAAAGGTGTTTCGTTAGAATATTTACATACAAAAATGGTCACATATATACATGCATACATGCAAACTAAGCTTGGCAGCAAATGGGATAGGTACGTATATTTATAAGGACTCTTCATCTACGTACAGGCTTGTATATTGGCACATAAAGGTGTTTCGTTAGAATATTTACATACAAAAATGGTCACATATATACATGCATACATGCAAACTAAGCTTGGCAGCAAATGGGATAGGTACGTATATTTATAAGGACACTTCATCTACGTACAGGCTTGTATATTGGCACATAAAGGTGTTTCGTTAGAATATTTACATACAAAAATGGTCACATATATACATGCATACATGCAAACTAAGCTTGGCAGCAAATGCGATAGGTACGTATATTTATAAGGACACTTCATCTACGTACAGGCTTGTATATTGGCACATAAAGGTGTTTCGTTAGAATATTTACATACAAAAATGGTCACATATATACATGCATACATGCAAACTAAGCTTGGCAGCAAATGGGATAGGTACGTACATTTATAAGGACACTTCATCTACGTACAGGCTTGTATATTGGCACATAAAGGTGTTTCGTTAGAATATTTACATACAAAAATGGTCACATATATACATGCATACATGCAAACTAAGCTTGGCAGCAAATGGGATAGGTACGTATATTTATAAGGACTCTTCATCTACATACAGGCTTGTATATTGGCACATAAAGGTGTTTCGTTAGAATATTTACATACAAAAATGGTCACATATATACATGCATACATGCAAACTAAGCTTGGCAGCAAATGGGATAGGTACGTATATTTATAAGGACACTTCATCTACGTACAGGCTTGTATATTGGCACATAAAGGTGTTTCGTTAGAATATTTACATACAAAAATGGTCACATATATACATGCATACATGCAAACTAAGCTTGGCAGCAAATGGGATAGGTACGTATATTTATAAGGACTCTTCATCTATGTACGGGCTTGTATATTGGCACATAAAGGTGTTTCGTTAGAATATTTACATACAAAAATGGTCACATATATACATGCATACATGCAAACTAAGCTTGGCAGCAAATGGGATAGGTACGTATATTTATAAGGACTCTGCATCTATGTACGGGCTTGTATATTGGCACATAAAGGTGTTTCGTTAGAATATTTACATACAAAAATGGTCACATATATACATGTATACATGCAAACTAAGCTTGGCAGCAAATGGGATAGGTACGTATATTTATAAGGACATTTCATCTACGTACAGGCTTGTATATTGGCACATAAAGGTGTTTCGTTAGAATATTTACATACAAAAATGGTCACATATATACATACATACATGCAAACTAAGCTTGGCAGCAAATGGGATAGGTACGTATATTTATAAGGACACTTCATCTACGTACAGGCTTGTATATTGGCACATAAAGGTGTTTCGTTAGAATATTTACATACAAAAATGGTCACATATATACATGCATACATGCAAACTAAGCTTGGCAGCAAATGGGATAGGTACGTATATTTATAAGGACTCTTCATCTATGTACGGGCTTGTATATTGGCACATAAAGGTGTTTCGTTAGAATATTTACATACAAAAATGGTCACATATATACATGCATACATGCAAACTAAGCTTGGCAGCAAATGGGATAGGTACGTATATTTATAAGGACTCTTCATCTATGTACGGGCTTGTATATTGGCACATAAAGGTGTTTCGTTAGAATATTTACATACAAAAATGGTCACATATATACATGTATACATGCAAACTAAGCTTGGCAGCAAATGGGATAGTTACGTATATTTATAAGGACACTTCATCTACGTACAGGCTTGTATATTGGCACATAAAGGTGTTTCGTTAGAATATTTACATACAAAAATGGTCACATATATACATGCATACATGCAAACTAAGCTTGGCAGCAAATGGGATAGGTACGTATATTTATAAGGACTCTTCATCTATGTACGGGCTTGTATATTGGCACATAAAGGTGTTTCGTTAGAATATTTACATACAAAAATGGTCACATATATACATGCATACATGCAAACTAAGCTTGGCAGCAAATGGGATAGGTACGTATATTATAAGGACTCTTCAACTACGTACAGGCTTGTATATTGGCACATAAAGGTGTTTCGTTAGAATATTTACATACAAAAATGGTCACATATATACATGCATACATGCAAACTAAGCTTGGCAGCAAATGGGATAGGTACGTATATTTATAAGGACTCTTCATCTACGTACAGGCTTGTATATTGGCACATAAATGTGTTTCGTTAGAATATTTACATACAAAAATGACACATATATACATGCATACATGCAAACAAAGCTTGGCAGCAAATGGGATAGGTACGTATATTTATAAGGACTCTTCATCTACGTACAGGCTTGTATATTGGCACATAAAGGTGTTTCGTTAGAATATTTACATACAAAAATGGTCACATATATACATGCATACATGCAAACTAAGCTTGGCAGCAAATGGGATAGGTACGTATATTTATAAGGACTCTTCATCTACGTACAGGCTTGTATATTGGCACATAAAGGTGTTTCGTTAGAATATTTACATACAAAAATGGTCACATATATACATGCATACATGCAAACTAAGCTTGGCAGCAAATGGGATAGGTACGTATATTTATAAGGACTCTTCATCTATGTACGGGCTTGTATATTGGCACATAAAGGTGTTTCGTTAGAATATTTACATACAAAAATGGTCACATATATACATGCATACATGCAAACTAAGCTTGGCAGCAAATGGGATAGGTACGTATATTTATAAGGACTCTTCATCTACGTACAGGCTTGTATATTGGCACATAAAGGTGTTTCGTTAGAATATTTACATACAAAAATGGTCACATATATACATGCATACATGCAAACTAAGCTTGGCAGCAAATGGGATAGGTACGTATATTTATAAGGACTCTTCATCTATGTACGGGCTTGTATATTGGCACATAAAGGTGTTTCGTTAGAATATTTACATACAAAAATGGTCACATATATACATGCATACATGCAAACTAAGCTTGGCAGCAAATGGGATAGGTACGTATATTTATAAGGACACTTCATCTACGTACAGGCTTGTATATTGGCACATAAAGGTGTTTCGTTAGAATATTTACATACAAAAATGGTCACATATATACATGCATACATGCAAACTAATATATATATATATATATATATATATATGTTAATGCTATATACTGCTAAATATACATTGTTAAGGTTATAGTCATCTCTCTCTCTCTATATATATATATATACAGGTAGTAGTATTGTTGTGGTGTTCTCACTCTAAAGGTTCTGTGTTGGATTCTTCCCCCTGCTATAAGATTACTAGTAAAAGAGGCCTTGGGGGAACAGTCGAACTGATTTAACACTGGACAACCGACCCTCGCACTAGTCGTGTAATATGCCTTTGTTGTATTTACTGTTAAATATAAAATATTTCTATAACACAGGTTTTGTTATTCCTTAAACCTTTCACTTGCTCACAACAGGGATGAATATATGAATATATTTAAACTAACACGCAGGCCTATCAATCATTTAAGTGCCATAGGTGTTACCTTATTCGGTGATTTATGTCTGTGTAGAACGTAGGTTGCGATTTCTTTCTTCGGTTCTGAGGGGTTGCCAACCAAGTCTAGAGAACACAATATGTCCTGCTATTTAACCTATAGCGAGAGGGAAAAGAGGCTTAATAACATTCACAAGGGTATTTCGCATACATGAATACAGCGAATTCGAACTCGGCTTTTCAATTTCTCGTTCCAAATAGATATTCACTGCACCACATGCAAGTCTACATTCATATAAGTTCTTACGAAAAGTCCACACAATAGTAGGTGAACGAACCAATCCTTATCGAGTTTTACTATGTTTTGTTACTGTATGAACGGAAGAGGTGAATGTAAGTATATTTTACGAGAATATATAAGCTATATGACCATTGAACCTAGACATGAAGCGCTTATAAATGTAATAGTCGCGGTGGATACTCTCGGGTTTTATCCCCCAAACCACCCATTTTAACGTTGTAATATTCCTCTAAATATTGAACGTTGATCAATATTCTCTACAATTCCTATATTTAAGAATACTGAATACTCGTACCCTGCTAATTACAGCCTTATGAGCCTCCTTCCGATCTTTGGCAAATTGTTTGAAGCCATTATCCACGCCGAGTTAGTTTAGCATCTCACAGACCACATGCTCCTCTCGGACAAAAAGTACTGTTTCCGCTTTACCAGGTCTACTGCTGATATGCTAACGACCATCACTGAGTATATATACCAGGAGAAGCTCGAAACGTTGCCTTGAATATTTCCAAAGTGTTCGACTGAGTCTGGCATGCTGGTCTTCTAGGCAAACTGCGGAACTATGGTATAACTGGACATTTGTTTGACCTAATCCAGTCATTCCTCTCTAATCACACATTGAAGGTAGTATTAAACGGACATGCCTCCCAAAACTACCATACGAGCGCGGGTGTCTCTCAAGGCTCTATTCTAGGTCTTACACTATTTCTGATCTACATTAAGGATCTGCCCGATGGTATAGCATCTCAAATAGGCATGTCAGCCGATGAAACCACAGTTTACTCTCGCCTCGATCAAAAATCTGGTGTGGGCGACAAAGCGAACATCACTGCCGAACTTGAGAAGGACCTCCAATCCGTGGTGGACTGGAGTAAGAAATGGCTCGTAAATTTTAATGCTTCCAAAACGAATCTGCTATCAATTAACCATCATAGACAATTGCTTCTACCTCCCATTAGCATGGAACAGGCTAGCCTTCCTGAGAGTAAAACATTACGCCTTCTTGACCTCACGCTCTCAGCGGACCTCAAGTGGAATGACTATATCGAATCTATTGCTAAATACGCTGTTATGAAAGTTGGTTCTCTGTGCAGGGGCAGGAAGTTTTTCCCGTCTGAGTACATCCTGCACATATATAAATCTACCATCCGCCCGTGTATTGAATACTGCTGCCACATCTGGTCGGGTGCCCCTGCTATTCTCCTCGGGTTTCTTGACAAAATACAACGGAGAATCTGTAACGTGATCGATACCGACTTGGCAGCCCGGCTGCAGTCACTCTCTCACCGGCGTGATGTGGCTTCCCTGTGCCCGCTCTTCTATAAATATTTTCACGGCTTCTGATCCGATGAACTTAGGTCACTGGTGACCCCTAGGTATGGATTTGCACGAGATACTAGATTAGCAACTAGATCCCACTCTTTTACTGTGAAACAGATAAAATGTAACCGCAATTTCTACTCTAATAGCTTCTTTTCTCGCACTTCCTGCCTGTAGAATTCCCTTCCATATACTTGCTTCCCCGACAGCTACAATCTCCTGCAATTTAAATGTAATGTCAATAGACATCTGTTATCACACTAACTCGCATCCATTCCCTCAAACACTCTTCGCATTTACACCACCCCCATCTTAGGTATCCTCATCCGTCTATCACCCTCCTTCCGACATTTCCTATAACTAACCACTCTTTCTCATCACTTTCCCATATGTAACCCCCAGCGCAATAGTGGCAGTGAAATGCCTTGCTCGGGGTGAAATGATTGAAAATATATATATATATATATATAGTGGAATTTCTACATGCTTTCTTTTTAAAGAAATACGTTTTGGATTTCGAATTTGTAGAGGAGTTAATATGAAATTAAGTAAAAAAAGAAGACGATTTGCAGTTTTAAATATTTAGAAAGTCCAAATTATACACATACTATTCGCTACTATATGCAAATTCCACAATTCATTTTAGAAGTGATTTCAACCGGAATAAATGGCTCATATATATATATATATATATATATATATATATATATATATATATATATATAGATTATCTTCATATATATACTTATATATATTTATATAGTCATCTGTAGACATATCTGTTTTGCTGTATCAGAGCTCATCAGTACGGTTAGAAATCCGATTGCGTTTTGCCCAGGATCGAAACCCAACAGAATTGGCGTCAGTCGGTGATTCTACCTCTGAACTAAGAGCTCTCGGTAGAAGGGGGCAGACTTTTAGGGTGTGATATATCTTGTATACACAGGCCAATAGCTGAGAGTGTTTAAATTCATTACTGAATGAACGAAGCATAGATGCTCTAGTAACCACTGTTTTTTCAAAGTCTACCATTCTTACAGAGTGCTCAATCAGTGTGTGAGTGCGTAAATAATCTTCCACAGACAGATATGTTTCGATATGTATATATAATATAACATTATATAAGTAGTTTAAACTAATGGATATATTACCCAGTACTCCCATGGAAATGTCAAATAGATTCTCGGAATTGGACTTTGTCCAATATTCTTAATCATCGGATCATTTAGGTCTATTCATTTTGTACAATCTAACTATACATCGTGATGTTGATATATCTGGCATTGGATTATATGGAGACGATGGTTTCATGATTGTCCATAATAGTGCAAACTCTAAAATAGATAGAATTCCTGAATTGATACATAGCATAATGGAAAATTTTAATTTTAAATTAATAGAACAAAACAACATTAAATTTGATTTCTTAGACATTACTTTAGATATAGTTAATTATGCATACTGACCCTACGTAAAATATAATGTTAACCCTATCTACATACATCCTCAATTTAATCACCCATTTCTATTGAACGCCTACCACATTCAGTTTAACACAGAATAAACAAGAATTCCTCAACTGAAAATATTTTTTATAAAAACAGTCTATTCTACAATACTACTCTAAAAACATCGGCTATAGATGCAATGATATTAAATATCATAAAAATAATATTAATACTAAACATAATAAAATATATAAATATATTGGTACCTACCAACATTTAACCAAATGTTAAGTACTATGCTGATCAATAAATTCCTTAAACTAGTTCAGAAACACTTCTCAACTAATAAACTCCTTATTAAAATTTTTAATAACAATTCACTGAAACTTAATTATAACTTCACTGATAATCATGGTATGATAATAAAAAACACAAGAATAAAATCCTAAGACAACATAACAAAATTAACAATCATAACCAACATAATAATGATAATAATAACACTTATATTTGCAATTGCCATAAACCTAGCGTAAGTCCTTTGCAAAATAGATTCCTTACAAATTCTATTGTATACCATGCTACCATCTCCACTACAGAAATTGCAAATCTTATAAAACATTCTACTGAAAGTACTAAAAACACCTTTGAGACTCGTTTCTCTCAGCATAAGCTATCTTTTAATAATAAGGTATATGGTAACTCAATTTCTCTTTTCAACATCTATTGAACAGGTGAAGAGGCTCATCCCTTGTTTCCTGTTTAGGATGCGGTTTCCGGTTTTCTCTTTTCCAATCTTTTCACACTTTTCCTTTATTATTTTTTTTTCAATTGGAGTAGATAGACTAAACTATCGCCCGGTTCACACTCCACCCACATCTATTGAACAGGTGAAGAGGTTCATCCCTTGTTTCCTGTTTAGGATGCGGTTTCCGGTTTTCTCTTTTCCAATCTTTTCACTCTTTTCCTTTATTATTTTTTTTTCAATTGGAGTAGATAGACTAAACTATCGCCCGGTTCACACTCCACCCACATCTATTGAACAGGTGAAGAGGCTCATCCCTTGTTTCCTGTTTAGGATGTGGTTTCCGGCTTTCTCGTTTCCATTCTTTTTACCCTTACGTAGCCCCCTGCGCATCAGTGGCGTTACCGCCTTGCTTGGGGTGATATGATTAAAAAAAAATACTTTTGGCCATTGAATGATGCAAATAAAACTTCTACAGTAAAATGGAAGATATTAACAAAAATCTTGACCATGTAAATCGTTACATGAACTATGTTTTCTGTGCTTACAAAAAATATTCGTATAAGTGAAGTCCTAAGAATTAACTTATTAAACCAACGTAATGAAATTACTAATCACTGTCATCATAAGATTATTCACACACTTAAATATATATCAGCTAATATTAATAAGGTAGTCATGAGTTAACAAGTAACTCATGACTACCAAATTTGGAGTCGGATAGAGGGAGATACCTCAAGACTATCAAAAGACACTTTGCACAAGAAATGAGAATGATATAGCCAGGTGATCGTAGTAAAAAATTCTGTTCAAAATTCCTAGAACCTGAAGAAGGCAGGAGCGTTAAACTGCCAAAACGTCGTACAAATGGCAACAAAGATGAGGACAATAGTCCGAATAATATGAATAGAGATGTTGAGATGCAGTATGCTATAATATTAATATTAATATTAATAACTATATAAATGAATATATATATATATGGTATTTATTATTATAATAATAGTTTACTGCAACTCAATCAATTGCCTGATGATGGTGTTTAAACACCGAAAGCTTATATCTGTTGAATTGCAGTAGGCATTTATTATTAGAATAATAATTACTATATATTTATGCTCTACTTTTGTGTTGACCACTTTTCAAAGTAAATATCTAACCGTGGAATGTACATCAATTAGTAACCATTAATTTATATATATATATATATATATATATATATATATATAGATGTAATTGTTTAAAAATTGTTTTAATGGATATCGTATTTGGATAGACATGCTGTTTTGTTTATTTATTTTTTTTGTATAATAAAACAGCTTATTTATATATTTCTACCGACCTAAATGTGTGTGTTGTTTGTGTGTGTATGTAGTTGTGTGTGTGTGTGTGGGTGTGGGTGTGTGTGCGTGCTGTCAATTATAAAAAACAAAAAACAGAATATCCTATGTATAGTCATCCGCAGACAGATCTGTTTCGCTGTATCACAGCTCATCAGTACGGTTAGGCAGCCGATTGCTTTTAACCCAGGATTGAAACCCGACCGCATTGTGGTCAGTCGGCGATTTTACCTCTGAGCTATGAGCGCTCGGTAGAAGAAGGCACACCTTTTAGCGTGTATATTATCATTATAAGAGAAGGTTGAGAATAAACGTGGAGCAATTTGGCGTTTATGTAGATTTCACAAAAGCTTTCGATACTTTATCTTGAAATGTTGTTTGGAATGTTTTGTCAGAAGTAGGTGTTCCATAAAATATGCTTCGTATTATTATTTCTTTTCAGGAAAGAATGAAAGCTTTTGTGACATTAGAAAGTGATCAATTTGACGCCATTTTGTCTGCAGCGTTATAAAGCAAAACTGCATTCTTGCGCCTCTTCACTTTTCTTTCCTGCTATGCTTGAATAAACATTCTCTGATTTAAGTGAAGGAGTAGATGTTGAATTCAGATCAAGCCGATGTCTATACAAAAATCATCGTTTTAAAGCACAATCGAAAACTGATTTGCAGCTGGTACGCGATCTTTTCTTTGCATTCAAACTATACTTGATAAATTCTCCGAAACACCAAAAGCATCAACACAGAGAACGTTGAACTAATGTGCAAGTCAATAACAGGCAATCTATGTCTCACAAATCCTTCCGTCTACGTTGATTTGATGGTAAATCATTAAAAACTGTTGAAGCGTTCAGATATTTTGGATTAATAGTTTCTTCTAATCGAATAATGGATAAAGTGATCCAATCTAGTATAGCCAAAGCCAGCACAGTTCTCCATAAATTTAAACATAGGATATGGAACAACAAAGACGTCTCGCTCAAGGTAAAGATCGACATATACAGATCAGTTTTTGTCTCTGTCCTTTTCTATGCTCTGAAACTTGAACTCTGTACCGCAAGCACATAAACCAATTTGACGCCTTTCAAATGTGCTGTCTAAATGCCAGATGTGGTCTAAAACGGGATGAGGATCAAGGATAATGTAATACGGAAGAAATGTAACTAATATCGCAGGTATTGAAACCATCGTAGCAAAGATACATCTTAAGTGGGCTATTCATTTTGTGTGAATGGATGAGCATGGATTTCCAGAAATGGTGTTGTATGGACAGCTAAAAGACTTCATTCGTTCAGGTGGACATCCACTAAAACGGTACAAATACAAATTGAAACAAAACTTGAAACGCCTCCACTTTGATCTGAAAACCTGGCAATTCGAAGCATCAAATAAAAAGAAGAGGCGTAAGACATGTTTCATTAAGTTGAAGAGATTTTTAAGACAATAGACTGAAGCACTGTGATCAGCTTCATCAAGATCTGAAGCAGATACGCCATCAAAATCCTGTTTCTACAAATTTCATCTGTCAGTGCGGATTTGTCGAACGCAGCAGGGCTGGGTGACTATCACATTCAAGAAAGCACAACTGAAATGTTTTCACTTTACCATATTTTCTTTACACTTACATGTATAATTGTAAACAAAGCTGCTGATATATATCTATATTCATATATAAATTTTCATTAAACAACTTAGAATCTATTTGCTGTACACCTACCTATAAACTAGAATGGCATGTTCCTATCCTCTTAAATGCGTGAACACTATTTGACAAGAGTAGAATGTTTATGCACGCACGCAGTTCACTAGCAGTGTATCTACTTCACGCAACGTGCGAGTCTTGTACTTGTTGATATACAATTATTCCCAACCTCCGTTTTGGTAGTTGCTCGCACATTAATCTTTTAGGGCTACAACACTACTCAAATGAGAGTATTCATTAATAATAGTTTTTAAATAAATAAATTAAAAATATATTGATATTAATCCATTCCGTAACATTTCGTAAAATGAATAAAAATCTCTCTCTCTCTCTCTCTCTCTCTATATATATATATATATATATATATATATATATATATATAAATGAATAGATACGTTATTTTTGGTGGATACCCTTAACTGAATAGACGCTACATTTTTATTTAAACAGTATTTGTTTCATTTAGCGGCTTACAAACTCGAGAAAATTTAAATAACTCGAAAAAAATGATCCCTTCTGCAGAATTTAAACATACTTTCTGTTTTGCAATTCGATATGCTTTAACCACTAGTTTACAAAAAATCTTCACAATTAAGAAAAGTTATATTTACACTTAAAACACACTATTCTCTAAATGTCATATCTATCTATCTATCTATCTATCTATCTATCTATCTATCTATCTTGTTTTATTTAAATCTATCTATCTATCTATCTATCTATCTATCTATCTATCTATCTAGGTTTGTTCAAATCTATCTATCTATCTATCTATCTATCTGTCTTGGTTTGTTCAAATCTATCTATCTATCTATCTATCTATCTATCTATCTATCTATCTATCTATCTATCTGAGGTTGTTATCTATCTATCTATCTATCTATCTATCTATCTATCTATCTATCTATCTATCTATCTATCTATCTTCGGTTTGTTCAAATCTATCTATCTATCTATCTATCTATCTATCTGAGGTTGTTATATCTATCTATCTATCTATCTATCTATCTATCTATCTATCTATCTATCTATGCCTATTCATATCTATCTATCTATCTATCTATCTATCTATCTATCTATCTATCTTGGTTTGTTCAAATCTATCTATCTATCTATCTATCTATCTATCTATCTATCTATCTATCTATCTATGCCTATTCATATCTATCTATCTATCTATCTATCTATCTATCTATCTATCTATCTATCTCCGTCTGTTTCTATCTATCTATCTATCTATCTATCTATCTATCTATCTATCTATCTATCTATCACAGTCTAATTCCTATCTATCTATCTATCTATCTATCTATCTATCTATCTATGCCTATTCATATCTATCTATCTATCTATCTATCTATGCCTATTCATATCTATCTATCTATCTATCTATCTATCTATCTATCTATCTATCTCCGTCTGTTTCTATCTATCTATCTATCTATCTATCTATCTATCTATCTATCTATCTATCTATCTATTTATAATTAGGTGTATTGATATGTCGGTGAGAGTAATATGTGTATGAATGACTTAACGAAATATATTTCCGTTGAAAATTGTACAGAGATAATGTATATAAGTATCAAGCGATGGAAGATTTTCTTTTTTATTTCCGACCGCATTGACCTTACATCTTTTTCATTGTAAGTAGGCATTTATCGGTCGCCATTCAATCAGGAATATTAATAATTATTATTATTTTTATTATTAATACTACTACTACTAGCCTACCCCTCGTCTTAAGAACATTTCTCTTAATAATAATTTTAGACTCAGTAGATTTTGCTATTTCTTATATGGTAAATGAATTGCTGACGATTGTCTTACTTAATTTGCATTGTTTGATACTTCATCCTCAGAGAGCGAATTTGAAATTTTTATTAGATTTAACCAATGGTTTATCAAATTAATACGGTAAATTTGACTAATAACAACCTCAATCTCTCAAATTAAATTAACCAAATAGTGACTTGCTTATATTTTTCTTTATCTACGTGAAGCTGCTTAAATTTAGCAAAGCGTATTAAGAACGGTTATGGCAAGGATGTGCGTTGTGATGCAGTGGATATCGGTTAGGAACGACAAATCAAGGAGCCGATTTCGAATTTCAGCTGAAGTCCTTGCATTCACTTACGCACAAATACCTTTGAGAAAGGTATCAATCCGTCTCTTCCCTTCAGTTATGGGTTAAATAATAGAACAGATTGGGTTCTATGGCCTTGGTCATCAACCAGTTTACCGCATAAAACAATAGCAACCTACAGCAGGATACTCTTCTGCCCAGTCAGTCATGTCTCTTTCGCGACATGATGGCCAAAAGCGTTTATCGCGTATGGCATTTAAATGACTGGCTATGGTTATAAAAAATCTTGTCTTTTTGGTTAAATTCTCGTTATACACTGGGTAACATATACATTCTAACTTGTGTCACATCTTAGCTATGTTTACAAAATGGTGTTAGACAAAAGTGGTGTAGGGGTTAGCAAGCTTGAATAGTGAGTTGTTAGTTCGATCCTACACATGGCTTTCCGTCTTGGGCCACATCTTAGCTTCGCGTGGAAAATCTTTTTGAGAAATTTAGTGTAGTGAAAGGGTTAGTAAGATTGTCTAGAACAATTTTGTGCTGAGTAGAGATTTCGATCCTCACTATAGGCTCTATATAGTCGACCTTGTGCCACATCTTAGCTACGCTTAGAAAATCATTTTGGGTACTTCGACGTGGTGAAATAGCAAGATTGTTTCGCTAAATAAATTACGACTGAGTAATGAGCACGATCCTCGTAAGGTTCATACTTTCGACCTTCTGCTACAACTTATCTACTTTTAGAAAATCGCCTCAAATATACAAAGATACAGTGGCAATGGAAACATTTTCTTGTAGAATTTAATACAACACTGATTAATTAGAAAAGTAGACATGTTTAAATTTCGACTGAAACAGTTTCTGTAAATATAGCAATTATGCTCCTGGGAAGATCGTGACCCAATACAATAATGGCGCCAATACTTAGGATTGAACTGGAAAAGAAGACAATTGTTGGTTAACGATATTTACAGCGTAACGCTTCCAATCCCTCACAGTAAAATCCGATTTGCTAAATTCAGTACTAACCCCAAGATAAAGGAATGATTTTTATCAATGATGCAGGAACGAGTAAAAAAATATTTAATAATTTCCATCGTTATGCTGTCATAATGATTTTTTTCTTCTGCAAAATAAAACATAGTCAACTGCGCTCTAGGTTAGTGATTAATGGACAATCTATCACGACATTCAGGCTACATGAAAACCAGATCTGATCTCTTTTCAGTTTTTCACGCGTGCGTATCGAGTTATCGCGGTGGTGGTCTTTTAATATCGATGCGGCTAATGTCTATGAAAAACCGCGATAATGGCAACAATACTCGTTACTCTTTCTATGCAACATTCTGTTTGCATAAACAATCTGCACTCAAGCATGAGATATTCGTACTATTTTTCGTGTACTGAAGAAAACAAAATGACATCTATTTCCCGAATATTATATTTATTTTATCCTGGTACATTTTTTCGTCGGTTTATCTCTCTCTCTCTCTCTCTCTCTCTCTATATATATATATATATATATATATATATATATATATATATATATATCTTTCTTAAATCTTTTCTTAACAAATAGACTAAAGAGAACAAGAAAGGAAAGAATAGGACATTGGTACTACTAAAAAAGTAATATCACACCAATTGTAATAAAACTGAAGGGAAAATGATAAGATCAGATTAATGGGTGGCAAAACATTAAGGAAGTAAAACACATCAGGGAAAGATAGGGTCAAGGAAAAAGAAAAAAAAGGAGGAAAAAAGTTGCGTAGCACAAAAATTCTTCGGGATCAAACCCCAAAGTGAATGAATCTTCATTCTAATTAGCCACACAAAAAACAACACCCACATACATTCACAGTAAACCGAAAGAATTTGTCATTTAAATGTAAATCATCTGCACAACCACACCAACATTGCCTGATGATGAGAACCTATCTCGAAACATAGAAATTTCCCTGTCGCAATGTAAAATTGACATAACCATATAATTTGTATAAAAGATTCGTGTAAAATATTTTGTACAATAAAGACGCAAGCTGATGAATCATTCGGCTGAAATATGCCTTTACTTCTAATTTACCATGAAATAACTTGTCTGGCTTAAATTTACTTATATATATATATATATATAATTAATACTCATCAGTTCCAAAAAGTGTGGATGGTGCTACAGAAACCTTCACCACTCTAAACAATTCTTTGTGTGGCAGTCTGAGTTAGACACTCATACGTCGAAATCGACGGGAGAGTCAATAATAATAATAATAATAATAATAATAATAATATATATATATATATATATATATATATATATATATATATATATATATATATATATATATATTGGTCCATGCATTGAATATTGTTGGCATATCTGGCCAGGCTCTACTGGTATTCATCTCGAGGTTCTCGACCATATCAAAAGAAGAAGCTGCAATCTTCTAACTTGGAATCTCTACTTCAAACAATTTCGCATCAACGTGACTGGGCTTCCTTGTGTCTTTTCTACAAATATTTTAATGCCAACTGCTCTGACAAACATTTTTTTATAGGCTCCATACTTTTAGCGTTAAAACAGTTAAATTTATAACCGTCACTTCCACAACAACAGTTTCTTTTCTCTTGTGGAAAGCCCTTGCGTTTGCTTGTTTTCATGGTAGCTACAATCTCAAAAATGTAAATGCAACGTCTCTTGTCATCTAACTTCTTGAATTTCATTTTTTTCTTCAATACACACTTTACTACTCTCTTCTCACAATGTAATCCCCTTCGCATAGGAGGTGACTTCGCCTTGCTGGGGACAAAATTGTATATATATATATATATATATATATATATATATACTCTTTGATTATATGTTGCGTATATATATATATGCTTATGTATGAATATGTGTGTGTTCACCGAACTGATGTAATGATGTATTTTTTCTTAAATTTCCTTTTTTAAGGGCGCGACCTTTATTTTTATTAGTTTCTTTTTTTGTGGTCTTTTTTTGTGTGAATGTTTTTTATGTCTTTTTGTTTTTTGTGAATTTCACTCGTGTAAAATCCTTTATACAATAAAGACAAAGCTGATAATGGTTCGCCTGAAATAGGCCTCTAATTCCGATTTACCATGAATTAACGTGTCTGACTTAATTTTTCTTATATATATATATATATATATATATAATGGACTCTCCAGTCGGATTTGACGTATGAGGATTTGGCAGCCTGTCTGCTTCAGTTATGAAACCAAGGTAAACCACCAGAAGATCCACAAAAGTGATTTGGTTAAAGTGGTGAAAGCTTGTGCCGAGCCAGCCACACTTAGTTGTCTGCCAATCATTTGTGTCAGAACTAATTATTTATAACTGTGTCTTCAGTGTCAGAGGTCAGTTAAAGATTTCAAGTCATCATCTCAGAATTAAAATTTGTTTTTAGTGTAGAAGATAAGGTTTACTTGAAAGATTGCCGGAACACAATCTTCCTTTCTCTATATGCGCACATTTTGTTCCGGGTAATATAAAGTTAAGCTTAGTTAATTAAGATGTTAAGTATTTCCTAATTATCTTCACAGCGACCTTTATCTCTTCCTAGTGTTTTAAATATATTTGAACTGGTTATCATAGGATCCTATTAATTTTCGCTTATCTCATCTCGTGAGTCTAATATTATTCGCACGTCATAGCAGTTGTCTAATAACGCATATCATTGTAGAGACATGTTAATATTCCTATGTATAATCCAAGAAGCCTACTAATACCCTACCTACTTAACCCTCTTTTTTTTAAGTATGGTTCATGCTTGCCACATTCAATATGCTTAGGAAATATATTTTAATTCAAGTAGAAGTTAAATAACTTTCCTTGAATTGGGAGTTATTCTGTGGTGATATTCCTCAGCACGATTACCGGAATTTTGTCTGGAACCGTGGCATATTTTGTGTCGAGGCATTTGATACGTCCAGAGATGTCCTCCTACTGAAATGGGTCTATTAGGGAGATTGTGCTCAGTGAGGCATAGAAAGATGGAAAGGGGATGGTCCGTCACGTAGATTTGATGCAAAAATCGAGATGAAGAGATTCGCCTTGTCTGTCGCGGAGGATATGACGCCTCTGTTAATAATTTGGTTGGTGATCTTCCAGAATTCTCTAGATCTGATTTGTTTATTTTCAAACTTGGCCTGGACTAATTACACGTAGCTCTCCATTGTGTTTTCTATAATTCGCTTACAGCAATTACGGCTAGTTTTGAAAGTAGTAAGGCCCAGACTACACCGCGTCTTGTGATAGATTTTAAAGTAGTCGTTCCAGTTAGCTATAGCTGCAGTGCATTCAGATGAAAATCAGGACTGATTGTGTGGTTTTAAACTGGATTTTTTAAAGTATTCTTTTCTTGTATGTGCCATGTCCTTTCATGACGTAGGCGATCATGACCTTCTACATCTCCCTGTCCCTGGTGGCTCCTAGCACTTTTCTCCTGTTAAACCACGCAACCCTCGTTCCGTCATCCATCTGATCAGTCCTTCAAATATGTTATCCAATGCTTTTCCCCTGTCTCTTTTCTCTCTATTTGGCCTGTTAGTATCCGGTTCTTCAAGCCCTCCTTTTCATTGCATGTTCCAGGAACTTCAGCTGTCTCTTCCTGTCTCTTAATTTTCTTTTCATCTCCATCCTTTCCAAAACCTCGTCATCTCTCAAATGCTCGGTCCATGATATCCGCAGCATCCTTCTGTAGAACCGCATTTCAGCTGCGTCAGGTTTTTCCTTCATCTTCGAGGATATTGTCCAACATTCACTGCCGTACTGAAGAACCGACATCACATAGCAATCCAGTACTCTTTTCTTTGTTTCTAGTAAAATTGTCCGGTTTCTTAATACTTTACTCAACTTCTGGAATGCTCTTTCTCCATGCCAATTTGCCTTCGGATCTCTGTGTCGCACTTTCTGTCTTCTGTTAGAACACTTCTTAGGTATTTACATTTCTGTACCTGCTTGATTTTCCTCACCTGTAATTGGCATTTTGGGCTGCCCTTTTTGCTGATGACATGGCAGTAACTTTGGGGACATGTATGAAAAAGTTTGGAAGAGGAGCTTTTGTTTTATAGGACAGAAATATGTCCCAATTCTATTTATATTTAAAAAAAAAGTTTTATGGAACGGTCAATCGAGAAATATCATTGATTTAGAATTTAGATACTGATTAGGGGATGAGCATGCCAGTGGAAGGTAACACTTTTTCTGAGGAGTTTTCAAGATGTTGGGAAGTAGTTTTGGCACTGAAGTTTATAATCGGGCTATGTCGGTTGCTAATCGACTAAAAGTACCCAAAGTGTTAGGATCTTGGTAATCTTCCACTGAAAGCTGACTTTTAAGTATTCGGCTAACTGCCGACTAATATCAACTGCCTAATAATTCTACTGAACTCCAATAGAAGTCTAAGAAACTCTTATGAACTTCCCATTAACTCTTACTAATATAGGAGGGAGAGTCCATTATCTGAGGAATAAGTGTGTTTCCCCATTACACAGGACAAGATTATTAGAAACAGTTCGTGGAGTTTCTCCTGTTATCCCATTGTATCCGGAATTTGGGTTGGTTCATCAATGACTTGGTCAGTTCATATGCGATGGAGAAGTCTCTGCAATATCTGCCTTCCTCATCGGTTTTGTTAGAGTTGACCAATCACACTTTGTGGTGAACATTGAATAACCTCATATATGAAATTTGGCTGAGGAATATTTGTTGATGATATTGTTAATCCTCTTTGATGTTCGACCAAGATTACCTACCTTTCATCTAGTGGGCGACACAGAACAAAGATGAACGCAATACTGGATAAATGTCACACGAAAACACATACACAAGAGATCAAGGGTCCTCGTTTTTTTATCCCTGCCACAAGGAAACCTCGTGATCGTGGCAGTTTAGGAGGTCTATTAGCTATAATGCGTGAGTAGCCCGGGATTGTGAACTCTTGCAGTGGAATTTAAGCATTGATACCCGTTTTAAAAAGCAACAGAAGGCCAGGTTGAGAGTGAAAAAAATGGTATGTCACTTTTGTAAAAATGGACCGCAGACCCAATATATTGGTGTAAGAGATGGTATATCTGGGGTCTACTTTTCTGAGGTCGAGTTTGCAACTTTATTCTTGTTCCCTTGATTGCTTTTATAGTTGTCTTGTTTGGTTTAGTCAATGATTGTGAAACAGACACCAATTGCAGGTGCCCTTATAAATAACCTAGTTTATCTTGCCCGGAGATACTACCTTAATAGTGCCCATTTCGATGGCAGCGAGAAACATCACCAGAGACTTCTACACGGTCCAAAATCCATACCCAAGATGGCAAAAAATAGCCCGATAACTCGAACGTTTGGATCCCTGTCTATCAGGCGAATAACGGCATAAACCAGTTTTGAGACAGAAATTAAAAGAAAATAACTCAGAAATTTAAAGAAATTAAAAGTAGTCACATAAAACAGTTAAAAAAATAAAAGGGTTAAAGGAAATTAGACTGTCGAAAACAGACATTACAACAGGTAATGTTTTATGGGAGTCGTCTTTCGCAAATATCCTCCCAGTGACTTGTGAGTATTCCTCCATAATATCAAGAGTCATACTAATATTTCAAGAGGATTGGGCAAATGACATTCATATTCTGATCTTTCTCTTGTAAAGACAAAAACATGACAGAAAGTGTCAAGTAGTTTCTGTTGAGGCAAAAAACGTTGACATATTTCCAGCATCTGTTGTCACCCGTAATTGCCTTGCTTAAGATACTTATGTAACACTTAATAGCCCTGTTTAAGATTGTCTTGAAATATTGCATGTTTTTTTATAATCATATCGCCACTGTTTTACAGGGGATTACATATGAGGAAATTTATAAGAAATAGTGACAGGTTATAGGGGGGTTTCAGGAAATAGTGTGTCACTATCTCCCGCGGGTATATTTTCTTTTGTTTAGTTTGATACAGCGGAGTGAGAGAAATTAATATTAGTGGTATTATTAGTTGTGCTCTGTTGTTATTCGCGATGTGAGCTTATGTAAAAAACTATTTTAATACTATCGTATACTTGTAAAATCCGGGGAATAGAAAAATTAGCTATTTTAATGCTATCATGTACTTATAAAATCCGGAGAATAGATAAGTTAGCTGACAATTTGAGGGAAAGAGATATATATAATTTTCTTTCTTTTTCATTATAGTTTTCTTTCTCTTTCATATACGATACGCATAATTTCGGGCTAGGTGGAAATTTGAGAAAATGGTCGCAGTCATAATAAAATGTCAGGATTACTTGATGAGGTCAAGTAAGGTTAGACCCCTCAACAGATGTTCCCTGAGAACAGAAATCTGTGGGAATTGAAACATCTAAATACGATGTAATCAAAAGGAAGTGAGCCGTTGGTATTTCATTCGTTGAGCCACGGTCCCCTCTGCAAATCGTGTGGGTAGAAAACGGTTTAATTGGTCAAAAGCTTTTGAGTCGGTCAAATCCCACAAGAGGATTAAGGATGTTTATAAAATACCGGACTCGGCAAGAAAAATCAGTTTTTAGAGATTTAGTTTAGTTGCTGGTGAGTCTGGGGCAGCCATGACCCGCGGCCGGTCGCCTACCACAGAACTTATGGCTAAAGAGTTAATGTCGAATGAAGCCTGCCGCTGATTAATTTAAAGAGTTAATTCTGAATGATGCGCCTTCGATAGCAATCCCAAAAGTACGTTATTGTTTTTTTTAAATCATGGGAGAATCGAAATTTCTGATTCTTCGTTCGCTCTACTTCGGCAAACTCCGTTAAGGACACACAAGGACTTTGTTATTTTAGAAGTTGCATAGAGAATTGACAGCCCTGATTATAGAGAATATGTGAAAAGACTTTAATGAAAATTTGAAGAGCTCTGTTTACTTTAACGAAACTTAGAAAAGTTATTTTTATGTAAGGATTGAAAACTCTGATGTTTTTAAACCCTCTCGCTCTCTCTCCGTTGTAAACTGACATTGCGACAACTATTATCATTCTGACAACTGTATTGTCTGCTCCTGTGACTAATAATATTTTTTATAAAGACATTCTTCGTATCTCTTCAGGCGTGTTCGACCTTATTCATTTATTTTATTATTTTATTTTATGTTATTTATTTTATTTTTATTTTTTTTGTTTTTTTGGTGCGGTGTTTATTTTTAACCACAAGTATACACCAGCATCCGGCTTGGTTCTGGTGGAGAGCCGTGGGCAGTGATCCGTTGTTACAATAGACGTCTTGAAATCCAGCTTTTGTGAAGAGATCATCACGAACAGCAACAGCGGCCGAAAGCGTCGACACTTCGGTACCGTTTCGATATCATCGCAGCGGGATCCGTTCCCGAACCAGCGAGCGACCGAACCAACCAACCGGCCAGCCGGGTGGCAGTGTCACAACTGGTGCCGCCGCGACCGTCGACGAGAACAAGCGTCACAATCAACGAGTCAGCCCTGGCGTGGGTGCTACAGTAGGTAAGAGAAGGATGAGAATACTGATGAGAGTGGAGTAGACGAAGAAAGGAACATGAGAGAGAGGATGCTGGTTAGTGAGATAGGAGATGAATATTGACTATTGACTGTCGGTGAAGCAAGTAAAGCGTGTGAAAAAAAAAACGGTAAAGAACCCTGAAAAGACTTTAAAAACTGGAAAATTGAAATCTCCGATTATTTTTAAAATAATATTTAAAACGTTCGCTCCGTTGTGAAAATAGAAATTCGACGACCATTATATTCTGTTTCTGTTGCTAATTATTTTTTTAATATATATAAAGACTTTTACGCAACTTAGTTGAAATTATTTATTTATTTATTTATGGACAACCGCGTCACACAGTTTATGCTCCATCAGAAACCTTATTAGGAATAAAATCTCTCATCATGACTGCATGAAATTATAATGTAACATTCGGTTTTGCATTTTCTCTTTATTCTGTCAATTTTTTTATATTTTAGCCCTGAATGGCAGTGTTTTTTTTAATTTTTTTTTTTTGTATACGGGTGTCTTGCACTTTTAACTGTTAGTGTTTTCTTCTAATAGAAGCTCTATCTCCTGTGCGGATTGTTAATTTTGACAAACGCATTAGGCTACTCTTTTTTTTTTGCCTTCTCTTCCAATCTACAAATGCAAGACAGGTTCTTGGTAAGGCATGTTGATAAGCTTAGCTAACTTCTCATGAAATTAATCAATAATACTTAGAATTGCTTTCAGTGCGTTCGAGGAGTTTTATCACACCTTCCTATAACAGGTGCCTGTAGGCAACTGACGTCTAATATCGTTAGAATAAATGAAAGCCTGGTTTCCGAGGTCTGTCATGTGCGTTCGAGTCTCGTCGAAAATTACTTTTACGATTGGAATTTTTTGGAGAAAGCGTTTTCTCTTATTATTACTTTTATGATTTATTTATTTATCTATTTCATTTCGTTTATAATTGATTTTGTTTGAATTTGCTCTTGTCATTATTGTAAGACTAGATTTCCGGAAAATCTTCATCTTTGTAGTTGCTGATCTTTGAGCTGAAGTTAAAATGAAACGAACACGAATCAGAAATTAATACGATTGGCAATTCTTCATGTACTTGAATCTCTGTATAGTACAGCTATTAATGACACTAGACTGGAGATCGAAATAACTGCGATAAAAAGCAGCTGAAAGTAAAATTTTCTAATAAAGATTGAACAGTTTTTGACAATACTTCAACTATAAGAAGCTGAATTTTACCACAAGCTTAAAATCTGAATAGTTGTCTTGCTCGTAAATTTCAATGCCTCTAATACGAAGCTGCTATCAACTAACCACCACATACAATCGCATCTACCTCCCATCAGCATGGAACAGGCTTGCCTCCCAGAGAGTAAAACACTACGCCTCCTTGGCCTTACACTCTCGGCGGACCTCAAATGGAATGACTATATCAAATCCATTGCCAAATCCGCCGCTACGAAGTCGGTTCTCTGTGCAGGGCCTGGAAGTTTTTCCCGTCTGAATCTATCCTGCACATATATAAATCTACCATTCGCCCGTGTATTGAGTACTGCTGCCACATCTGGTCGGGTGCCCCTGCCACTCTCCTTGGGCTTCTTGACAAAATACAACGGAGAATCTGTAACGTGATCGATACTGACTTGGCAGACCGGCTGCAACCACTCTCTCACTGGCGTGATGTGGCTTTCCTGTGCCTCTTCTACAAATACTTTCATGGCTTCTGCTCCGATGAACTTAGATCATTGGTGCCGCCTAGGTATGAAATTACACGAGATGCTAGATTTGCAACTAGGTCCCACCCTTTTACAGTAAAACAGATAAGATGTAGCCGCAATTTCTACTCCAACAGCTTCTTTTCTCGCGCTTCCGGCCTGTGGAATTCCCTTCCACATGTCTGCTTTCCCGACGACTACAATCTCCAGGAATTTGAATGTAAGATCAACAGACACCTCCTATCACACTAACTTGCATCTATTCTCCCAACACTCTCGCCATCTACCCAACCCTCATTCTCGGTATCCTTACACGTCTATCACCCTCCTTCTAACTTCTGCTATATCTAACCATCCTTTCTCACCACTCTATGTAACCCTCTGCGCAATAGTGGCAGTAAAATGCCTTGCTCGGCGTGAAACAATTATAAAAAGAAAAAGCAAGTGAAATTGATATAAAATAAGTACTTATCGAAATTAATAATGCCTGGCAGTACTTCATATTATAAAGATTCCACATAACATTATCACTAATGACCCTAAACTGACATTCCGAAGCGTTGTGGTAAATAAATACAATTTAAATTAAGGTGAAAGAAATACGAGTAAAATAATGGCTGATAATGTTTCATCTACCAAAAGTTCTAAATAATATTATCACTAATAACTTTAGATTGATATTCCAAGACGCCGTGATAAATGTAATTAAAATTGAGATGAAAGAAATATTACTAAAAATCTGGTGACGAAGTTTCATATAATAAAAAATTAAGATAATACAGGGTGAAGCAGAAATACCTCTCATTTAATGGTAAGACTTTAGTGATAATGGTATCTTCATCAAATTAATGCTTATCATTACTTGAGAAATATTTATTAGAAGCATATGTGGAAGTTATTTTGCCACAGTCAGTCAGTTAAGTGCTATACGTTATACACGCTTTGGGCGATCATGTTTCAAAAGAGACACGACTGACTGGGCAGAAGATTATCCTAAAATAGGTTGCTATTGCTTTCTGAGGTTGACTGGTTGACAGCCAATGCTATAGAACTCAATCTGTTCTTTTATTTAACGCATAACTGGAAAGAAGTGACGGATTAATACCTTTCTCAAGGGTATGTGTGCGTAAGTGAATTCAACGAATTCAACTGGATTTCGAACGGCTTCTCGATTTTGCCACACCTTGTTTTATTACTAATGGCCATAGACTGAGACTCCGAACTCTTGTGATAAAAGCAATTACAATTAAGATGAAAGAAATATAATTTAAAATGGCTGACAAGCTTTCGTCTAATTAAAATTCAAGACAGTATGATTGTTGATGATCGCAGACTGACAATTTTATGTAATAAAAGTTGTAATGATAAACAAAATTAAGATGAAGTAAATACTAGACAAAAATGAATAATGGCTGACAATGATTCATCTCATAAATTATTAAATACAATGTAACGTCTAATAATAAGTTTTATATGCCATATACTTTCATGACATGGGGTAATAATGCCTTTCCACAACATCGTATCGTTTCTTACTCGAAATGAATTCTGAATTTTGACCATCAACCTTTGCATTTGTTCTGTAATCCATTCAGACAAATTCCTTAAATAGGTTACAGACACTTTCCGACAATTAATTTCCATTCTGTGTGTACTTCTGAGTTTTGAATAATACGAATCTTGTAAGAATAAATAATGACAAGACAGAAAAATGAGAGTACAAAAACGAACGAAAAGCGATAAACTAAAATAAGAAATATGGAAAGTCAGCAGAGATGTCAGAGAGAAAGAAAGAAAAAAAGTGAGAAAAAAGCTGGTCGGGTGCCCCTGCTATTCACCTCGGGATTCTTGAAAACATCCATCAGAAAATCTATAATTTCATCGATCCCGAAGTGGCGGCTCAGATGCAGTCACTTTCTCACCGGCGTAATGTGGTTTCCCTTTGTCTCTTCTACTTTATCTATTTGTCTCTTATACTTTCACGGCTTCTGCTTCGATGAAACTTAGCTCACTAGTGTCCCCTAAGTATGGATTTACTAGATCTAATAATCTAGAAACTAGGTCCTACACTTTGTACAGTGAAACCAATAAAATGTAACTATGAGCTTCTTTTTTCGCTTTTCCCACTTTTGGAATTCTTTTCCGAATACTTGCTTCCTGACAGCTACAATCTCCAAGAATTTAAACGTGAAGTCAATATTCATCTCCTATCTCATTCGATTGTATCCTCTGTCTCTCTCATGTTCCTTTCTCCGTCCACTCTACTCTCGTCACACCAGTATTATCATCCCTCTCTTACCAACCTCTTGACACCCCCTATAACGTGTCTGTCTTTCTCATCACTTTCCTCCTATGCAACACCCTGAACTAGTGACGGTGAGACTGCCTTTGTTTGGGGTTAAATGATTTTTTAAAAAAAGAAGGAAGAAAAGAAGATAGAAAACAAGTGAACCATAAATAGAGCCAGAAGGAAATAAAGCAGGTAATTAAAAAAATAGAGATGAGAATAAAGAAATCAAGAAAGATCAAATCTAAAAAAATATAACCGGAAAAAGAAATAAGAAAGAAATAATTCTGGAAACTGATGCATGTGATGTCAGTCCATCGGTTCCTTTTTTTTAAAGTTAGTTCGAAATTCAGTCCAATCCCTCAACTCAGTCAAATGTAAATGAAAATACAGGACATGGCAAAAATCCCTCCCACATATACCTCCTCATAATGGTATTACATTGGTAGCAATGGTTTCTTCATTAGATGGAAGATATTTCTGGAAGGTACAAGAAACCTGAATGCATGACCATCAGCAAGAAGAGCAACCCAAAATGCCTAAATACAGGTGGATGATATTAGAATCAAGCAAGTACAAAAATTTAAATACATAGGAAGTGTTCTAACAGGAGATGGAAAGTGTGACACAAAGATCCGAAGTCGAATTGGTAATGCGAAGACGCGTTCCAGTAGCTGGAGTAAAGTGCTAAGACACAGGTAAATTTAAATAGAAACAAAGAAGATAGTTCTAGATTGCTATGTGATGTCACTTCTTCAATACGGCAGTGAATGCTGGACAATATCATCGAAAATGAGGGAAAAACTTGAAGCAGCGGAAATGTGGTTCCACATAAGGATGCTGCTGATATCGTGGATTGAACATGTGAGCAATGATGAGGTGTTGAAAAGGATGGCAACGAAAAGAAAATTAATAGTTAGCATCAGGAAGAGACAATTGAAGTTCCTGGGATATGCATTGAGGAAGGAGAACCAAATAATGACTGGCCAGATTGGAGGAAAAAGAGACAGACGAAAGCAACGGACGACATATTTGAATGACGTGAGCAGATGGATGATGGAACGAGGGTCACATGGTGCAACATGAAAAAGCGTGCTAAGAGCCACCAGGGATAGGGAGACGTGGAAAGCCATGATCGCCTACATTCTGAAAGAACAGGACACATAGAAAAAGAAGAATTTCTGGAAGAATGTATTTGAGCCAAATATCTGTAGCGTCTATGCTGTTTACTAAACATAATTCAATCCCCTAATTGTTTCTTTTCAGAGTAATTTCCAATGACCAATCATACCTGAAGTATATCTTGTTTTTATTCTCAAAGCTTTTGCTTTTTTCAATTTAAAATATCCAGTTTTGTTTACCATTGCTTACATATTCTTTCTTTCTGTACAAATTTTATATATTGTATTGTATTTTCTTTCTTTGAATTCTTTTGTTATACAAGAATTATTTCTTTTGATTTTATAGCCAAATCTTCAGTTTCCATTCTTTGTTTCTGCTCATTTTATATATATATATATATATATATATATATATATATATATATATTCTATTTTTCTTCATTTCTTTCATATAATTTCAAAGCCTATCATTCTTTCTTTCTTTTTTTTATTATTTTCTTATTCTTTCTTGTGATTTGATATCTTAGCTGTCCGTCCTTGTATCAATTTTATTCTTTTTCTTTCTTTATTTCACCTTTTTGCTTTCTTTCTTTCTTTTGATTTCATACCCTATTATTCTCTCTTTCTTTATTTCTGATCATTCTATATCCTAGCCGCCCTTCAATTAATTTTCTTTCTTTCTTTCTTACTTACATTCATTCTTTTTTTCTTATAATTTCATATCCTATTCTTTCTTTCTTATATTCATTTTTTCTTTCTTTCTTATGATTTTATATCCTGTCTTTCTTTATTCATTTCTTTTAATTTAATATCTGTACTTGTTTGTTTATGTTTCATGTAAACATATATCGTATGCTTCTTCATTTGCTTCTTTCATTGATTCTTCTCTTGGTTTTATAACCTATCTTTTCTTTCTTGCTCATGCTTTTATTCTCTATCCTTCTTTCTTTCTACACCTTTTCTAAGTTGTACATTTTCTCAATATTTTCGCGTGTCTGTAGCCAATATGTTCTTTCGAAATCTAATAGTTGTTCCGTTTTTTCCGAACTCTAAGACTATCCTTATATATTTTTGCCATCCGACATCTCCTCCTTTTGCTAGACAACTATCTCTCTCTTTCTATCTCACTCTCTCTCTTTCTTTCTCTCTCTTTCTCTCTCTCTCTCTCTCTTTCTCTCTCTCTCTCTTTCTATCTCTCTCTCTCTTTCTTTCTCTTTCACTGATGCTCTTTGTTCATTTACGAGCTCTAGGGTAATATTCTTCATCTGTTTTTCATTTAAATATTTTTCCAAGTGAATTGAATTTTCAGATAGGACTGATATCTGGTCAGGATATCAAGTGCTTGGTCTTCCTGCCGAATTTTCCCGCCAACTTAGCAAAAGTTTAATAACGATTAGCTTGATAGCATCTTTTGGAAAATGCTACAAACCATTTCACTGGCGCTATGCCCACCAGTTTTGAACAATTGATGACAAAAATTATATATATATATATATATATATATATATATATATATATATATATTCCAATTTTCTAGATTTGCTATTTGATACAATCATTTACAATTTTTTTTACCTGAAGAATTTTTAAGTCATTGAGGATATCACATTTATTTAGATCTTTTTGTATGCAGTTGGTGCTTATTTTTAATTATCTCATCCCAAGCAAGGCGATAAAGCCACTAAAACGTAAGGATTCCTCGGGAGGAAAAGAAATTGATAAAATTGAGAGGAGAAAAGAAAATAACGAAACAATAATCTATAAGAGAGAAAATGGCGATTGGCGTTACATTCATATTTTAAGATTCTAAGGGAGCAGGGAATCCAAAGAGAGTTCTACAGATGAAAAATACGAGAAATAGAAACTATTAGAATAAAATGTACTCTTACATCTTGTTATTTCAAAATGAAACAGTTAGACCTATTTTATATCACATTCCACAACCTAGTCTCTGACAAGCAGTACAAGTTCCGCTTTGCCTTGTCTACTACTGATGTGCTAATGGCCATCACTGAATATATATATATATATATATATACAAGACTCTTGATAAGAATGACAAAGTCGAGCTGTTGCTTGGATATCTCTAAAGCATTTGGGAGTGTTTGGCATGCTGGCCTTCTGTGCCAGCAACAGGTCTATTATATTTCTGGACAACTGTTCGGATTGATCTAATCGTTCTTATAAGTCGTAAAATGGAAGTTGTTTTGAAAGGGCATACATCCAGATCCTCTTATGCGAACGCGGACGTACCTTAAGACTTTTTCCTAGGTCCTACGCTTTTCCTGATCCTCATCAATAGTCTTCCTGATGTAATCAGTTTTTAAGTAGACAACTATGTAGATTACACGACCGTTTACTACCGTTTCAGTAAGAAATCTGCAAAGGCTGCCCCTCTTGTGTTGGATTCAGATAAGAAATGGCTCATAAAATGTTAATGCTTCCAAAACGAAGCTACTCTCCATTAACCATCACACAGAATCTTTCCTGACTTCCATCAATATGGATCACGCGAGTCTCCCAGAAATCAATACACTACACCTCCTTGGTCTTACTCTCTCAAACAACCGCAAAGTAGAACGACTACATCGAATCAATCTACTGCTAAAAAATTTGGGTCACTGTGTCAAGCCAGAAAGTTTTTTCTCGTCATTTTTTAACATTTACAAATCTACCATTTCTCCGTGCATTGAATGCTGTTGTCGTATATGGTCGGCTGCTCATGCTATTCATCTCAGGATTCTTGACAAAATCCAAAGGAACATCAGCAACGTAATCGATCGAGAGTTAGCAGAGTTAGAGTTTTGTTCAATAGCATATCAATACCTTACATATTATTATTATTATTATTATTATTATTATTATGTTGTCATTTTCCTTCATATTTCGATTTTTGATATGGTCGCACTTCCTACCAAGTCTGCGGGAAGACCTAAGGCAGGTCGTGGCGTGTTGTTATGGGTCCATTTCATGTTTTTTCTATCTCCCCTATCATACTTAGCGTTACATAGACAAAATTCACCTTTTGTGTGGGCTGTACTTGATAAGACAACTTTTTGTATATCTCTGAAGCTGGGGTTTCCAGGGATTCTTTCAATGTGTTGTTTTGTTCCTTTTTTTATCTATTTCAATTTCCATTTATTTTTATTTTGACAGTTTTTCGAATTTCTTGGTTGGTATGTTACAATCCGTTGGACAAGCCATATCAATTAATACGCAAGCTTTTTCTTTCTGGTTTTTAACAATAATGTCCCGCCTAATTGCCTCAATTCTTCTGTCAGTGTAGATGGTGTAATCCCATAGAATAGTGACATCTTCTATTTCTGTAACCGGTGCTGTGTGATGTTCATACCAGTGTTTGTTTACAGATTTTCCATAGTGTTTGCACATTTTCCAATGTAAATATTGCCCAACTCTATCGTGACGAGTTTTATATTATTATTATTATTGTTATGTCATTTTTCATCATATTTCGATTTCTGCTTTGGTCTCACTACCAACCAAGTCTGCGGGGAGACTTAAGGCAGGTAGTGGCGTGTTGTTATGGCTCCATTTCATGTTTTTCTATCTTCCCTATCATCCCCAGCATTACATAGATAAAGTTTTCCTTAGTGTGTGGGCTGTACTTAATAAGACAATGTTTTGTATATCTCTTAAGCTGGGGTTTCCAGGGATTCTTTCATTGTGTTGTTTTGTTCCATTTTTTATCATTCCAAGTGCACCTACTATCACTGGCACAACTCTTGTTTTCAATTTCCACATTGTTTCTATTTCAATTTCCAGGTCTTTATATTTTGACAGTTTTTCGAATTCCTTGATTGCTATGTTACAATCCGCTGGACAAGCCATATCAATTAATAGACAAGTTTTCTCCTTCTGGTTTTTAACAATAATGTCTGGCCTGTTTGCTTCAATTTTTCTGTCTGTGTAGATGGTGTAATCCCATAGAATGGTTACATCTTCTATTTCTGTAACCGGTGCTGGGGGATGATCATACCAGTGCTTGTTTACAGCTTTTCCATAATGTTTGCACATTGCCCAATGTAAATATTGCCCAACTCTATCGTAACGATTTTTATATACATTTGGGGCAAGCACAGAACAGTCTGAGATTAGGTGGTCTATTGTTTCTTGGTTTTTATCACAAAACCTGCATTTTGGATCCATATTATTATGCATAATATTTGCCTGGAAGTTTCTAGTGAAAAGACTTTGGTCTTGTGCTGCAAGAATAAAGCCTTCAGTTTCAGACTTTAATCCAGATGCACGTAACCATCGATGAGTATTAACTTTGTCAACATTGGATTTATTGGCACGTTCTGGATATTGGCCATGCAGAGGTTTGTCTTGCCAGCGCTGTTTCATCTGTTCAAGAGCTTTATGTTTGGCTTTCATTTTTATATTTTTTGCCGCAATAGTTGCTTCTTGGCTTCTGTTTTGCTTTTCTACAGAATCTACTAACTGTAAATCTTGTTTGTATTTACTGCCTTCTTTTATTATTGAATATTTGTTCTTTCTTTCTTCATGTTTTCTTACTAATTGTATCATCCAATCCTTTGTTGTTTCTATGTATGTTAGTAAGCCAATAGTTGTTGTCTTGTATGACAATTCCAGCTGAATAAGACCTCTTCCACCTTCTTTACGGGGTATGTATAGACGGTCTACATCAGCCTTTGGATGATGCATCTTATGCTTAGAAAGAAGCTTTCTTGTTTTAGCATCCATTCGCCTGATGTCGTTTAGAGTCCAGTTTAAGATGTTAAAGCTATATTGGACAACTGGGATTGCAAGGCTATTAATGGCCATAACTCTGTTCTGTGAATTTAATTCAGTTTTTAATATCATTCGTAGCCTTCTATAGTACTCTTTACGCACTATTTCTTTCATTTTTTATGGTGAATGTTTTCGCTCTCATTTACACCTAGGTATTTATCAGCTTCTTCTGGTTTCAATTCTTTTATTGTTACAGCAGGTTCTAAGCTAATTGAGGATGTTTCTTGTATTGATCCACGTAAAACTGTAGCTTTAGCACATTTATTCAAATTAAATTTCATTCCAATGTCTTCGCTGAAGCATTTTACAGTTTGCAGAAGACCTTCCAGCTCATTATCATTCTTAGCACATAACTTTAAGTCATCAATGTAAAATAGATGGCTTATTTTCTTTTGGCCTATTTTATAACCACATTCTGTCTTATTAAGTTGACTGCTATTAATGATATGCAGAATAGTAAGGGAGATAAATAATCACCTTGAAATATACCTCTTTTGATGTTTATTTCATCAGACTTATAGGTTCCATTTATATGATTGCGGTAAAGGGTTGTTTTCCATATAGACATGCACTGTTTGATGAAATTGATGATGACGGGCGATATCGTGTATATCTTTAAAGTCTTTAAAATCAAGAAATGTGGCACACTATCGAATGCCTTTCGATAATCTATCCAGGCAGTACTAAGATTTTTCTTTGTCTTGTAGCAGTTTTCCAGGATCATTTTGTTAATCAGCAATTGGTCTTTACAACCATAACAGCCACGTTTGCACCCTTTTTGTTCAAGCGGTATCATGTCATTTCATTCAAAGAATAAATATGTCTGTTTTGTTAAAATAGATGTTAATAGTTTATATGTTGTCGGAAAACATGTAATTGGTTTATTATTATTATTATTTTTATTATTATTATTATTATTATTATTATTATTATTATTATTATTTTCTCTTCTTCTACACGTTTATTTTTGTTTTCAATCGTAGACCTTGAATTATGTTGTTCTCTATTATTGTCATACCACCACAAATTGATTTCACAGAATATTTGCAAAGTTAAGACATGGAGACTTTGAAGTGATGTTTTTATTTCGATTTACTTAATGTAGGTCTTTAGTATGGGGATGTATAGCCCAACGCCCTTATGATAACTAGGACAATAGTGACTGAAAGTATCACGGTCTGAGATCTTTATCCAGAGGTCATTTTACATTTTAAGCTTTCCAGTGTTTTTAGCCTTGACATTATACTCTCCAGGAAGATCGATGAACGGAGATTTTCTTCTTTGGTTGGTTTTCTTGACTTTCCTTTTAAAGATGGTGATGTCAGGTTTGGTATCCTAAGGAATATGCTCTGTTTGTATGTTAAGAACCATTAAGATCATGGTTTTACTTTTATGCAAGCGTGGATAACATTGTTCACCTCCATTCCACGCAAAATACACCTGTAAGAATCATCTTTCCGTTTCCTGTTATTCTGGACAAAGTAAATATTTCGAGGTTGGTCTTGAAAGGAAGGATGCCATATACACTACTACTACTGATAATAATAATATTAATAATAATTGTTATTATTATTCGAAATTCATATATGGTTGACTTATCTGGTTTGGTGCTTCCACTATATATCTCGGTGTTCTAGACAAAATCCAAAGAAGTGTCTGTAATTTTATCGAGCCTGACTTGTCATCTCGACTTCAGCCACTTTCCTACCACCGCTCCCTGGATTCGTTCAGTCTTTTCTGTAAATATTTTCATGGCAACTCTTTTAATATTTCCTCCTTTGTGTATTATTTTAATCGTGCTATCAGATTAGCAACCGCTTTACTCTTGATCTAAGTTGATTCAACGCATTTTTTCTAATAGTATCTGTTCTCAGACATCCTACTAGTAAAGGTCTCTCACGACTTATTGCTTCCCTTTTACTTAAAATCTTAAAAAAGCAATAAATGAAACGCCAATTTCATACCTGCCTTAAATCTGTTACGCCATTGTCTTTTCACCTCACTTAAGTTTTAAAATTTTCTTCCACTCCCAGCATCCTTTAGACATTATCGCCTTTTTGTGCTGAAATGAATAAAAATATATTTTAAAACGATCGGAGTACATAAAAAAAACTTGCCTGAACCAGAAGCGAATATTAGCATAAACCACAATCTATGAATTTGCTTATCGTATTAATAACAATAATCTGCATGATGGATAAAAGACAATTTTTGTATTTTATACTAGCAGTATAGCCCGGCGTTGCTCGGGGGTAATGAAAGCTTTAAAACTAATCCATGGTCCTGGAGCTCAGACTATTTGTGTGAAGTTTGGTGAGTATCGGATAAAAATTGTGGATTTGTATAAAGGACATACAGACAGATAAAGAGACACACACACAAACATCTTGCCTCATATATATATATATATATATATATATATATATATATATATATATATTATCGATTTTCTGCACTATTGTAAGAACTGCAACCTTGAAACTTCTGAATATCGTTTCTTATGTCTATGAGTGTATCAAATTTGATTAAAATCGGACCACTCCTTCTATAACCCGATTTTTTCGATTATAGATTTTCGATATTTATCGGGGGTACCTCGACACAAAACCTAGCTAAGAACACTTGCAGACGCTTATAGTACAACTGTGTAAATTTTCAAGAAAATTGGTCCAGCCGTTTCGGAGTCTATAGGTAACGGACACACACACACACACACACACACACACACACACACACACACACACACAGAGACAAAGTTCCATTTATAAATAAGTTTAGATTTAGATTAACCGTCGTACAAGAGATATATGCCAGAAAAATATGTTTGAAGATGCCCCAAATGTAGAAGTTTTTCCTTTTCTTTTCGTTAGTTTCACATCTGTATCGGATGAGATCATCCGCATCAAACTATATTGCTCTGTATCCTTGATGGATACATGCTATTAGTCAGAAAGTCGATCCGTTAAAATATCTTGCTTTATTTTATAATGCCCATTGGTGTTAACTTAAGCCAATTCATCTGATGAAAAGGCACTAGATTCCTTGTTGATATTCAAAGGGATATATCTCAAAGAATTTTAGCGTTTTTTGTCGCTTGGCAAAATATAATCTCGAATCTAATAGAGAATCGAATAACTAGAAGCGTTGAAGAGAATGGCGTGTTTTCTCTCAGTTCAAAAGAAACATTTTAAGTGCAAAAATACATCGATTCTTTGGGTCAGGGTGTAATTCTAATCCTTTCAGATATTGCGTTGGATTTCGATTTGAATAGTAAGAAAAAGCAATATAAATTGAATATGTTAAAGCTTGTATGTTAGTAATTAGTGTTTTATTTACATCGTAGCTTTGGTGCAGATAAATTTCAGTTTGAGCTGACAGCTGCATTTAAAATGAAGAGACCAAAAGAAAAACTATTTTCAACACAACCATTTATTTGTTTGCTCTCCATTACTGAACTAAATTAGAATTTTTTTAACTGTATGGTCGGTCTAACAGATGACTGAAACAGCGACAGTGAGATCCGAAAATTTGTTGTGATGGTCAAGGACTTCTTCCTAAATTTAAACAGAGTATTGAGAGACAGGAAAATTTAGTTAGAAACAAAAAGAGTACTGGATATTATGTGATATGTGTTCAACTGCATGTAATCAACTGGTTGAGAGTCTCCTCAAAAATAAAAGAGAGACTCGAAGAAACGTACATGTGGTCTTACAGAAAGATGCTGATGATACCATGGACAGAACACATGAGCAACGATGAGGTTTTGGAAAGAATTGAAACAAAAAAAAAAACTTAACACATCACTGAATAATTCCGGCGCCTAACTAATAAAACGTCAGCTGTTAGGAAAAAATTAGACTTTATTAGTAAACATAATCTCCTTCTAGCGTGATACACTGATTCCAACATTTTTTCTAACAATTTGATAGCTTTTTTGTGGGACAATTTGTCGTTGGCCTCAAAATACGCCCTCAGTTTTCGATATCACTTCGACTTTGGATCCAAATCTCTTTCCCTGGAGCATTCTTTTAATGTTTGCAAACAGCCAATAATTGCTGGAGCTCTGATCTGAAGAATAGTGTGGATTCAGAAGCAGTTCAAAGTGCAATTTATGTAGGTTTGCCATCGTTGCAACTGACTTGTGACACGGTGTGTTATGTTGGTGAAAGATCACTCTTTCTTCTTCATTTTTAGTTGTTTTTGGCGATTTCTTCCTTCAAACACACCAATAATGCTATATAATATTCGCTACTGATGGTTCCTCCTTTCTCAAGGTAATCGATAAAAAATACCTTGCGCATCACAAAATACGGCCAAAATCTTACCTAGTGATGTTTGCGTCTTTGGTCGCTTTGGATGGCTTTCACCTGTTGCTGTCCACTATGCTGACTGATAATTTGACTCCGGAGTGAAGTGGTGAATCTTTGTTTCATCTATTGTGCAATAACTTCGTTTTGTTGCGTTGAAACAGTTGCAAACAACGCTCTAAATCGTCGACGCATTTTTGTGTTTAATCGACTGTGAGCAAACGCGGCACCCACTTTGAATACAGCTTTCTCATTTACAAATGTTTATGAAAAATGGTAAATACACTGCCTTCTGGTATGTTCAACTTCTCTGCTATCTCACACAATTTCAATTTACGATCGGCCAAAATGAGTTTGTGGATTTATTTGGTGTTTTCCGGGACATCGCCGATTTGGGGTGAACTGAGCGACCAGCATCATTTCTGTCTGTACGACCGCGTTTAAACCTATAACCGTTGTCTTCGACAGAGCAAAGTCTGAATAACATTTATCAACCATTTCTTTGCTTGAACGGTATTTTTCCCATCAGAAAGTAATGATTAATCAACACACGAAATTCAGATTTTTCCATTGTAGCTTCCCTTAAATACCTGCAATTTGTAAACTAATAATCCGATTAGGCCCAAATTTTGTCACGTGACATTTAAAGGTTAGTATTTCAAAAAAGTCATATAGATTTTTTTTTTTGGTGGCGCCATTTTTATATCTGTACTGGGACATATTGAGTGATATCAGAAAGAGACTGTTGAAGTTTCTGCCACACGTAAAGAGAAAGGATTTATTAGAGAATAAGATGCTAACAGGATGGATAGAGTGAAAAAGAGACTGGAGAAGGCAGCGCATGGCTTACTTGATGGGCTTGAACAAGTAGATGAAACAGGAGGGTTTGTGAGAAATACTAAGAGAAAAGCTGAATTGTAAGGAATAGAAGGATGTGGACGGTCATGTCGCCTACGTCTTGAAATTGACACAAACAACAGAAGTTAAAGAAACGAAATAGATGGTCCCTTGTGCCATACTTGAAACTGTCTGACTCCTGTTAGCAGGCACTAATTTTAAAAGAGGCATATCAGGTGGAAAACGGGGCTTGTTTTTTTTTGCATGCAGTTGCTGAAATTGCCCAATCCCTTACTTTTTAGCCTTGACAAATATCGGAAGAGTTTTCGCGTCTTGAGAGCGATTGATTATTTTCTAACCTCACAGTCCCACAGGAAAAACATCGAAATCCTCACCCTAATCCATCGGTATTTCTGTTGAGGAGCACCCCTTATTGCACAATAAATAGACTCGTCTAAGGTGTACATATTATCCTGCCTACAGAGAACGGAAGGGACAGTCACTGTGATTTTTCTCGCTGCGACGGCATTTCTCACTGTCAGCTCTCTGCCCGGAAATCCCAGCTAAATATAGACTGTCACCGAGATTTTTCTCGCTGCCACGGCATTTCTCACTGTCAGATCTCTGCCTTCGGGCGGAGGGCGCTCTCTGCTTCCGAGCAGAGAGCACTAACCCAGTCGTGGTTCCGCCGAAGAGTAGAAGCACGACTGGGCAAAAATAGACAGGTATTTTTGGCCGGGCTATATAATTTAAATGCTATAAATGCTTCGGTTATCGTCAGCTAGACAGTCAGTCGGATGGAAGCAGCAGAGACGACAAGCTAAAATGCAACAGAGAAGCTTCAAGTCTGAACTTGTCATCTTTCTCCTTCTTTCTCACGTACTGAGACATTGTACTTCTTCTTCTCCATTCAAAGACATTCCTATCAAACAAACGCTCATACATACATACGTACGTACGAATAAACTCTTTCCAACAAATTACTACTACGAGCATTTCTTCAACTCATGATACCCTTACCTCATTAACTTAACTTGTTTCTCACTGAACATTAACTGCTATCTATTCTTGTTATTCTTTCCTTTTAATAACTTTGTTATTTAACATGAAAAATGTATATTTTATTATTCCACAATCGGTTATGTATGACACAAGGCCGAATCAAATAAACATAAACCATTTCCCTATAGCTTCAAAGGAACTGGTTAGATTTTCAGCTGCGCAGCGACCCTAAATCACAAAATAAAATGATGGTGATAATGAGGTTTTCAACATAGTATATATTTCTGAAAGAAGTTTTAAGATAAATACTGACCTGCAATTGATTTTGTTCAAAGAGAATCTTTGAATGTTCAACGATCTTGAACATCTGAATATTCTTGGCAGTTTACATAAATTGTTAGACTATCAAAGACGACTTAGAAGCGTGGAAAACCATTCATACCTGCTGTAAGAAATAAAAAAAATCAAAGAAATCGCTTAAGACTGCTGTTTTGAAATACCAATTGTGTTTGCTTTTCGTTCAGAGCAAAAATATATTCGCTTGTGCATGAAAAATCAATTACTTTATCCCAATAGTGAATTTTAATAAATGCTGGAACAGCCCTTTTTTTCTTTTTCTTTTTCTTTTTTCTCTTCCATCCTTTAGTCTTTCTTTCTCTTTACCTCTATTTCTCTCTCTATTTCTCTCTCTATTTCTCTCTCTCTCGCTCTTGATTTCCGTCTCTTTTAATACCAGCTGCAGAAAACTTAGATGTGCGAATGAAGTAAAGGATAATGGCTCGTAAATGTAAATCGGTGAGACGAGTTCTAATTGTAGCTGGGTTCCTTATATTCACTCACTCACAAATTCTGTTGGGGAAGGTACAAATACACATTCCCCCCCCCCATATATGGGCAAATTAGTAAGTCTTGTACCCCTAAAACTCTTATTATCTCAAAAACAAATTTTATAATAGTAAGATTTCGACATCAAATAATACATAGAGGTTGACATACAACTAGACAAAAAAAAAAAAAAAAGAAACAAACAAAAAAGAAACCAAATATCTCTTTTGCTTTCTTTTTATCTATCTTTTTATTTCTTGTTTCCATTCTTTTTATCACCATTTATCTTTACCTTTTCACCATATTTCTCTCTCTCTTGCTTTCTTTCTTGATTTTTATCTCTCTTTTTCTCATTTTCCCGCTTTCGTTTCTTTCTTGCTCTTTATATCTTTTTCATGAATCCTCTACTCCTCTCATTATTTCTCTCTCTCTCTCTCTCTCTCTCTCTCTCTTTTGCTTTATCTCTTGCTTTCTATTTGTCTCTATCCTTATTACTTTCTTTCCCTATATTACACTATTCATTCTTTAAAATATTTTCTTTTTCCCGAAATGAAATAAATCTGATTTAATAAATGATCACTGGAAATGTTCTCTCCAGAGGGGAAACAATTCAACAGAATGAAAATATAAAAAGTGCACAAAATAGAAATGACAAGCGAAAGCGACTTCAAAAATTGGAATGAATAAAATTATTAATAAAAAAAAAAATCTAAATAAAATCCAATCGTCGTAGTAGTAATATCAATAATACTAACACTATTATTAATATTAACCCAAGAACACTAATCATGGGTATATAGTCAGTCACTTAAGTGCCATACGTGATACACGCTTGAGCGATCATGTTTCGAAAGAGACATAACTGACTGGGCAGAAGATTATCCCGCAGTAGGTTGCCATTACTTTCTACGGTAGACTGGTTGCCGGCCAAGGCTATAGAACCCAATCTGTCCTGCTAACCCATAACTGGATGGAAGAGACGGATTAATACCTTTCCCAAGGGTATTTTGTGCGTAAGTGAATACGGTGGATTCAACTGGAATTCGAACTCGGCTTCTCGGTTTCTCGTTCCGATCCGATATCCACCGTACCACAAACCCAGCCCAAACAACGCCATTTTAATTAAAATTTAATTACAATTTTCAGTACCTGATTTTTTTTTTACCTAAACACTAGAATCAAGCAGGTACAAAAATTTAAATACCTGGGAAGTGTTATAACAGAAGTTGAGTAAAGCATTAAGAAACAGGACAATTTCGCTAAAAAATAGAAGAGTGTACTTGATTGCTATGTGGTGTCAGTTCTTCAATATGGCAGTGAATGCTCTACAAAGATGAAGGAAAAACTTGAAGATGAAGGAAAAACTTGAAGCAACTAAAATGTGGTTCTACAGAAGGATGCTGTGAATATCAGGGATCGAGCATGTGAGCAATGATGAGGTCCTAGAAATGATGGAAACGAAAAGGAAATTAATACTGAGCATACTGGGACATGCAATGAGGAAGGAGGGCTTGGAAAACCTGATACTAACATGCCAGATAGAGGGGAAAAGAGACAAGGAAAAGCATCGGATAACTTATTTGAAGGACCTAATCAGATGGATGATGGAACGAGTGTTGCATGGTGTAACAGGAGGCGTGATAAGAGATAGGGAGACGTGGAAAGCCATGATCGCCTACGTCCTGAAACGACATTGCACATACAAGAAAAAGAATGTCTTTCAGTCTCTCTTAATGTTAACTCAAAGTACAAAGTTTGAAGTGCCTGTCTGTAAAATATTTCAAATAAAGATTTATATTTAATATTTTTTATTAAATATTTTTTCAAAAAAATATTAAATATATGTCTTTATTTGAAATATTTTACATGCAGACACTTCAGACTTTAAACTTCAAGTTAACATTAATAGGAACTGAAAAACATTATTTAGATAAGGAAATCAGGTACTGAAAATTATAATTAAATTGTAATTAAAATGGCATCATTTGCGCTGGGTACTATATAATTCGAATTCCAGTCGAATACCTTGCATTCACTTACGCACAAATACCCTTGGGAAAGGTATTAATCAGTTTATTCCCTCCAGTTATGGGTTAAATAATAGGACAAATTTGGTTCTATAGCCTTGGTTGGCAACCAGTCTACCGCAAACAAGTAATTGCAACCTACTGCGGGATAATCCTCTGCCTAGTCAGTCATGTCTCTTTCGAGACATGATCGCCCAAGCGTGTATCACGTATGGCACTTAACTGACTGACTATATAACCATGGTTAGTGTTCTGGGGTTAATCTAACACAGAGTTTCTCGATGCGAAATCAATCGTACGGATGATGTGAAAAAAAAAACAAAATATGACAAAACTGCAGATGTTAGAAAAGGAATAAATATATGACTAAACAACGATCAGAGATTCTTGAAGAAGTGCGAAAATTGTTGCTTAAACAGATAAACAAGAAGTAATTAACTGGTGAGTTACAGAACTAATTACAGAATTAATAATTTGTGAAACAGTGAGGCAGTTAGTACGTAAAAGAAGAATATTTCGGTTTTCAATCCAATTGGTTTCCTAAATGCTTCTGTGAATGAATTAAGTTCGTTAACATGAGCCACTCTCCAACCTATTCGACGATCAATGTACCGGAAGATAACAGAAAAAGAGAAATAGAGAATACGATAAGAATGTTACGTGTCCTCTTTAGAAACCCTATTCGATTTGTGCTGGTGAAATGATCATTATTTTCACACATTGGTTTTAAAACAAATGCCCTCTAGTGTCTTTCACCGACCATATAAGGTTAAAGCACCTGTCTCCCTCAGAACTTAAGATCATGCTGGGCCAGATCACGTACTAGATGAGTGACTGCTTCACAAAATATGATGTAAATTCAGATGTGAGGATGGTATGTGAAATAACGGCTCAGAATGAGAAATTAGAGAGTCGAGTTCGATTTCCATTCAATACGCGCAAATACTCTCAAAAAGGCATAAATACATCTCATCTTTATGGGTTAAATGCATGACAGTCTGAGTTTTACAGCCTTGGTTGGTAACCAGTCTAACAAAGAAAATAACCTCCTGCGGGAACCTTTCTGCTAAGTAAATCAATAATCATCTTCACCTACTAAAAAGCATTAAGTCAGCACCATAGGAGAAAAAACCATTCTCTAGCATTTGAACAGCAAATGTGTCGTGATCTGGAGAAGACCTACGCCCTTTAATGAACCTTCTCGGGTAGATTAGTTAATATTTCTCTAGAGACAAGGTGTATCAAGGAAATTCTATACACCTATTTTCTCTGCAAGTTTCTCTTTTATTGTAATAAAAGGGTTATCTTTCTGATTTGGGTTCGTATTCGTATTTTGAAACTTTCCTAGTGTTTCAGAGAGATTCCTGGATTATTATTGCAGGCTTATACTATAATAGTGTGCACCCTGGAAACAAAATGTTGGAAAGTCTTTACAAAAGTCCAGCAAGAATGATAACCATATATAATTGTTAGCTCTTTCAATTATTTCCGTTTACTTTACCCCGCAGGAGTCAAATTTCGCACTACAAACATATCATTTTTCCGATTAATAATTTCCACGGCACGATTATTTCGTTGCTGGAATAAGCAATTGCTAGTATATATTTAATTTCAAGTTAAATAATTCTATATAACTTGATTATTCGAGACAGCACTTGTTCTTGTCCTAAAAGAGTATTGAACCTGTTTTGAGATTAAGATCTTATACCCTAAGATACATAATCACAAATCAACAATGGTCCACCACAGTTCTGATCATAGAGTAAATGTGAACACTATGTTACTTCCAATAGTTAAATACACACGGTTTCTATGTTCAGAATTGTTCTTTCCCTAGACTGGTGATAGTCAGTTAAGTGACATACGTGAAACACGCTTGGGCGATCATGTCTCGAATGAGATATGACTGTCTGGGCAGAAGATTATCCCGCAGTAGGTTGCCAATGATTTCTGCGGTAGATTGGTTGCCAGCCAAGGCTATAGAACCCAATCTCTCCTGTTATTAAACCAATAACTGGAAGGAAGAGATGGATTAATACCTAAGGGTATTTGCGCGTAAGTGAATGCCATGAATTCAACTGGAATTTGAACTCTGCTCCCTGATTTCACGTGCTGAGCCGATATCCACTGCACCACAACGCACAGTTTTTATGAGACGTACTTTTATAATCGAAATATTATATATTAGTAAATTCTTTTCTTTTGTTTGCAATAATTTATCCACGAGTTAATAACCATGGATATTAAGTACAAACAGAGATAAAACTGATCAACAATAGAAAAGAAAAGAGGTTAAGTTGTTAGAGTCGCAGAGAGCAAAATTCGATAATAATCGTCGATGACTCTCCAAATTATTTACGATCTCTCCACATGGGCAGAAACTCGAAGTAGATGCAGCACAAAGCCAATTAACGTGGATGAAACCTCGTCTACTTCCCAACCAGACGAGACTCTGCCATTCGGCGGTGCCTCGTCTGCGTTCCTCTCCGCTGGAAAGCAAAGAGTTTAACAAAGTGAACGAATGACGCACGTAGTCGATCCCCTCAGAATGTCAATGAGAGTCCGAGTTCCTGACTGCTACTAATATTTCTATATAGCTATTTCGGTCCACAGATGATTCCATATATGAGAGTACTAGAGGTGTGTAAGCTGCTCTACGGCAATTATCAGAAGTATATTTTTATTAAAATTTTGGACTCTGTGGAGGAGGTTTTGTGGTTTCAGGAACTTCCTTTCGATCTTCTACTCAGGAGGTGAGTAACTCTGTATTTTCTAACTTTCTATCTTCCAAATACCTTGTGTGTATATCCGTGTGTATATGTCCTAATTGCACCAGGGTTTACTTCTTTTATGTGGATATAACTACAGGCGTCATTTTGGTTCGATTCTGCATGTAGTAGCTATGATGTTAAATTCTAAATTTTGGATTTTTTTGTGTGACACTGAATATAATTTTTATTTCGGTATCTGCTAAAGTGAGCCCAGTATATATTAAATTCACTACAGATTAGCTAATCTCTCTCAAAGTAACTTGATATATATTAAATTAAATTAGACCGCCCATATTTTCTGGTGTGAACAACATACACCAATTATTTTTAGTGTCAAATCACATACAGTTTTGTTTATTTACGCACCTAGGCGGACACCATTTTCTTCTTCTTCTTCATTTATATTCGGTGTCCATTCAGGACGTCGGTGATCATGGTCCTCCACATCTATTTGTAACTTATATCTCTTAAGAATTTTTTGTATTTATCAACAAAACTTATTCCACCATCTATTTACTCAAGCTCAAGTATGAATCAGTCTGCTTTACTCGGTCTATCTTTCCCTTAATCCGTCTTGTGAGTATCAAATTTTCCAAGCCTTCCTTCCATATTACGTGTCCCATATGCTTCTTTGTGTTAACTCAAGTATTAGCGGCTTTCAAATAGATCACTCAGAAGGCTTGACCCAGTGCGTGTAAGGTTAGTATCAAATTAGGTTGGTAAATGTTACGATATGTCAACTGTTCTTTGGTTACTAAAAAATTATTTTTGTATGGTAACCCAGTGAGATTCGAACACGCTATTAATGTTCTCATTGAAAAAGATTTTGTAAAATTTAGCAAAAATTGAGGTGGCTCTGGTTTGTCTATATATTACTTTCATGTATGTCCAAACCATCGACGTTTGCACAGTTCCATGTGACACACCAATCCAAACCGTTTATGTATATATGTTGGCAGTCTTTCTTATCTATTTAATATACGGAAATATTGTTGATTGTTTCGTCTCTCCCCGCGTGGAACCTGTATTTCATCTGTTGTTTGCACTTCTAGTGTATCAATTTCTAACGTATAGGAAATTTCATCAAATCTCTAACATTTATGTTAGTATTCTCACTGGTCTCATCAGTATTGTGGTCTGGAGAATCTCAATTTTTTTCCATCATCATTAATTTTTCCTATCTTTATGCGGAGGTTGATCGTATTAATATATGCGAGAAAACTTGTACTTTGAGAAACTCTCATTTCTTCTCATCCCAGTTGTGTTTTTATTATTAGTTATCATTATTCGTAAATGTTTTACAACAAGAGTAATTAACAACTTTCAGTAGAGATCAATAGACAGCATGTAACTACACACTTACTTTTTATACAAACAACTGCATTCTTTTGAAATTGAAATATTTATATATATATATATATATATATATATATATATATATATATATATATATATATATATATCGGATGTATAACAGTGCTGATAAATTGTGATACAGCGAAACAGGTCTGTCTGCAAATAACTATATATATATTGTTGTGGATTCTTGTTTAGAAACCACACAAAATAATAACAAAAACAGATATGGAATGATAAAATGTAAGTATATTAACAAAATATATACAACCTGGAACACACGTTAGTAGATACAGTAATACTAGGAATGATGTTAGTAGGAAACAATATATACGATCTTGTAGATAAGAAGTAAGTCCAGGTACTAAGTATATATTCTTAATGACCAACTAAGCGGCGGTACAACTACACAACTGAACTCCCGCTCTCTGTGTAGGCAAGATTATTTGTACACCTTAGACTAGTCTATTTATTGTGCAATAAATGGGTGATCCCCAACATATATCACACACACACACACACACACACACACACACACACACACACACACACACACACACACACACACACACACACACACACACACACACACACATATATATATATATATATATATATATATATATATATATAAGCATTAGCGTATTAATGATTACCAACGCTAAACCTAAGCCTAGCATAGCATAAGCATGTCCATCCCGATATTGCGACAGAAGAGAAGATAAGAGAACACACAAAGAGAATAGAGAACTGCCTGGTAGCTCTTGCGTGTGTGTAATTCTCGCTGGTTACCCTCCTGCTCCAAACAACCATCAAGACGAACAATAAAAGTTTATATTTTATATATACGCTATCATAATTATTAGGCCACCCCCATTTTTTTAAAGAAATGATGTATTTCATCTATCTTTAGTATTTATTGCCAAGTGGATAATTCTAATTGAAAATAGAATGGTCCTTTTGTAATTATTACTTTGCAGAATTTTACAAGACAAGGAAGTAAAGATGAACTCATCGGAATCACCCCCAATTTTCTTCATTCTTTCATTGATTAAACTGCAATATAGGTAATTATTAAATATTCATAAATCTATTTGATGCACATGTTATTGTGCTGTATTAACAAAAGAGCCATTCTATTTTCATTTGCAATTATTCACTTGGTAATAGATACTAAAAATAGTATGAAATACATCATTTTTTTAAACATTGGGGTGGCCTAATAATTATGGCCGATAACTTTGTTTCTCGTTATTTATCTAGACGATCGTCGCTTGTCGAGATCCAGAACTAGGGTGTTATACAACAATGTTTGGTGGACGAGATTGAGGCTTTGAACTAGTTGATTACCCTCCCTGTTCTTCTGATTTGACTATCTTTTGTTCCCTAACAGGAGAAAATAACTTCACTAGGAAATAGTATTGCAGTGATCACAACGGCAGATATGCTGCCGATGACTTTTTGAATATATATGAATAGTTGTTGCTTTGACACCTGACACAAGATTCGTTGACAGGCAAATACTTGTGGCTTAAGAATTACGCTTCAGACAGTTCATTACATACGATTGAAAACAAACTATTTCTAGCAGTAAATCAAAGTATATTTTTAGATTGTAAACTACTGTTATAATCGATCAAAATAATAATTTGCAGGTAAAAGGGTGGGTGCACATTCAAATGGTTGTCTTTCATGTTTGTTATTCAAGGCCAGCTTCGGCCCTTTCTGAGTTCCTAAGTTCAGATTTATGGATAAAATTTTCTTTGTTTTCTCATCTTCGTCTAAATAAGTAATTTATCACCCTTCTGTAACGTTCTCTCTGTGTAAGCTTACTTTATACTAGGAGCTTTTCTTCACTTACTGATAACTACCGGTCGAAAATAAATGTTCCGGATCCATCTTGGCGAGAGGTCCCGCCGCTCTCAATTTACAAGACCTATATTGCTACATAATCTTCTTTGAATAGTCAGATGCCAGCTTTCCTGGAAATAACCAATGCTTTTATGAATGAGAGGAGGTGAATTTAGTACATTGTTTCACAGTTCTAGCATCGCTCCCTCATAGTTAACCTATTAACGTTTCAGCCCACGCACGTATAATAAATTTTCTTTATCACCGCTTGAGTTAATACAGTTTTGGTCTCTTGGCTCTTAAAACAGATACTAGATTATAACACCGAGCTCAATTTTCATAGCACCATAGAGAGCTGATATGGATTCCTTATCAACGAATCTAAGACCTGTCTCAACCCTCTTGAAAACAAGCAACACATTACTGGAACCCGTTCGTCTCTACTGCGGACATCGAAGCTAAATCTACAACTTTTTCTTTTGATGATATGTTATGTAGTGTCAGGTCACTAGTCAAACTTTAATTCTGTTTTAATTGTTCCGCGTTAACAAGCAGCAGCCAACCACTTTTCATCGACGATTTTTCTTTCGAAAAGACGGGAATCGGGAGAACAAAATGTATGAACCAAACTCTCAATCAATAATTTTGCAACAAGTTGTTCGGCCGTATCTCAGCGTATCTCCATTAGTTCTGCTGCAATGCGGTATAATTTTACATGTTTTTCAGGAATTATAATCCGGAAGGGTCAGGCTAACATGATACCAGACAAATCCAAGATAATAGGTTTTTATTTAGAAAACGGATTTAATGGAAGACTCAGCTAACAAGAATAATTAAGGCTAAGGTTAATCTAATAGTGTAAATCAGTGGTTGAAATGTCATTTTAATTAAACTGAGATCATGTAATACAACAATATTAAGAAACCAAAAAGTGATTACTAATCGCTTGGGGGTTATAAGTAAAGGTGACGGCAACTAGACAAATAATTACAACAAAGAAAATGATCCCCGATTAAATGAATCAAATTGTAAGATACTTTTCTGATAATTCGTCCAAAATAATGTAAAGTTACTTATCGTAAATATTAACTCACTCCAAGAAATAAAAGATTTTAAATCAAATTTTGTTTGTTTCTTTATTAAACATTTGCCACTCTATTGAAATGATCAATTTTAAATAAAAATTTGTTTAGCTTGCTTCGCAATGATTCAAAAAGTCAGGGATCTATTTTGTAAGTCCGGATGATATTCGAGGGACTTATAAAGGATTTTTACAATTAAGAAAAAAAAAATTACAAAAAAACTTTTTGACTTGTATATCGGGTATATATGCGTTATGGTGCAGTAGATAACGGTTTGTAATGAAAAATATGAGAGCCAAGTTCAAATTCTAGTGGAAGTTGTTGCATTCACTTACGCACAAAAACCCTTAGGAAAATTATTAATTCGTCTATTCTTTCTCCAGATATGGGTTAAATAGCAGGGAAATCTACCCTGGGAAAACTTTCTGTCCAGTAAGTCATGTCTCTTTAGAGTGTATCATGTATGGCACTTAACTGACTATCGAGATGAGCGCTACAGAGACTCCCCACTCAGAAATAGCACACCCGACTCGCTCACATTTGGGTAGGGGATCGCAAACCAACCGAAGTGTAATGAAAAGACCTTGCTCTGGGAGAATTTGGTGTGAATTTTAGCAAATATAAATTCTATTTATTTTAGAGTCAATTAAAAAAAAGTATCCAGAATGCACTCTCCGGAGACAGGTAAGCTGAAGAAGAAGTATAATTGCAAACCAACGGAAATAGGAACTCGGATCTCCAATAAACAATTTCGAGCCATTATTTAGGCTTATAGTAACATATATTCCAAAGTGGTTACCTATTTGGGTACTAGCCAGGCTCGAGGTTGCTTACATTCGTAGATTTTAAGGGAAACAATGTGTCCGTCATGTGAGCATAAGCTGAACATGGTTAAATAACGGATGTTACAGATTAATGAATTTGGCAGCCTTGCGAGTGCTTCAATGAGAAAGCAAGAGAGTATAATATATAAGAAGAAGAAAATTATTGGAAAGTAATTGAAACTCACCAGAAGCGAGCTGAATGTGTAATGCTCCTCATGCCAATGACATTTCCATCGAGCTTCTCTTCGGTATATGACTACATTGAATTTATTTTAATGTGTTTCTCTCGAATTTATATTTAATTGAAGTTCTTTTAATTTGTTCCTCTTCAATTTATATTTAATTAAAGTTCTTTTAATGTGTTCCTCTCGTATCTAACTTTAATTGACGTTTTTTTAATGTGTAACTTTTGAATTGATATTTAAATTGAGGTCATCAGGAGAGAATGTGCACCGTTTCGGGGCTTTCCTCTCAACTGTTTCATTTGCACACTAGCCTCACTCACTGATATGAGGCTCCATTATGACGATATACTAGTTCAATTGTCTAATGGTGAAATCACATTTACGAAAAATTACGTATTCACGATCAGTGACGTCATGCTAATATAATATAATATATATATATATATATATATATATATATATATATATATATATAAAATAATAAAATCACGTTTAAATCCGGTCATAGCACATTACATTGCATTTGAATACATGGTTCAGTTGTCATTTCGCGCTATCACGGAGCTTTATGTCAACACAATATATAATCGTCGGTGATGGTGGATATTATTGTATTACCGTCTTAATAATCTCTCTGAAGATGGCTCATGTGAGCCGAAAGCTTAGAACCAATTTCGCAGATAACACAGTGCTAATAGTAGACAGGAAAAGAAAAATACGTGACCTCCCCCAGGAAGTAGAATAGGAAAGCTACAAGAAAACGGAAATGCATGATCCTCATCAAAAGGAGGAACCAAACTAACTTTCGGGATTCGAAAATCAAACAAGTACAGAAATTTAAATACCTGGGAAGTGTTCCAACAGAGGATGGCCAACAGAAGATAGAAAGTGCGACACTGAGCTCAGAAGACAAGTTGGTATGGCCAAGAACGCGTTTCAAAAGCTGCGCAAAGTATTGAGAGACAGGAAAATTTTGTGGAAAGGAAACAAAAGTGTACTATTCTGTTATGCAATATCTCTCTGTCTATACAGTAACAAATGCTGGACGATCATCTCCAAGATGTAGGAGATACTCGAAGCAGCAGAAATGTTTGCTGGTTTTCGAAGACTTTCTACGTACATACCGTTTTATTTAGATAATAAAATAATATTTAAGAATAAGAATAAATAAAGTTTTTTGACGGGTGTTTATAGTTGGTAATATTGTTATTAGCAAGCACTCGAAATAATTCCAACGTAAATAATGATGTTCTTTTTTAATTTGTGTAGCTTTTGTCAAAAATCAAAGTTATGTCCAGTGTTAAAACTGTATTACGAGAGTGTTTGAATGATTATCTACTGTAGATACGGGGATTCAGTTTAATTATATATTACATGAATTTGGTCCCAATTTAATTTTAATTTTATTTTATATATATTAGATTCAAATATATATATATATATATATATATATATATATATATACTGGAATAAATTTTTAATATTAATTAGGATCGGGTTTTTTGGAATTTACCTTCCTGCTTTTTTCCCTTGGATTGAAGTATCTGAATTAAAATATATATATATATATATATATATATATATATATATATATGACCACTTGTATATATGGCCACTTGTATTCGAGCGTACCAGTCTACCAGAGCGGCTAGCTAATCCCCACTGCAGACACCTGCTAAGGCACACTTGTGTTTGTTCAAAGCCTACAGAGCCCACTTGTGGTTTATATTGCAACAGTGCTGAATGGGCCTTAGTTACAGTTTCTGGGAGAAAGCGCATTATCTAGCGTGAACAATAGTCTAAACAAAGTCAGGACTCTAAAAGCCTTGGTCACGATGACTTATGACTTATAGTTAGTACAACCATCGACTCCTCCTTAAGGAAGCCAGCTCCCAAATTTCACTCACGTTTGGGTCAACCCGTGGTATGGTTTTTCCAAAGGTGCTGTAAGCTGGGATCGCCTCCACCATAGAGATAACATCAAGAAATCACCTTCTTGAAAAACCAACCCTAGTGAGATTCGATCCGGAGCTTAATGATCGGTAAGCTAACGTTCTAACCACGCGGCAATATACATATGTGTGTGTGTGTGTGTGTGTGTGTGTGTGTGTGTGTGTGTGTGCGTGCGCGCAGATACACATCAATTTAAAAATATTTATCATGTGTTAACATAACAGTTCTCAATGTAAGATAACAGCCACAAAGTTTATATTAATAAATACGCACATTTTTTAACGTTTAAGACACGAATCGGAGTTTAATGCATTACGCAGTCATTAAATGCATATTATAAACATATAATATACACTTGACGATTGCAAAATGCATGAAACTTCGAGTCGATGATTTATACATAGCATAATATGTGTATTTATTAATGTATATATAAACCATATTGATACTGGATTTTATTTAGCTTAGAAGATAAGGTGAAAAATCTACTTATTTTATATATATATATATATATATATATATATATATATACGCAGACAGATCTGTTTCGCTGTATCACAGCACATCAGTACGGTTAGACAGCCGATTGCTTTTTAGCTAGGATTGAAACACGACCGAATTGGAGTCAGTCGGCGATTCTACCTCTGAGCTGCGGCCGCTCGGTAGAAGGAGGCAGATATTTTAGCGTGTATATTATCTTTATGCACGCCCGATTGCTGAATATATATATAAACTGCTATTTTAAATGAAGAGGACGTACATTGAAACTCAGTTTTCGAAAATCTGGCAAGTCCATGAAATTATTGTTTCACTATGTATTTATGACCAATTTAAATTTTTCGCCGTAGTGTGAATGTCGGGGTGATAAATTTTATTGGCGTGTATAAAATACTGGTGTTTTCAGGAGGTAAGTCGTCACGCACCAGATGGAGCATTTGTGTCATCTCCTAAAAGACTGTCACGAAAAAATTCTACCCTCCCCATAAACAAATAAGAGGAAAGTAACAAAAACAAACAAACAAACAAAATGCTTCAATTTCCAACTCTGAAATGAGTTAACATTTCAAAAACACAAAACCTTCATTTTCAGATTTTAAAGAGACCCTAGTGACTTTCGAAAATACCAGATTTTTTCTCCTACCCCACAAACCCTAACACTTCCTGGTTGGCAATTAATGCCTCCATTCATGACAGCACCAGCGTCGCCCGTTTTCAATCAGGGTGAGGGGAGAACGAACGTGAATCTTTATTACTTTATTTGTTAGATATTTCTGAAACCAAAATGTGTCATGAGGCAGTTTTTTGAGATATGAATATTCGTAGACTTGCACTTCACCTAAGCCGATGTGACTCATTGTGATGTGACGCGAAGTAACGTTCGCTTTTATTCTGTTGAAACACGCAATATGACTTCCTTTCAAATCTAGGCTAAGAAAAACATATTGATATCCAAGACTCTAAAGTAAATATGTGTTTTATCAGATCAAAGCGTCAATACTGTTTTTGTACTATTAACACACGTAAGCGTATACAACAAATACGCAAGTAGTTACAATCATATACAAACACACTGATATATATATATATATATATATATATATATATAGATAGATAGATATTCTAAACATATGCTGTTAAATATAAGAGACAATGAATGTCTATTATGTTTAATCATGAGCCGTTCTAAACGTCGTATTTTTGCTTTAATTTCAGTTGAAAATAAAGACAAAAATTCTCCAACATTTGGATAATTATTTAATGGTTTTCTCCTAAGCTTTCGGCTCACATGAGCCATCTTCAGAGAGGTTGTTTAAACTGAAATATTATAACGTCCACCATCACCGATGATTTTATTTTGTGTTGTCATAAAACTCCGCTTGGCAACGGCAATAGTTATCAAAAATAATAAACGCAGTTCTTAAGTTTGCGATGCGGTTTTATGACGTCACACGCGTGATAGCGCGAAATGACAACAAAACCATGTAGTCAAACGCAATGTAATATGTTATTTCCTGTTTTAAAGTTGATTTTATTGAGTGTTGCTTGTTTCAATTTGATGTACATGGCCTCCAATATATGCAGGTTCATCTTACTGTGTGTATGTTTATGTTTTTCAGAGAAATGTTGTTTAATAGTACTCTGATCAGAAAGATGACATGTAAGTCTATGGGAGAGTGTGGTTGTAGTAAAACCAATATATGTACTAGGTTTTTTATTAGTATCAGAGATGCAATCTCTGAATGGGCATGTAAATTGTACAAAAGACCAATGTAGTGTAGCAATTTAAGCAACCTCTCTGAAGATGGCTCATGTGAGCCGAAAGCTTAGAAGAAAACTAATAAATAACTATCCAAATATTGGAGAATTTTTGTCTTTATTTTCAACTGAAATTAAAGCAAAAATACGACGTTTAGAACGGCTCATGATTAAACATAATAGACATTCATTGTCTCTTATATTTAACAGCATATGTTTAGAAAATTACTTGCTGCCTCGATATACTATATATATATATATATATATATATGTGTGTGTGTGTGTGTGTGTGTGTGTGTGTGTGTGTGTGTGTGTGTGTGTGTGATATACTATGATATATATGTGATTGAAGCGTAGGGAGCTGGTTAATGTTTCTTTTGTTCGGCCTTATGTTAAACATAACCGAACTCCCTACTGGTTACAGGATTATGTTGAAATAATATTCATTAGAAGGGCTTTCAAAAGAAGGTTCGTTGTCGGCGGTTAGCATGTGTGTATTAGTGATGAAGAGTTGAATAAAAAATATACACTTTACATTTAAACTCGATATTTATTAAAAAAGGAATAACAAGAGTTGTAGAAATTAATGTTCAATTATAAACCTTAGTAAGAATTTATGAGTAGAGTTTGTATTCAATGATGAAGTTGAAGAATTAAGAGTTCCTACAAACTGTTTGTATACAGTAATTGTTGAGAGAGATAAGCAGAGAGAGATAAGCAGAGAGAGAGAGAGAGAGAGAGAGAGAGAGGACCATGTCAGGGTCACTTGAAGTTGAGAGTTACATCTTTGATGTGTGTCAACGAAGCGCCTCCTCAGAAGCGACCACTGTGACCGGTTAGAGACCATCCTTAAATATTTAAAATAGTCATGTGGGTTGGCTCACAGAATGCTTTCTTTTTTTTAGCTGTGGAAAAGCCGTTTCTCTGATGTATATTGAATTTTTTGGTTTGATGATCAATCAGGATCCAGAGTTCCGCTACAGGTCCGTGAAAGGAATTTGATATTTATTTATTTCTGGTTTACCTCCGGAACTTCTGCGTGGAGCCAGATGCGCAAAGAGCAGTTTTAGTCATTTGTTTTCTGAATCTCTAAAGACAGGCATCCGGTCCCTCGCTTTGCTCGGTATTACCACAAACACACGTAAGCGTATACAACAAATACGCAAGTAGTTACAATCATAGACAAACACACTGATATATATATATATATATATATATATATATATATATATATATATATATATGGATGTATGTGGTAAAAATATAATTTTAAGGTATAAGTGCTCAATATCACAGTGCGTATTTAAGTATAACAAGGGAAATGAGGTAATATTTACAGTATTTACATTATTCGAACTATTGTCTTCATCTTTGTTGCCATTTGTACGACGTTTCGGCCGTTGTTTGCTCCGGCATTCTTCAGGAGCTAGAAATTTCGAACCGAACACTCGATCATTAACTTGTAAATGTTAATTTTGAGGGAATGAGAGTGATATACCCCAGTGATTTTAATAAAGAGTAAGGTTCGAAATTCTTAGCGCTTGAAGAAAGCCGGATCGCACAACGGCCGAAATGTCGTACAAATGGCAACAAAGAGATGAGGACAATAGTCCGAATAATGTAAATACAGTGAGTTTCATGCTTGAATGAAGTTTGCAGGCAATGTAATTATTTTTATTCCGATATTTTCTTTTTTTACGAAACGTGATTTTTGTAGACACACAATATAACAAACGATTATTTTTTTTTTGTTAAATAGTGTATATTAGGTATATCGGTCAGCATAAAAATTAAAAAATACGCGGGGTCTACTTCAAACATGCGAACTAGGAAAAATACCATTCCTTGACTTCCATCCTTCTCTTATTCTTTCCCCGAAAACACCTGTATTTTGTTCTTCTCTCTTTTGGTCCTGGGCATAACGGTAAACAGCATCCGGCAGCAAGGCTTCTGATTAGGAGGTTGTGAGAAGCATAGAACCACCTCTTAATTGCTGTTGTTCTCAGGTCCACCCTGATCCGGAGTGGTAGTACCTGTTAGGGTCCCAGCTATGGGTAAATATTTAACCGCTAAATTAGGGTCAAAACACGAGGGAAGTATAAAAATACAGTTATAGAAATATATACATGAAAATAGACTTTTATATAAAAATATACATTTTTAATGAAAAATTATTAACATAAGACATTTTTGAAGGAAGGAAATGCTTAACAAAACATTTTTGAATAAAACAGTACAAAACATTTTCAGTTTACTAAAATAAATAAAGAATAAAAACAAAAAAATTTCATTAAAATTTGACTGAATCAACCTTGTCACTATAACTGAACATTTAAAAAATACCTAAAATACCTACTTTTTTGCAATAATAACCCACAGAGGTTGATATGCCGTTAAACTCAAACTCTTCTCTCTTTTTATTCTCTTCTTACGTAACCCTTTTCACACCAGTGTTCCCATCTTTCTCTGAACCATTCTCTGACAACCTATGTAACCGGTTTCTCTTTCTCTTCGATCACCTGTTATACAAACTTTCACACTTCTTTTATGTAGCCCCCTGCGCATCAGTGGTAGTACTGCCTTACTTGAAGTGAAACGGTCATAAAAAATACCAAAAATCCCCACTTTTTTGTTGGGGTTGCTAGCCGTTAAACAAAACTGAAACTGAAACTCTTCTCTCTTTTCATCCGATCCTCACGTAACCCTTTTCACACCCGTATTTCCATCCTTCTCTTAACCATTCTCGGACAACCTCTGTAACCGGTTCCTCTTTCTCTTCGCTCTCTTCTTATTTAACCTTTCACTCTTTTATTATGTAGTCCCTCCCCTTCGCAACAGTGGCAGTACCACCTTGCTGGGAGTGCAACGATTATAAAAAAAATCAATTGAATTACACATATATATTGCGATAGATGAATTTTCGTCTAAATTACGAAATTGCAAAAATAACAAACATATCCTGCACGTATATAAATCTACCGTCCGCCCGTGTATTGAATACTGCCGCCACATCTGGTTGGGTGCCCCTGCTATTCTTCTCGGGGTTCTTGACAAAATACAACGGAGAATCTGTAATGTGATCGATACCGACTTGGCTGACCGGCTGCAGTCACTCTGTCACCGGCGTGACGTGGCTTCCCTGTCCCTCTTCTATAAATACTTTCACTGTTTCTGCTCCGATTAACTTAGATCACTGGTGCCCCCAGGTACGAATTTGCACGAGATACTAGATTAGCAACTAGGTCCCACCCTATTACAGTGAAACCGATAAAATGTAACCAAAATTTCTACTCCAACAGCTTCTTTCCTGGCACTTCCCGCCTGTAGAATTCCATTCCACATACTTATTTCTCCGACAGCTACAGCCTCCAGGAGTTTAAATGTAAGGTCAATAGACACCTCCTAACACACTAACTCGCACCCATTCTCTCAAACACTCTTCCTATGTACCTCCTTACTCGTCTATCACCCTCCTTCTGACATTTCCTGTATCTAATTCCCCTATGTAACCCCTGCGATACAGTGGCCTTGCTTGGGGTGAAATGATAAAAAAATTCTTTTTAACGTATATATTTACCAAAATTATACGAAATATCCTGAAATGTTAAAGAGCACATTTATTTAATAAAATCGCCATTGGCCTCCATAAGACTTCGGATTCTCCCGCATGTATATTGCAGAATTCTTTGGCGTATACTTTATTTCTTTTGAAGTGCTAAATACAACGTCGGCTACAATATAAATAATTTTTCCTTTATTATATATTGTAACCGTAAGTTCTATGCAAAATATTTTCTAGCATTGCGATTATATTGAACCTGTAGCTAGATTTTCTGTTAGGTAAGTTGGTTCCCTGTCCCGTGCTAGACAATTTTTCAGCTATATATTAAGAGATTATAGACAAAATTAAAAGAAGAATCAGCAATTATTGTTGGTCCTGACCTGATATTACAATAAATTTTCTAGCGCCGACACTCTGAAGCAACTTTCTTGGAACCTGGCCTAGCAATGGATTCCATTTAATATTTCTATTTCATATCAGCGGAGAATGCTAGCCCAATAAATCGCAACTATTTACTCTCCTTAAGATTAGCATCAACCATGATGTTTGAAGGCCTTTTTTTCGTATGTTAAACAGAGTTTTTTTCGTTTTACAGGCGTTGGAAGTCATTTTTATCCACTGTTAAGAAAAAAATTTAGGTCGTTTTTGACATCAGCCGCTACTTTGACCTGGTCGAACTTAGCAGACATGATCGAGACACGAGTAAATGGCCGTGTCGTCAGTATAGATACCACGTTAAAATTTAGAAGCTACTCCTTGCTCCAATTACTCTAAACTTATTTATAAATGGAACTTTGTCTCTGTGTGTGTGTGTGTGTGTGTGTGTGTGTGTGTGTGTGTGTGTGTCCGTTACCTATATACCCTGAAACGACTGAACCGATTTTCTTGGAAATTTACACAATTATACTATAAGCGTCTGCGAGTGTTCGTAGCTAGGTTTGTGACAAGATACCCCCGATAAATATCGATAATCGAAAAAATCGGGTTATAGAAGGAGTGGTCCGATTTTAATCAAATTTGATACACTCATAGACAAAGACATCAGAAACGATATTCAGAAGTTTCAAGGTGCAATTCTTACAATAGTGCAAAAATCGATAATATATATATATATATATATATATATATATATATATAAAAGGCAAGATGTTTGTGTGTGTGTGTCTGTTTATCTGTCTGTATGTCCTTTATACAAATCCACAATTTTTATCCGATTCTCACCAAAATTTACACAAATATTCTTTAGGCTGAGTTTGGGCTCCAGAACTATGGATTAGTTTTAAAGCTTTTATTACACCCGAGCAACGCCGGACTCTACTGCTAGAAACAGATAGTAGGTAGTTTTTGAAATCAGTCACCAATTTCACCTCATGTAACTGTTCATATTTACTATCAAGACAGGAGTAAATAATTGTGTCGTAAGCACAGATATTAAGTTGAAAGCTGATGTCATCGGTAAGCTCAGTAATATAAATTAAATACAAAGTAAGAGTAAGGATATAGACCTTGAGGACACCTGCACACATACAAAAGGATCTAGATATTTTTCATTTCACAACTTTGATAATAGATATTGAATCAGTTCAAAAATGCACCCAGGGATAACATATCTTTTCAACTTGTGAAGCAAACCGTTATACAAAACCCTGTTAATCGTTTTCGAGATATTCAAAGCAACAGCTCGAGAGTCAACACTCTTATCTACAGCTTGAACTACTCTTTCCCCTATAATCGTTGATACATCTGCCGTGAACCTATTGAAGCGAAATTCATATATTTTTACTGAATGAATGTTCTGATACGGAAGAGGTTTAAGGAATTCAGCATTGAGTAGGGCCACTAGTAGTTTACAAAAAATGCACAAGGCTATTAAGCCGATAGTTTTAAAGTTTGAAGGGTTCAACTCCATTCTTAAAAATTGGAAGAATATATGAGAATTTTCAACAGAGAGAGAGAGAGAGAGAGAGAGAGAGAGAGAGAGAGAGAGAGAGAGAGCACAGACAGAACAGGAGCTGGTTCGAAAGCACGATTCTTAAGAACTATTACGAGATTAAAACCAGGTCTATATGCTTTGTGAAGATCCAGATTAGAGATAATAAGAAAAACATGGAAGTTGTTATATGCATATCAACCGACTGAAACTCAGTGGAAAATTAGGCAAAGATTATCCAGATAAATCAAGAGTAATAGTTAAAGAGAATATACAGTTGAAATATTCTTCTTTATTAAGAGAAGATGTTAGCATCTCAAATTGATTGATAAGAGGAGGAATAGAAATCATTCTATTATTTAACCAGTCAGTCAGTTAAGTGCTGTACGTAATACACGCTTGGGCGATCATGTCTCGAAAGAGACATGACTGACTGCGCAGAAGATTATCCAGTAGTAGGTTGCTATTACTTTCTGCGGTAGACTGATTTCCAGCCAAGGCTACAAAACCCACTCTGCTCTGTTATTTAACCTATAACCTGTTATAAAGTATTTGTGCGCAAGTGAATGCAAATAATACATCTGGATTTCGAACTTGGTACCCCGATTTCTAGCTCTGAGCCGATATCCATTGCATCACAACACATATCCTATCATATAATACGCTATTGGAAAAACTGGTAGTATTCACAAGAATCAAATTTGTTCGATGCAATGGGCTGTCTCATTATTTCAGCAAAAATTTAGCCCCTTCAAAGACGCACTTTCATTTATTTATTTATGAGGCCACGAATAGGCGTTTTTAATGATCTGAACTGTTTCGCTTGTATAGCCGAAAATAGTGATTCATGTGAGCTATATCTGCAGAACATGTCGTGAATCATGGAAAAGAATGATGTTTCTTTTGATATTTTGAGAAAGAACAAAAGCATATATGTTAGCTTTGACACTCGAAAACTCACTGGCGTAGTTCTCAACATGAAATTTGAAAATAGCATCCCAAGTGTCGTCTCGAAAATATCACGAAAGGAATAAAAATCACCACGATGGAAACTGAAAGAAGTCTGATGAATAGGAGGTTTCTCTCTATTTGATGACTGGAACGAAATATCAATAGACATTACAAAATGGTCCCGAGTTTCCAAGAGAACAGTGAAGATCGACAAGAGCTATGAGAGGGGGTAAGCAAAAAATAAGGTAAAAAATCATATTGCCCAGAGTTAATAGAGAAACGAGTGGAAAATCCATGACTGATTCTGAAAACCGGTAACATCAGTGACATTAATGTTTTTAAGCCCCTTATCGTGACGCGAATGAAATCACCAAACACTAAGTAGTTGTAGGTGGACGAAGACAGAGTGCCGTTTCTATAACATCGAGAATTTTGTCAAATATATTGCAATCCTAAAAAGAGGGGGATCGATAAAGAAAAAAGAATAGCTATCAGAGTGTAAAAATGACAGTAAACAGCGCATGATATTTTCTCTGTATTATGATCGTCGCAGGAGGATATATATATATATATATATATATATATATATTAGTCATCTACATATAAGCCTGTTTCGCAGTTCATCAGTGTGGCTAGACACATCCACTTGCTTCCGGCCGGGATCGAAACTCGCCCGATATGGTGTCAGCCGGAGCCGCTACCCACTAAGACATAGGCGCATGGAATTTTAACGTATCGTATATAATTACTGTATACACAAACACCAGTCACCGAAAGAACTTAATTCATTCATAAAAGTAATGCGTATATCGCAGAAGTGGAAACTGTTTTTAAAATTTGCTTCTCTAGAGAGCTCAATCGTAATGAGAGCATAATATATTAATCATTCACATACAAGACTAATTTGTTGTATCAAATCAGTGTATATGTGGATGTGTCTAGCCACACTGATGGGCTACACACATCCACATATACAGCGATCTATATTATAGAATGAATACATATATATATATATATATATATATATATATATATATATATGGTCATCCGCAGACAGATCTGTTTCGGTGTATCACAGCTCGTCAGTACGGTTAGACTCCGATTGCTTTTAACCCAGGACCGAAACCCGACCGAATTGGCGTCAGTCGACGATTCTGCCGCTGGGCTGTGGGTGCTCGGTAGTGAAGATTTTATATATATATATATATATATAATCTCTTTACTACTTGATGACAAAATTATTGAAAAAAAATAAAATCAATATTGCACTCTTACAGAGCAAACACGCGACAAGTTCTTTCAAATCTGGTGTAAAACAGATGTCTCTCTAATAAACTCCCGCACTATTCTCTATCTATCCATGAGCGTGGGAGGAGGATATATATATATATATATATATATATATATATATATATTTGAATAAGAACGAAGAAAATAATTGCGACGTTCTAAATTTCAATTTAAAAGAGTTCTCAACATAAAAATTGAGCAATGATTTTTATTTATTAATTATTATAATTATTACTTTAGAATATGTCAAATCTACAAATACTATAAAATTGTAGAAAATGTTGTAGTAGTTTGTAGTTTGCACATTTTCTAAAGTAATGATTAATATTATATATATAACGATCTTTATTATAACATTCAGGAATAAAATTCACCACTAAAAAAATCTTAAGAGGTGTTAACGGCAGAGGAGTACTGTTAAAATGTTAATCATGAAAGAGATGTGTAATATGAATACTTTAAATTGAAAAGTGTGACGATTAGGACAAGAAGCGATACTTGAACTTGACTTGTAAAACTTAAGTTTGAGGGAACATTTTACGTGTGAAACTGTTTAATAACGTGGAATATATTTCTTGTTATGTTTGAAAACACGATGGAAATGCAATCACCGGGGAGATTCATCTATTTCAAAATCTAATTATATATCATTGCAACCTCCTATGTGTAAAAAGCTAATCAGTAATATTCGGTTTTCCTTGACGTTTTAAACTGATACAAAAAGTGAAGAACTCCCAAAAGGACCCAGAATTTTGCCTGTTTTATTATGACATTTTTGTGGCTTTAATCAGTAAGCAATAAATCAGAATTACTTTAATTTTTTCATATGTAGTCATACAATCTATTGTGAAATAGTCTCAAAGCTTATCTTTGATAATAAATTCGGACACTTAAATTGTTAGTTGAGATCTTCTTTTAATCATATTGTAAATTTATTACAAAGGATAAAGCCCAAATGATTTCAAAGAAAAAAACAAAGAAAACGGTAACAATCATAGTTCAAGATTTTAAATGTCATCTCATTTTTCAGAAATGGCAAAGAAAAAAACGATAAAAGAATCACATGCAAAGACAGCGGAAGAGAAAGAGAAAGTTAAGAGATTCAGATAAATGAGAAAGAAACAGAAAGAGAGACAGAGAGAGAAAGGTGGAGAGAGAGAAAGAGAAAGAAAGAGAGCGAGAAGGAGAGAAAGAGAGAGAGAGAAATATAGAGAGAGAAAGTGAGAAAGAGAGAGAGTGAGAGAGAGACATTTATACTCCCAATAAATCCAAGAGGCAAGTAAGAACCTTTCATGCTGCTAATTTAATTTCAGTTCATTTTGTACACTATTTCGTATCATATTCATCGAGCTACGTACATTACTCCAACTTATTTAACTTCAATGGCTGCAGTCTAAACTTAATAAGGAGCTCTACTTCTGTCATTCGACAATTGAAAAGAAAAACGATACGCTTGGAATAAGTTCATTAGCAATTATAATTTTTTCAAGTTGCATATTCTGAAAGAAGACATGCTTGATGCTGGGTGTATTTATATCCGGGTCTTTCCACCATTCTTCGTTTCCCTGTCACCCCCACCCATATATATATATATATATATATCTGTGTATGCGTCTGCGTGCCTGCGTGCGTGCCTGCGTGTTGTGTATATATGTCTGAAGTTTCTTTGAATCTCACACAGCTTCCAGCAAAATATTTCGTGGATGAAACCGCGTCTTCTTAGATGTTATAAACTCTAGTATCCATTCATAAAAAATCTGTACTATTCAGTCAGTTAATTGAATAATTCAGATCGTGTCTTGAAAGAGGCAAGACTGACTGGATAGAGGATTTTCCCGCAGTAGGTTGCCATTACTTTATGCGGTACCAAGACTATAAAAGACTATGTTTTCTGTTATTTAACTCCTAGCTGGAGAGATAAGAAACGAATTCATAGTTTTCTCAAGGTTATTTGCGCATGTGTAAATGTAACTAATTCAACTGGAATTCGAACCCGGCGCTCAGATTTCTCATTCCGAGCCGATATTTACTGCACCATAACGGACAACCCACATAAACATAGCAGGTGAATAAAAAGAGGCTTTTAATGTTAATAGTAATATTAATCGTTAACGTACTAAAAACAGTCGGTAATTATATACCGAGCAGCCAGTACTACTCGAAATTTTTATAGTCAGTGAACATCGAGCTGAAATTAAATGGCAGTACTTGTTCTTATTTCTGAAAGTTTGGGTAATATTAGCTGTTTCCTTATAAGAAAAATTCAGAAGCTCGAGTTACTTCAGGTTCAAATATCTCTTCTATATGCCCTGTCCCTTTAGAACGTATGCGATCATGGCTTTCCACGTCTCCCTATACCTGGTGACTCTCAGCACGCTTTGTTCTGTTACTCCATGCAACCCTCATTCCATCATCCACCTGATTAGGCCCTTCAAATATGTTATCCGTTGCTTTCCCCTGTCTCTTTTTCCCTCTATCTGACCTGTTAGTATCAGGTTCTCAAAGCCCTCTTTCCTCATTGCATGTCACAGGAACTTCAGCTGTCTCTTTCTGATGCTTAGTATTAATTTTCTTTTTGTTTCCATCATTTCTAAGATCTCATCCTTGCTCTCATGCTCGATCCATGATATTCGCAGCATCCTTCTGTAGAACCACATTTCAGTTGCTTCAAATTTTTCCTTCATCTTTGATGATATTGTCCAGCATTCACTACCATATTGAAGAACTGACATCACATAGAAATCCAGTACTACCTTCTTTGTTTTAGAAGAATTTTCTTGCCTCTTAATACTCTACTCAACTTCTGGAATGCATCCTTCGCCATATCAATTCGCCTTCGGATCTCTGTGTCACACTTTATGATCTTTATACTATACAAAGGTGTTTTGGATAGTTGTGCGTCATCTCACCGTACTTATTCAGCCTATGAAGAGAGGCAACTATGAGAGAATTAGACATCCTACTAGATGGCAACCACAATCTTAAAAGCATACACTATTCTGCAAATTAATTGAAACAAGACAAAGAATGTTTTCCAAGGACCTTTTTCACTTTCCCTGATCACGTGTACGTCGTTACTTGAGGGGAATTTTCTCTTCCGATCGCATTTTTTTTTAGTTTTGGACTGATGGATATAGTTTGTTTAGTCTACTTGATGAAACGACTGACAATTGAAATGCAGTCACTAACAATATCGGCGATCACTTTGTAACGCATTGCAGTATTACAATTTTTATACGCTTCCTTGGATTAACGTCCATCCCAGACAATGACTATAGGACAACTAATTGACAGTCGAGACGAAAAAGAGGGCGTGATAACAATCTATGCAATGACCGATAATGCAATATTTTTCGAGGCCAAACAAAACTCGTGATATACTCCGAAAATAGATAACTGCACACCACTGCAAATGACCTAAACTCTGCAGAAACAGTGAATCGATTCCACCCTGTAACTCCAGTGGATTTTAAACTTACTGTATGTTGAAAGGAAAATGAAGTAGTTGTTTCAATTAATTTGCACAAGGGTGTAAAATATGTAGATGACACATTGCTGATAACAGACACGGAAAGAAAATCATAAACCTACAGAAGGCAGAGACAAAAGTGAGAAGAAAGGACTAGAGATAAACTGCATATAAATAAGAATGCATGGTATTAGCAAAAACTGCAATTCCATATCGGAGAATCCAAAATCAAACAATTACAAAAATTAAAATATTTGGGAATTGTTTAATCGAGAATTAAAAATGCATCACTGCAACCCAAAGACGCATTCCAAAAACTAAAAAGAGAATTAAGTGAGAAAAGCTTGTTATATTCTTGAGGACATCCCTTTTTGCACATAAGCATGGACTCGCCTGATCTGTACATATAATTCTGCCGATACAGAGAACGGCACAGAGAGTTTTCTTGCTGCGACGGCATTTCTCACTGTCAGCTCTCTGCTTTCGAGCAGAGGGCGCTCTCTGCTTACGAGCAGTGAGCAATAACTCAGTCGTGGTTCCGCCGAAGGGTAGAAACACGACTGGGGAAAAATAGATAGGTATTTTTTGGCCGGGCCATATAACCCGGAAATTCCCACTCATAACTTTCCATGTGTCATATGTTGCCCGTAGTGAGAGGGAAAGCTAAATATAGTGATTATTACAGAGAGTTGAGTTGAGTAGTTGTACCCCCGCTAGTTGGTCAGTAAGAATATAGACGCATTACCCGGACATACTTCTTCACCACAAGATTTATTATACTGATTCCTACTAACAGTATTCCTAGTATTCCTGAATTGACTAACCCTTGGTCCAGTTTGTATATTTTTGTTCAATATAACTTAGATTTTTTATCTCCATATCTTCTTTTGTTATTTATTATTTTGTGTTTTTTTCTGAAAAAGAATCCACAACAAACATAAACAAATAAAAAATACTGAAAAGGTACGAAATATCTGTCTTCTTATATGGCAGCGCATGCTGGACAATCTTCTCAAAGATGAAGAAAAGACGGGAAGCAACAGAAATGCAGTTCTACAGAAAGATAGTGAGGATACCCAAGACCGAATATTTGAGCAATGACAAGGTTTTAGAGAAAATGAAGACAAAAAGGAAACTTATACTTAACATCAGGAAGAGACAGCTGAAATTCCACAATGAGAAAGGTAAGTTTGGAAATCTGATACTCACAGGAGAGATTAAAGAAAAGAGGGACAGAGAAAAGCAGAGTGTAACATACTTGATTGGCTTGATTAAATAGCAGGTTTAAACAGGATTTGTGAAAAATAACCAAAAGGCAAAATTTTAAAATTAAAAATTAAATTAAAAAGATGCATTCTAAAAGCTAAGCAGAGTATTAAGAGTCAGAAAAACTTCATTAGAAACAAAAACAAGAGTACTAAAATGTTACGTGCTATATGTCTTCTTATATGGCAGTAAATGCTGGACAATCTCCTCAAAGACGAAGAAGAGACTTAAAGCAACAGAAATGTGGCGTTTCAGAAAGATGTTGACGATAACATGCATCGAATATGTCAGCAGCGCGAAGCTTTTCAAGAAAAAGGAAACAAAAATTGAAACAGTTAAAATTTCTGATGCACATAAGGAAGAAAGAAAATTTGGAAAACCTGATCTACATAGTTCTGATTAAGGACAAGAGGGACAGCGGTAAAAAGCGCATGAGATAGTCAATGTGTTTAAGTATGTGGATGGCGGATCAGGGTTTAAGGGATTTAACAAAAATATAACGTTTATTAAGAGCTATAAAGAACAGGAAATTGTGGAGAGCTTTACACCCTGAGGGAACACGGTATATAAAGAAGAATTAAACAATTTCTCAGGAAAATAATTTTGTTACTTTTAAGTACTTTTATAGTTTTCTTTCCAGAATTGATGGATACTTATATACTTATTTTTTATTTGAAATATGTAGAAATGTTATCATTTTGATTATGTCTTTTTTTTCACCTTGAGTTACATGGGATATCTATTTTAGTTATCGCTGCTGTTGAAAATAATATATTAATCTTTATTTTTTTTCTAATATTTTTTTTTGTTTACCATTTTAGTGCGGTATTCTAGATGGTTTGAAAAGGTATAGTTCTCTGTAAATTCTAGAGGATTGCTTTGCTAGAAGTCATTTTTAAAGATTTTTCCCGAGAATGCTTCTGTATACATATGACAATTTGGATATTTCTAACCAGCTTCGGTGCCGCTAATGACATCAATATAAAAGTCTTGATCCGGCAAAGCTATTTAAGAACATCACTTGATTTTTGATGTCAATGTTTTAACTTTATAGCACCTTGAGATGTTGGGTGAATTTACTCCAATCCCCATCATTTTAAAGTGTTCAATTTCCATATCTCCTATGCTAAATAAGTTATAACTGATACACCCAGATATTTAAATTAATCAATACTTATTAATTTCACTTCCTGAATTGTTATGATGGATTCAGGGTATGGGCTATTAAGATTTCATTCTAATTCTTCAATGCAGTTTAGGCTTACAGCCTATCACGTTGAATACACCGGTTCTCACTCGATCAACGAAGTTGAGCCTGGTCAGTACTTAGATGTGTGACCGCTTGGGAATACCAGGTACTGTAAGCCTATAATAACGGATGTGCGTTGTGGTGCAGTGGATATCGACTCGGAAAGAGAAATCGGTGAGCCGAGTTCGAATTCCAGTTGAATATCCTGCATTCACTTAAGCACTGGTACCATTGGGAAAAGTATTAATCCGTCCCTTCCCTCCAGTTATGGGTTAAATAACAAGGGTATGACTTAGGGACCCTGCCCTTAAAAACAAATACCAATGAATCTTGATACTCGAAAAGAAAAATGTATTACTGGACATAAAACTTATATAAAAATAGCAATAAATTGTTGAAAGAAAAACGTATTACCAGCAATAAATAGATAAAATTTAGTTGGCAATACATGACTAGCCGAAGTTGATATGCCATAAAGACAAAACAACCAAACAATGCAGTTTATGCTTTGGAAAAGTATATCGTGTGTCATAATTCTTGAAGCATTTCTACGAGGATGTTTTTTTATTTCATTATCATTCTCATCCCATTTATGAATAAGTATGTCATCATCATGGCCACCATTATCATAAAGATATTAAACCCAGAAAGAAAATTTTTGTTAATTTCAATTCTAAAACATAAATAGAAAAGAATGCTTAGAAAATGAACACTCACAAGATATTATTAGGGTAAAACAAGCAAAGGAAAATATTAACATAGTTGATGAACAAAAGACAGAACAAACACAAAACTTTTAATTAGAAAAATAAAAAGTGAAGTTGTGAAGAGGCATGAATACACATGTGAGGAAAGGATACGACATCTATTAGAAATATGTTCATTAATCATATTTATTTCATTTTTAATAATGGGTTGATAACATTTTACGAGAAGTACTACGTAGTTACTGAGGTCGTCGTGACAAAATGAAATGCCCAATCCCTGACAATTTTTTTTAAGCCATTGTATAATGCGTGTAGCGGGTCTATATTTTCCGGAATAAACGACCGGGTTAGGATACGGGTGTGTCCAGAGAGATTAGGGCAAAATGAAAATAGGTCGACAACACCCAAATTCAAACATTGCTGACAGATACCATTTTCTTATTCACGTCCATTACGCTACCATGACGTATTTAAATTTTCACCCTGACAAACCTTTGACTTTTTAGAGAAAAAAGCAACCGAACAGAAATCTTCCTGGCTGCCTTGTAAAATTTTGCAAAGTCTGATTCCTTACATTCTCTCTCTCTCTCTCTCTCTCTCTCTCTATGCTTTTTCTTCGTCCACCCCACTCTCATCAGTATTCTCTTCCTTCTCTTACTCTCTTTCTGACACCCCCTGCAAACTCTCACTCCTTCTCATAACATTCTTTCTATGTAACCCCATGCACAACAGTGGCAGTAAAATGCTTTGCTTGGGGCTACACGATTATATATATATATATATATATATATATATATATATAAACAAAACATACATTGATTGTGCCTTTCGTCGGTCATTTATATATATACGGGTCAGTGGTGCATCGTGGGGAATTATTCTAAAGATTTTTGGCAGCAGTTGTTTATTTATCTATTTATTTGAATAAATTTAATTTATTTCTTTTTATTTCATATTTATATTCATTTATTATTTTAGGTTTTCGATGTTTATTTATTTATTTGGATTTGTCATATATTTATTTATTTCTTATTCTTATTCTATTTTTATTTTATTTATTTATTCGAAATGTTGTTATGGCGGAAGTGGTTCGTTAATTTTTAATTTGTAAAACAAATTCATCCAGATAAATAAATATCAATATCTATCAATATCTATATTCGTCATCTATATACAAGCCTGATTCGCTGTATCACAGCTCGTCAGTGTGACTGGACAACCACTTGCTTCTGGCCGAGATCGAAACACGATCGATTTGGTGTCAGCGGGAGCCGCTAACTCCTAAGACATAAGCACACATAAGCACACATAAGCACACACACACACACACACACACACACACACATATATATATATATATATATATATATATATATATACTAAATGAAGAAGAACGAAGAATAAAATTGCAACGTTCAAAACATTAATTTAAAAAGTGCTTTATATAAATATAGAACAATTAATTATTATTATTAAATATTACCTGACAGCTTGTGAAAATCTACTTCAAAACAGTACATTTTAGTTCATCGTTGAAAGAACAATGTCTCATCAGGTATTTAACAATGATGCCAATCATCGTTAACTACCTGCTGAGATATTGTTCTTTCAATGTAGAAAAAATGTACATTTCTGTAGTAGTTTTTCACATGTTCTCACGTAATAATTAATTATATATATATATATATATATATATATATATATATATATATATATAGTCAGATATGTGCAAACATTTACCTGTTGTTAGGTGATTGTTGTAAACATTAGTCGTACGGTAGTTTATAGTGATTTTCTAAACGTAGCTTAGATGTAGCACAAGGCCAAATGTACGGGGTACCTCTTGAGGAACGAAGTCACTACTCAGCTGAAATTGTTCTATCAAGACAAGCTTGCTAAACGTTAAACCACCTCGAGATGCCTATAGTTAATATAGCATGACAAATTTACATTCTCTGTCCAGGTGTTGCGGTTCTGATGACCTCTAGGTCATTTGGCAACTTTTCGATGGTTTAAAGCTAATTGGCTTTATCGATACTAAATAAATTTATGTTAGAACTGCACCAAACCGAATCGGGAAAAGAAATATTGCTTCGGGAGATTGCGTCTCTATCTTCAGCGAGATTGAAGGCGTGTCCATGTAGAAAATCTTCATTCGGAAATTAGACTTTGCTTGTGGGATTAGACATCATCTTCTGGTTTGTGTGAGAAAAGCGGAGCGCAGACCAATCTGTTGTGACAGTATTCCAAAATATCAGAATTGTTGTTAAAGGCATTTAAGCATTACTTCAAGGCAGGGACTTACTTAATGCAATATGGCCGCCATCATCTTTCTTTCTGTTTATATCTCTTTCTCTCTGACTAAACTGCATTTGCTATACATACATGTATATAAAAGAATGGTGTATATGCAAAAGTGTATAATTTAAGACTACCAGTGTTTTTGACAAAAATATTTTCTTGTTATTTAAATTAATATTTTTGTAACGTATGTAATATACCGAAAGAACACTAAGGTTGACAAGATTCTTACATAGATTCTGTAGGGCTAAACGTCGCAACACTGAGATGATTTTCGATAAGTGTCGTAAACTTTCACTCTTCCTGATAAAATCTTCTGTATGGAGGCTAAAACTTGACACTCTTCTCACAATTAAGTAAAAGAAATATAGAGATGCTGAGAGTATCATGGTCTAAACATGTATACAACGACGAATTTGTACAGAAAATGAAAACAAAATGCTCACTAATACTCAATCCGTTAAATACTATACGAGATACACGCTTGTGCAATCACGTCTCGAAAGAGACATGACTGAGAGTGCAGAAGATTATCCTGCAGTAGTTTGCTATAGAACCCAATCTGTCCTGTTATTTAACCCATAACTGGAGTGAAGAGACGGATTAATATCTTTCTCAAGGGTATTTACGCATAAGTGAATGCAAGAAATTCAACTGGAATTCGAACTCGTTTCCCCGATTTCTTGTTACGAGCCGATATCCACGACGAAAATGATGAGGAAAGAAGACTTACGAAATGTAATACTCTCAGGATATGCTGAAGGCAAGACAGAAAGAGGAAAGCAGCGAATTCCCAGTATAAGCTTGCGAAATGGTTTGTAAAACGGGGATTAGGAGGGATAGTTAAAAGACAAACAATGTTAAGGGTCAGGTAGTTGTTGAGAAACATGTTCGTACAAGTCATAAAGAAACACAGCACAGAAGAAGAAGAAGAAGTTCTGATTTAAAAGTTATTGATATTAGAATCAATGTCGAAAAATGATTTTAAAGATTCTTAAAATTTTTAAAATTTAACGTGACTTGCTTTGGTAACGAAGATAGAATATGCAGAGTGACACCGTTTGGGTACAGATTTACCTTGGACACTGTTGGGTATGGTGTTTTGTTGGTCTCTCTCTCCACACATAATAGCCAAGTTATTTGCAGTCTAGGGAGTTAGGTGGTTAGAGGAGCGAAGATATAAAATATAAAGTATTAACAATTTACCCATTGCAACCTCTTTCCTTTTCTCTCTCCTTGTCTCTTTCTCTCCCTCTCCCTCTCTCTCTATATATATATATATTTATGTGTGTGTGTGTGTGTGTGCGTATATAATTGTCTTAGATACCTGTTGGGAATAAAGTTCACCCAAATTCTCTAGTTGATGTCAACTCTTCTTCTTTAGATGCCATGCGTGGTACACATTTGGGCGATCATGTCTCAAAAGAGATATGATTGACTGGGTAGAAGGTTTTCCCTCAGTACGTTGCCATTACTTTCTGCGGTAGACTGATTGCCAACTAAGGCTATAAAACCTCATTTGTCCTGTATTTTAACCCATAAATTAGAAAGCGGATTTATACCTTTCCTAAGGGTATTTGCGCGTAAGTGAATGCAACGAATTCAACTGGAATTCGAAATCGGCTATCTGCTTTCTCGTTTCTAGCCGATATCCACTGCAACATAACGTACATTTCGATGATCCATTTCTAAAGATTTTGTGAAAATTGTATTCTTGTATCGCCTCTCTTTTTACTTGACTCCTCGTGGTGATTTAACTTTAAAATAATCTGATCAGATCGGAAGTTTAGCAGTTCTGCCATGTGTGGTATGGAGCGTCACAGTTTCTCATTTCTAGCCTTGATAAGCTTCAAAAGATTTTAAAGTGTCTTTGTTGATGGCGAATTATTTTCCGCACTAAACTCTCTTTTCCACAGATGATACGTCTCAGTCCTACCGCTATTTTCATGGAAGTTGTTCGATCAAACTACATGTCTTAGTTCCACTAATTCTAATGTAGCTATAGGGAGATCGTTAATGTTTATTAATTCGGCCTTGTATCATACATAACCAAACCCCCTACAGCTTACAGATTTATTTCTGATCGTCAGGCTTTTTTTATCAGGTTGGAATCTTGTGTGTAATAGTGGAAGAATAAAATATACATTTTGCATGGTATAGCAATTTAATAAAAGAAAAGAATAACAAGAATTGTAGAAGTTAATGTTCAATAATAAAGTTAAGAGTATCTAGAGTTGTAGAAATGTTCATAGTGGTAACTTGTTGAAAAGAGTTTATGTGAACATGTGTATATATGCACGGGCGTTTGTTTGGTAGGAATATCTTTAAATGGAGAAGAAGAAGTAAAAGGAATTATCACACGAGAAAGAAGGAGAAATAGAACAAATGTGCAACGCGACCTTACGTTCGGGTCGACTTGAAGGTTTTCCCTTTACATTTTAGTGTCTTGTCTCGCTGCTCCTATCTGACTGTCTAACTGACACTGACCGAAGCTATTTATAGCCATTTAGTTTTTTGCACTGGATCGCTAAATCTTTTTAATCATTCAAATCGCTTTCATTGTTCAGAAAATCAATTTAACATCCACTCGTAGAATCATGTTTCGACTTTTTCTTTAAGCACATGGTCAATCCTTTTTTTTATTTGGCAAAAGCAGGATTTCACACATCATTGTGAATTTTTGTAAAAGTGAAGAAGGAAGTTGCTTTTAATTCTTAATTTCTTATCCACCACATTAACATTCAAGCTAAGGACATTTTCCGTGATTTTTAAACATCCATATTCCCTTCCGATTCCATTAAATATTACACTCGGACAGCTTCCGCCCACGAATCACTGTTTTCGGGAACCAAAGGATGATCGCTAACCGTTATATTTCCCATATATTTCCATAAATAGCATTTTTGCCTCTTACTCTTCCCGCTTATACACAAATTTCATAACTTGATTGGCTTTTGAATTTTATGTAAATTTGAAAATTAGTAAACAGAAATATAAAAATAATTTATATGATTTCATTTCTGGTTCCTAAATTGTACAGTTTGCAGATAATTACCCAAAAGAAAGCTGTTTATTTCCTTTTATTACTTAAGATTTGCGACAAAGTTAGCAATCTCTTCAATATGACGAATGTTCTTGTGACTATAATAGTGTAAAGCGTTGTAACCTTCGTATGAGAGAGTTTGTTGTCACACAGGACCCTGGAGTCACCCAGCTCCGAGCATTAAGCATTGTTTTCGCTTAATTTATCTTTGTATCATTTATGCTCTGGTTGCCTCAATCGACAACAGCCATTCGTCGCTGGCGTTCGTCTTCGCCTTAAATGTCATCAGCGTTTATGTGATCTAGAACTGATATATACTGAAGGTCAGCAGATTTGAGCGGCGCTACTGAGAAATAGTTCCATAGAAGTATCAAAGATTGAATGTGTGTGAAGACAAAGAAAATAGATGTAAGTGGGATTTTCGTCTTAAAAAGAGACATCCAGTCTGGAAGAACAGCCAATAAAGAAAAAAGATAAACAAAAGAGAACGCAATATCTAGTTATTAGTCCTTGAATAACATCGATCGATACAGAATTACTTTATATACAAACACCTACATAGCTATGCACATCATATAAAATATATTTACACATAGGCAAAACAAAAAGTGCTAATGTTATTGGTAATAGAAATGCTAGCCATTTCTTTATAAGGGAAGATTTTGGTTACATTGACCGAGCTGCCGTTACTGCTTTGGAATTTATAAAATATCTCACTTAAAACAGTTTTTCTGGAGAAAAAGTTATCGCACGTCCAGTAATTAACAATGCACTCCCCACATTTGAAATTTCAGAAGGTTAAACAACGACTGAAAGATAGATCTGAATTCTTTTTAAAATAACAATGATGTATAGCGGGTTATCCATTCTTTTCCAGTTTATAGTGGAGAGTCCGTTCTAGTGAAGGGTAGTTCCATATTGTTGCAGGTTAACGGAATTTGGCCTTGTTGAAGATAGCCCACTATAAGTCAAGAAAAGCGAATTGAGATGAATATAACATTTTATATATGCACGTATCAATTAATGTTTTTTACAGTTAAAGTAATACTTGAAGTATAGGTCCAACGGACGTTAAAATGTTCATGGTAATAAAATGCTGAAAGAAGAATTAACGCTTAGAAATGTGGGAGCGTTGCAAGTAAGGATGTACTCGCTCCTTAGATCAGTAAGTAATTTTGAGAAAGGGAAGAAGTAAAGAGGTAAGGGAGGCGAACATAGTAAGCCACATGGCTTTGGTCAAGGGGCCTACTAATTAGACTCCTCGCTTTCTAGTCAGTCCGTGTGTGTCGGCCTGCGTCGGTCTGTCTACCTGGGTGCTTTCTGTATCAGCTTTTTATTTCGACTTTTTTGAATCGCAGCAGATCATTTGGGATTCACACTTGTATTTGATTCTGGGCTTCCCATTGGCCGATAAATAAAATTCGCGAACTGGAAATTTAATATTTAATTAATTTTTATTTTTCAACCGGAACATCTGCGCGAACCCGGATGCGCACCGTCGAGTTTTGGTCATTTGCTATTTGGTTGTGAGGGTGCAAACATCCGGTCCATCACTTTTGCTCGGTCGGTATCACCACAGATGTTATTTATTAATTAATTTATTACATCAAGTTATGCAGTCATCAGAACGATTTGCTATGTAACAATATTTGTCTAAATTTCAGTTTCTTGAATTTAAGAAGAAATGTTTATTTGTTATTTTTTGTACGTGCACACTTGAATTGTAGCAAACATTCATGCATCGATTCTTTGTTCCTCTCTTTATTCTTTCTACTACTGGACAGCTTCGAGGAAGGAAGGAAAAAAAGAAGGAAGGAAGTATAATTAATAGATAGATAGATAGATAGATAGATAGATAGATAGATAGAAAGTGGTAGAGCCAATGTTTATCGTCTACTTTTTTGACGGCAAGAACAGACCGTTTGTGCATCTATGTGTATGTCCTTTCTTTCTCATTTTTCTTTTTGATAATTGGAGAAAAGAGAAAATGAAAGGGTAAAAAATGTGTCCATTTATTAGGCGCAACTCTCTCGGTCCCTTGCACGCTCTCCGTTTCCGTTTCCGGCTCCAGATGCTTCTAGAATCGTCCAGAATCTTTTTAGAAAAGTCTAGATTTCACTCGAAACGTTCTGAAGCGGAAGTCCTTTATTTATTTATTTATTTATTTGTACTTTTTCTTTCTTTCTTCTTCTCTTGCTCTCTTTTCTTTTTTTATTAATTTTCTTTTTCTTTCTTTATTAATTTATCCCACCTAATCCATTAGATAACAGTAACTGTTATTGTTCTTCATGTTTTTTTCATGAACTTTTATTTAATGTAGTGTAAAATGTTAACAACTTGATTATGTCATTAATTACGCTTGAAATTACATGAGCAATCCATTTAATCATTTACTGAAAGTCCTCAATGATAGAGTTTTTAATTTGGTACATTTCTTTTTTATTCTGTAGCGCTACAATCAAGATGATATTTTACAGAAGGATACTGAGAATATTAAGTTTCCAAAGATGTGAGCAAGGATGAAATTTTGAAAAGGTTAGAAACGAAGAGGAAACTGTTACTTAACATCAGGAAAAGACAGATGAAGTTTCTGGGAATTGTGATGAGGAAGGAGAGCTAGGAGAATCTGATACTCAAATGACAGATATAGCGAAAGACAGGGAAAAGCAACGCGTGACATACTTGATGGGCTTGAGCAAATGTAAAGCAGAACAGGGTTTGAGAGGGGTTAAAGGGGAAAGCGTATTAAGGGCTATTAGGGATATAGAAACGTCGAAGGCATGATCAACTACACCCTGAAGGAACACGGCACATGGAAGAAGAAGAAGAAGAAGAAGAAGAAGAAGAAGAAGAAGAAGAAGAAGCGTTACTCCACAAAGTTCGGAAAATGAATTGCTCTCACCAAGACCCATAGGCTTCCCTCGTTCAAGACCAATTTTAATCATTTAAAGCTCTTACATACCGCCAACATTTTAGATATTTCTGAACAGGTTTGGTGCAATGCCTGTTATTCATATAAATTACTCGATCTGACGACACTATTTAAAAACATTATATGTTTTTGTAGAAATTTGAGGTGTTGGGAGGAACTACCTTGAGCGCAGCGAATTGGATTTTCAATATTCATATCCACTGTACTAAATTTGTTATAACCAAGTTATCTGTAGTATTCAGTAATTCCACATCCTAAATTTTTATGAGGGATTTAGGTGAGCAACCATCTCTAACTTCATAACCAATTCTAAATCATAATTTCTGTTTTGGAAGTGTTTTAGTCCAATAACGTACAAAACATGAGCTTTAAAAAACGTGTCACATTAAACCATATAATTAACCATATAATTAACCCTAATCTACTTAACAAAAAAGCAATTTACTGACCACCTGCTAACATAGAAAATACTGAAAGTATTAGACCTTGATTGATACAGATTACACTGTATATTTCCTTCTTTCTTCCTTACTCTCTTACTTCCCTCTTTTTCTTTCTTTCTTTCTTTCTTTCTTTCTTTCTTTAACCCGCTAATATTATTAATAATTATGAATTATGAATTGCAATTCAATACATTTATTTTTCTTAATTATAAAATCTTAAATTTTGAAGTTTCATATATATATATATATATATATATATATATATATAGGGTACGATGAGGAAATTGTTTTCATTTTATATTTTTAAATTCGTGATTAAACGTTGCTTTTATTTTATTTTATTTGACCGACTGTACAGTATAGTAAGGTAAGATGGATAATATCTGTGAAAAAAAGAACATCTTGACGCAATTTAATCTGTAAGAGATTTGGAAACGGCGTGCTGTACTGTTTGGCATTCACTCCGGAAACATAAATACGACCATTTTAGAATGTCCGGGTGTCAATATGATGACAGTGCAGAGGATTAGGAAAGAGTTGGATAAGTCTAAAGGTGATTACTAGGATGTTTAAAGGGATCACTAGTGATAGCGACCTTATATTTTCAATGATCTTCTTCTATGGCCTACATCAAGTGACTTGAGGATGTAGTTTTCTGTGGTTAAAGAGGGTGGTTGCTGAAAGGCACAATGTTTCGCAACAGGACGTTGAACCATGTTAAACAAGCAGGAGTACCCAGTCTTCCCTGTCAGACAATTTTTGAGATCACAACACTCCTCACATCTGGCCTCCTAACGCCCCAGAGAGCAACCTTCTTGATTATGTGTCGCTCAGTTGAGCGGAAGACCACCCAAACTCTTTGTGACACTGAAGATGAAATGAAGGTGAGGATAATGGCAACATTCACCCCCTTAAACAAGGAAAACGCACAGAAGAATTTTAGGGGAAGTCGTTTGTGGTCCGTGGTCAAGGCAATGACGATTTTACTGAATATATCTATTCTTTTGTACGTATAAAATGATATATCAGTGTTATTCTAATTTTTGAGTAATTTAGGCGATAATTTACCATCGTTCCATATATATATATATATATATATGTTGGATACATTGAGAAATGAATGATAATAACGTTACAGCTCATTTCTGACATGTTTCACTTATAATACGCGAAAGATTATCCGTGAGTATAAACGGATTTTATTAGAAATAAGCAGACACAATATTTGCAATTTATTTAATCTTTTTTGGTGTGGGAACTCCAGGCAATACTTTTACAAATCTGGACATGGTTTCCTTTCCGTTGGTAAATATTGACAACAGCATTCAGGGATCTAAAAAAAATAATAGATTCACACATGCAAGCTTCTACTAAATCTACGATATTATCATTTCTAGGGTCATTAATTATATATCTTACTTATCCTCATTCGATTCCTACCTACTCTTTTATTTGTACTAGCAGTATAGCCCGGTGTTGCTCGGGTGTAATGAAAGCTTTAAAACTAATCTATGGTCCTGGAGCTCAGACTCTTTGGACATTGGTTGGCACGAAAGACTAAAAAGCAATAGTTGTTTCCAGTTAAAGCAAAACCGTAGACTGAAAGAAAAATGGATAGATGTAAGTCAAATTTTGACTTCCTAGTATCGATATCAAATAAGTTTTTTCGTCGTAAACTGAATTTGAAGGCTAAATAAGTCCTCTGAGTAAATGGTATCATGACTGAGACTAAGAACTACAATTATACCTACTTAGAGCCAAACTCGAAGTAAAAACTAAAATAAAAGGCTGAAAAAACAGCAGACATACAGGCAAATAATCAGACACACACACACAAACATCTTGCCTTATATATATATATATATATATATATATATATATATATATATATATATTATCGATCTTCTGCACTATCGTAAGAACTGCAACCTTGAAACTTCTGAATATCGTGTCTTATGTGTTTGTCTATAAGTGTATCAAATTTGATTAAAATCGGACCACTCCTTTTATAACCCGATTTTTTCGATTATCGATATTTATCGAGGGTACCTCGACACAAAACCTAGCTAAGAACACTCGCAGACGCTTATAGTACAACTGTGTGAATTTTCAAGAAAATCGGTTCAGCCGTTTCGGAGTCTATAGGTAACGGACACACACACAGAGAGACAAAGTTCCATTTATAAATAAGTTTAGATCAGTCAGTTAAGTGTCATACGTGATAAACGATTCGGCGATCATGTCTTGAATGAGACATGAGTGACTGGGCAGAATATTATCCCATAGTAGGTTGCCATTACTTTTCGCGGTAGACTTATAATTTTTCGTCTTTTGACTTCGTAAAGACACATTCATTCAACAGCAACTTCCGTAACAATTGACAATATTTCTTGCAACATCAGTTGGTTTTTCTGCGCTGAAAGTTTGAGTTGTAGAATTTCAAACATAATTGGAGAATTGCATTTTTGTAAGTGCAAATTGTTTTGTACAGTATAACGCAGTTATTCATCTTGTTAGGGTGACCATGATTGCGCTTACCAAAGAAAATAGTCTGCCATACTTGCGAATGCTTATTTAATAAAATATTAGTACCTTATCCCCGAAACAAGTAAATGATTATAGACACAAATATAAATATCCAGTTTTTACCTCTGCCAGAATTAAATAAATTCTTAGAGACTAGTACGAACGATGTAACATTTATCAACCCACGAACCAAATAAATGCTTTTTTCATCAGATTTTTAGTCTATTTGAAGTTATTAAGCAAATCGCATAAATCTTATTAATTTAACTTTTAACTTTTTTGTCAAATTATAAATGATTAATTTAGATGTCAAAACAAATTTTGGGTTAAATTTTTTTAAGCAGTTTCAACAAGTTTTATTAAATTTTTTGTATTTATTATAAAAACGCAGTCTGAAGTTACTATGCAGAATAAACTAATGTTAAATAAGGACTCGGATATCCTATTCAACCTAGTTTTTCTTCTTTTTTTCATGACCAGTGTTTAGACATTGGTAATGAAAATTATCTAAGAGCTGTAGAAAAACAGAAAATTAAAAACTTGTTGAGTGAGAGAATGTCCACATTGAATATATCAAAAGGGCCAGGCAACGATCATCAAACAATCAAAAGTGCTGTTGAAAATATAACTGCACTTTTTTTAATCATATCATCCCAAGCGAGGCATTCCACTATAGCGCAGGGGGTTACATAGAGCGGGTTGGATATAGGAGATGTCAGAAGGAGGGTAATAGACGAGTAAGGAGGTACATAGGAAGAGTGTTTGAGAGAATAGGTGCGAGTTAGTGTGTTAGGAGGTGTCTATTGACCTTACATTTAAACTCCTGGAGGTTGTAGCAAGTATGCGGAAGGGATTCCACAGGCGGGAAGTGCAAGAAAAGAAGCTGTTGGGGTAGAAATTGCGGTTACATTTCATCGGTTTCATTGTAAAAGCGTGGGACCTAGTTGCTAATCTAGTATCTCGTGCAAATCCGTACCTAGGGGGTACCAGTGATCTAAGTTCATCAGAGCAGAAGCCGTGAAAGTATTTATAGAAGAGGCACAGGGAAGCCACGTCACGCCGGTGAGAGAGTGACTGCAGGCGGTTAGCCAAGTCGGTATCAATCATGTTACAGATTCTTCGCTGTATTTTGTCAAGGACCCCGAGGAGTATAGAAGGGGCACTCGACCAGATGTGGCAGCAGTATTCAATACACTGGCGGATGGTACATTTATATATGTGCAGGATGGATTCAGGCGGAAAGAACTTCCGGGCCCTACACAGAAAGCCGACTTTCTTAGCCACGGATTTAGCAATGGATTCGACATAGTCATACCACTTAAGGTCCGCTGAGAGTGTCAGGCCAAGCAGGCGTAGTGTTTTACTCTCTGGGAGGCAAGCCTATTCTATGCTAATGGGAGGGAGGTGCGGATGTCTATGGTGGTTAATTGATAGTAGCTTCGTTTTGGAAGAATTGAAATTTACGAGCCATTTTTTATCCCAATACACCAGGGATTGGAGATCCTTTTCAAGCTCGGCAGCGAGGTTTGCCTTGTTGCCCACACCAGATTTTTGGTTTAGGCGAGAGTAAACTGTGGTGTCATCGGCGTACATGCCTACTTGGGTGTTATGGCATCGGGGAGATCATTGATGTAGATCAGAAAGAGCGTAGGACCTAGGATAGATCCTTGAGGGACACCCGCGTTTGTAGGGTAGTTCTGGGAGGCATGTCCGTTTAAAACCACCTTCAATATGTGGTTAGAGAGGAATGACTGGATCATGTCCAACAAAAGTAGTTATGTCATAGCTTCGAAGTTTCCGTAGTAGGCCAGCATGCCAGACTCTGTCAAACGCTTTGGAGATATCCAAGGCAACGGTTCGGGCTTCACCATTCTTGTCGATAACCTGGTATATATACTTGAGAGCCTGGTATATATACTCGAATATATACACTACTGGCTATAATTATTAGCGCATCCAATATTTTTTTTAAGAAATGATGTATTTCATAATATTTTTCGTATTTATTTCCAAATGAAAATAGAATGGTTCTATTGTAATTATTACTTTGCAAAATTTTACTAGGCAAGGAAGCAAAGATGAACTGTCCCTAATCACACAAATTTTTTTTTCATTCATTCATTAATGAAACTGCAATATAGGTAGTTCTTAAATATTTATAAATTCATTTGATGCACATGTTATTGAGCAATATTAACAAAAGAGCCATTCTATTTTAAGTTACAATTATTCACTTGGCAATAAATATTAATAAATAGTATGAAATTCATAATCTTTTAAACACTGGGGTGGTCTAATAATTATGTCCGGTAGTTTAAGTTGAGCTAGAAGCAAACGGAAAGGCTTAAAGGACTGATTTCATGGTAGAGGGTAAGCTAAAGTTATTTTTAGTGAAACAATGAACAAACTGCAATTAAGGGATTAAAGAAACTCAAAATGTGTAGAATAATTTGAAAATTGCAATCTGTTAAGTAATCGCCTTGGCAAAAATATTAGTAAAATAGATATTTTAAAGCGACAAAATTCGGCTAAGAAATACATGAAAATTAACTTTTTCTAGAGTAATTTTCAAGGACAAATCTCGGGTGACATTTGATAGATCTGATGGGTTGATCAAAGGATAGATTTTTTTTTTAATACCGATGAACCTTTCGTCAAAATAAGGCAAAAAGGAGGCGGACGGTGATGATATGGGATGAATTGCCGATCCTACCATTACTGTACCATTAAAAGTCGATGAAGTAGTTAAACTGAACAGTGCTATTGCTATTTCATGGAAAATACTTTATTTCAATAGTGCCAGTCACAGCCTCGGAGTTTCAAAGTCTTATAGGAAGCAATTAAACGCATCAGACTTATGGGAAGTAATTAAAAATCACTGCGTTGGAAAATGAACCTGGTGAATTTAAAAAGAAAACAATCAAAGAAAAACAGATTGACGGCTATTTATACTGTTCTGATTGTTGGGCTCGTCTTTGTAGAAACATTAACGACGTTTCGGCCATTGCACGCCTCGGCCTTCTTCAGGTGATTGGAATTAACTCTCTAAGTTTTTTGTTTACCACTGCTGTAGCCTGGTATTGGTAGCGAAAGGGAGATAAATACATGGCTACCAGAAATAACATCACACATGGAATGAAAATAAAAAACCCAAGTGATCGACATAACGGGAATTACATATCGAAATAAGTCATCGAAAATAAAGAATTTACTTCGAAATTACTAGCACCTAAAGAATGCCGAGGCGTACAGCGGTCTAAACTTTGTAAACATGGCAGTAAAAATGAAGAGAATCGTCCGAATAATATAGTGTTCAGTTAATAATTGTGAATTTGACTTAGTTTCGTTATTAGCTTAGAAATGAAAGAAAAATTAGGGAATTAGACTTACGGATAACATACTGAAGAAATGTTTAACGGGAAAACAACTATTAACTATTTAATGGATTTCTGTCAAAAGACTGGCAAGGCTGATAAAGTATACCTGGCTGTATATAATTCAAAAGAGTATCAGAGTAAGAAATGGTTAGTAAATTTTAATATCTCCAAAACAAAGCTGCTTTTAACCACCATAGAGAAAAATTCCTGCCTACCATTAGAATGAACGATACTAGTCTCCTAGACAGCAACAAACTGAGTCCCCTTGTTCTCATTCTTTCAATCGATCTCAATAAAATGACTACATTGAATCCATAGCTGCATCTACTGATAGGAAGGCAGGTTCACTGCGTTAGCCCAGGAAGTTTACTCGTCAATGTCTATTTTACGCATTTGTTTTTCTTCTATGTATACTGTCCTTTCGAGACGTAGGAGATCATGGCTTTCCCAGTCTCCCTCTCCTTGGTGGCTCTTAGTACATTTTCTCCTGTTACACAACTCAACCCCTGTGCTGACATCCACCTGCTTAGGCTCTTCAAATAAATTATCCGCTGCTTTCCTCTGTCTGTTTTCCCCTCTATCTGGCCTGTCAGTATCAGGTTTTCTAAGCCCTTCTTCCTCATTGCATGTCCCAGGAACTTCAGTTGTCTCTTCCTGATGTTTACTATCAATTTTCCTTTTCGTCGCCATTCTTTCAAACACCTCATCATTGCTCACATGCTCGATCCATGATATCCGCAGCATCCATCTCTAGAACCACATTTCTGCTGGTTCAAGTCTTTCCTTCATCTTCGATAATATTGTCCAGCATTCACTGCCATATTGAAGAACTGATGTCTCATAGCAATCCAGTACTCTCTTCTTTGTTTCTAGCGAAATTGTTCTGTTTCTTAATAATTTACTTAACTTCTGTAATGCTTCCTTCACCATGCCAATTCGCCTTTGGATCTCTGTGTCACACTTTCCATATCCTGTTAGAACACTTCCTAGGCATTGAAATTTTTGTACTTGCTTGATTGTTATTTTGGGTTGCTCTTTTTTGCTGATGACCATGCATTCAGTTTTCTTGCAGTTTATTTTTAGTCCTTTTTTGTCACTCACTTCAACTACCTTTTGTAGGAGGTTTTGTAGTTCCTTTATGCATTTATAAATCCACCATTTGGCCTCGCATTGAATAGTATTACCATATCTGGTCAGTTGCTCCTGCTATTCATATTGCGGTTCTCGACAAAATCTAAAAGAGGAGCTGCAATATAATAGATCCTAATTTCAATCAGAAATAGTTTTCTACAAGTATTTTTATGGAAACTGCTTTTTCCCTTGTACCTCGATCACATGATTTTACTCGTGCTACTAGACTGAAAAGAAGCTCCAACTCATTTAAATAGTTAAATGTAATAACCTCCTCTCCTACTCTAATAGTTTATTTTATCTCATTTCCCATTTGTGGTCCATTAGCTCGGTTTCCTAATAGTTACAATCTTCACAAATTTAAATGCGGCGTCAATTGCCATCTTTTATTTATTTGATTCCCATCCATCTCTTATCTTTTCTTCGACACCCCCAGTAGCATTTTGCCTTTCTGGGGGTGAAACTACAACCAAAAAATCTATGAATATTTTGTAGAACTAGTACAAAATGATGTGGTAGCATGTAAACAATTATATAGACCAACGAAAGATAGAAAACTTTAAAGAGCCATGATCGTTCACGTCTTGAGGTGTCATGATCTGTATAATAGTCTCGAAGGTTTCAATTTTTCGTCGTATCTAAACTTATGTATAAATAGAACATTGTCTGTGCGTGTGTGTGTGTGCGTCTGTGTGTGTGTCCGTTAAGTATTGACTCTGAAACGGCTGAACCGATTTTCTTGACAATTTACACAGTTGTTCTATAAGCGTCTGTGAGTGTTCTTAGCTAGGTTTTGTGTCGAGGTACCACTGATAAATATCGAAAATCGATAATCGAAAAAAACGGGTTATAGAAGGAGTGGTCCGATTTTAATTAAATTTAATACACTCATAGAGAAAGGCATAAGAAACGATATTCAGAATTTTCAAGGTTGCAGTTCTTACAATAATGCGGAAAATCGATAATATATTTATATATAAAAGCAAGATGTTTGTATGTTTGTCTGTTTATCTGTTTGTATGTCTGTATTTTTTTCAGCCCTTTTATTTAGGGTTTTTGAATCGGGTTGGCTCTAAGTAGGTATAATGGTAGTTCTTAGTCTCAGCCGTGATACCATTTACTCAGAGGACTTATTTTGCCTTCAAAATTCAGTTTACGACGAAAAAAGCCTATTTGATATCGATACCAGGAAATCAAAATTTGACTTACATCTATTCATTTTTCTTTCAGTCTACGGTTTCGTTTTAACTGGAAACAGCTATTGCTTTTTAGTCTTTCGAGCCAACGTCCAAATAGTCTGAGCTCCAGGACCATGGATTAGTTTTAAAGCTTTCATTACACCCGTGCTGTACTGCTAGCTTCCAATATGTCTATTTTTTTCAAAGCACTTCTAGACTGTTACAAATACTCCGTTAATGCCATCTTAATATTAAAATGAATAAAACAGAGTGTTAAATAAGAGAAAGCACAAACTCGGAGATAATTTAAAATGACTAAATAGAAAAAAAACAACTTCGGTAGTTGGTGATAAAAAAATTGAAGTAATAATAAATGAGAACAAAAGAATGAGTTAAAGATTATCGCTCCTCATGCACCTAAACTCGATCGGGAAAAGAAATATTTTCTGAGCACGCCAACTAAAAAGAAACAAGTTTTTTGTTTGTTAATTTGTGAATCTTTCAAACTTTATCTTTTAAAGATTTTTTAATCATTTAACCCCAATGCAAGGCAATCATGAAGTCAAGACACAAGGCTGATTGAGAGTAAAAGTGAATTAAATTATTTTAATAGGGATAAACCGCCTGCAGTCTCTCTCTCACCGGCGCGACGTGGCTTCCCTGTGTCTCTTCTATAAATACTTTCACAGCTTCTGCTCTGATGAACTTAGATCACTGGCGCCCCCTAGGTACGAATCTGCAGAGATACTAGATTAGCAACTAGGTCCCACCCTTTTACAGTGAAACCGATAAAATGCAATTTTAATTTCTACTCCAACAGTTTCTTTTCTCGCACTTCCCGACTGTGAAATTCCCTTCCACAAGACTGCTTCCCCGACGGCTACAATCTCCAGGATTTTAAATGTAGACACCTCCTAACAAACTAACTCGCTTCCATTCTTTCAAACACTCTTCCCACCCACCCAACTATCTATCACCCCACTTCTGACGTTTCCTATATCTAACCACTCTTTCTATTTACCTTCCCCCATGTAGCACCAAGCACAATAGTGGCAGTGGAATGCCTTTCTTGGGGTGAAATGATTAAAAAAAAACGTCAATAAGAGTGCATATTTCAGGAAGGCAAAAGATTACGATTGAAGTTGGATTTCAAGTTTTAGTAAGTTGAATGTGGCAGGGAAGATATTTTTACGGGTGAGAAGTGCAAGATAAGAAACGATTGAGATTAAATCAGTTAAGTGCTATACATAATACATGCTTGAGTGATCATGTCTCGAAAGAGACATGACTGATAGGAGAGAAGATCTTATAGTGAAAAAGTTGCTATTACATTCTGTGGAAAAGATAGGGCGGAAGCCACGTCAGATGAGAAAGACCTCGAAATCTAGGTAGAGCCGATGGCATTATTGCCTCTTCTTTGCATTTTGCCTAGAATCTTTGGACATATAAGCGGTGCAGATATGTCATCTATATTCAGTACTGCGACTAATATTAATCATAATTCTGAAAAAAAGGAATTAAACATATTATATAATTTCTAAATCTCCGGGGAATAATTTTGGACATGTATTCCGTCTTGGCATTAAATAGGCGACTAATTATATTCAGACTCTCTTTGTTTTATTTTAGTTATTTATTTATTTTTTGCTTTATTAACTTTCAAATATTTTACGACTTTCACCTACTTTTGGAATCTACCAAAAGTGTTAGCAGTTAATGAAAACCAAAAAAAAAAAGAAAAAAAGAGAAACAATTGCATGAAATGAACTGATTTGCAAAGGTGTCCATTTCCACAGAACACATCACTGAAGCTGACGATCAGAAAGATTTCACCGACTTGCAATTATTCAGTAATTGATTAGCGAGATTTATTTATCACCTTATCGATCTTTTTTCTTTCTTTTTTTTTACTTAGAGTTTGTGGTTTGGTTTTTTATCTTTTAAAGTTCACGAAAGCAGATCAGAAACTGCAAAGAAACGGAAGGCACACACAAGAAACAGAAAGTCGAAAGTCGTGGGAAACAGACCGACGAAAAAAATGCAACCTACTTAAAGATTCTGAGAGAAAACTATTCCCATTCTCATTTACCAACTGATCACAAATAAGCTAAATAATACAAATCTACGACAAGTTTTAATAGCAATCACGAATATATGCGAGACCCAATGCTAAGAAAATATTTAAAATTCTATTAGCCTTTGTAACACAAGAAAAGTATTTACCATTAAGTAAGATAACTTTTTCAAAATATATTCATATATTAAAATTTTTTAAAACTGATTGCTATCTTAAAACTCTCTTTTATTTTCTACGCCTGTATTTAAATGGAAATTTTGATATATTTCTTTAATATATACTACCCTTTATATCAAGGCCTCCTTAAACAGTTGGGATTAACATATTACATTGCTATAGTATCATACTGATATTGACATCCTGCGTTACTATAGAGTTAAACATTATTTAGAATATTTTCATTATCTTTTCTATTCGTTACTTTGCCTTTGTCGTCTCTGTTACGAACTTTTCGTCAGGGTTCCCTTCCAATCTCTTACTCACTCTCACACAAACGTAGTTCATTTAATTGTAAACAAGTGTAAGAATATCAATTTGTCTTAACGACCTAGCCACCCATTAATGAATATATACGACTGAATCAGTTTTGATCGATTCCACTCTGTCGTATGGCAAACATGCCATAGTACAATGAGAACAGATTTGGAAATTTTAAAATACAAGCAAACGGAAAGCAAATCAACAATTTTCGATGGAAAATCGGACGCACACAAAAATCAATTCGAACAAATCAGGCAGGAGTATATTTTTCAGGCTGGTTTTTAAGCGGACTTTCGAAATGAAATTTTAGTGAACAAAACAACTTCTAGATTTGAAAATTAAAGATCTAAGCACTGGCTCATTGATTTTGTCAGAAATAAACGAATTTACTCGAATTTACAAAAGCTTGCTAAGCACACACGCAAAAGCGAATTCAAAACAAGACTCGTTAAATTTCACACCTCGAGGCGAAATGTGTTTCGATGTGTTTCGAAACTAGGGCACATCTAAAAACAAAATTAAAATAAACTTCACTTATCACAAACAAATAATTTTACGGACTCTTTTCGCAAGCTGATGAGAAGTTTGTTCGTCGTCTAATGGAAAAGGCAGAATCACATCTGAGAGTGAATTCACAAATAACCTTTTCGAGCCCCACAAACGAAATAAAAGACGGAGCTAAATTGATTGTCGCCAGAGAGAAGCAGACGAGCGTAATTAACAGTTACCTAGACAAAATCAAGCGATCATTATTATTATTCTGTCTTTCTCTCTCATCTTCTTCCTCTTCATCTTTCACTCGTCTGTCTCTTTTCATACTTGATAATTGAACGGAAACCTATAAGACTGAGCGAATACTTCAAAGACATTCCTACCCAAAGATAACGCTTATACAAAATCTTCCTACTGATAACCTTCTGATAATTCTGGATAAAACCTCTGAGTTGTAGTTATGTTTCACACAAGGCCAATAAAAAAACAAAAACAATAACCATTTCCCTACTTCTACAAAAGAAGAATGGCCACAATCAATAATGACGGAAAGATGCATACATTCTTGACCTTATCTGAATTTTATGTATATCTGAGTTAAAATTTTTTTTTTCATTGCATTAAAGCAGACTAAGTGACATTCTTTGTAATGTCATATATTCTTGTGCAACTTAAGTGCTGTGCCTCTTCTATAAATACTTTCATTGGTTCTGCTCTGACGAACATAAATCACTGGTGCCCTCTAGATGTGAATTTGCACGATATACTAGATTGGCAAATAGGTCCCACCCTTCTACAGTGAAACCGATGAAATGTAACCGCAATTTCTACTCCAACAGATTATTTACTTGCACTTCCCGCCTGTGGAATTCCCTACTGCATGCTTGCTTCCCCAACGGCTACAACCTCCAGGAGTTTAAATGTCAGATCAATAGACACCTCCTAACAAACTAACTCACACCCACTCTCTCCAACTCTCTCCATATGTACATCCTAAGTTGTCTACCACCCTCCTTTTGACATTTCTTATACCCAATTCCTCTATGTAACCTCCATGCGCTATAATGGCAGTGGAATGACTTACTTGGGGTGACACGATTAAAAAAAATACTGCTTTAGAATCCAACCTTCCAGTTTTAGACCCACTGAAATTACAGGTTCTAATTGATTTCTATCTTTTCTTCCGAAAACGCTACAAAGCCTTAAAGACAGATCGCGGATATTGATGGTATCCGAGCGTGTATAGACACACTATTAAAAATCAACTTTAGATCCTAATAGAAACTTTGAGAAATTCTGTTGGCATCTGGCTATCAACGCAGACAACTATCCACCCATTTATTAAAAAAAATATAGAATGAAAAACAAATAATAATTGTGGAAGGATGAAAGCTCAATTTTTATATTCTAAATGTATAAAATGTATTTCAACCTATTTTCTAATGCATAAAAATGTGTTATATGCTTTCTCGCAGAACTTTTAAATGAAAATAGGTGATTTTCCGGAGAACTGTCTCTGCTCACTAGTCAGGAGCAAATATTATCTTTTCGGCGTCCAGAAATGCCCTTAATTGAGAGATGCATAATTTCCTTTTACAATGTCTGTGCAAACATTGGCTCTCTATTAAAACATCGAAATATTGATTGCATTTAAGAGTTAGATAAGCGGTCAAAAATTTTGCATCCTCTCTAATATTATTGAATAATAGGGAAAAAGTTTATCCATGCAATGTCCTGTATTTTTTTCTTGGCCAAAATTTCGCACGTTAATTTTCAGGACATTTTTGCCCACTTTTCTATCCTCTCTACTTAAGCTTAGTAAACTCAAAAATGAAATACCACTCATAAAAGCGAAACACTGGTAAAAATATAAATGATGCCAATAGCCAAAGTCCGGATTTCGATTTCTTATTAATAAAAATGTATTCTCGACTATTCGTTCATTAGATTCACTTTTCTCTGTTTATTTTTTGTTGTAAGCTTCAAAATATTAACTAACCTTTAACCAACAGTCATCTGAAAAATTATTTATATCAGCAATATTGTCGCCACTATGTCTTGAACAGACAATCCTCTCGACTATTTGGTCAAAAAATATCCGTTCTCAATATTGGCGTCACACAATCTTCGTAACTCAGTTTCACAATGTACTTCTATATTGTAAGCTAACAAAATATCGACTGTCAAACAGTCGAAGCTATCCTTAGTAAAAATAATAACACCACTTCCAGCAGCGCGACACTATATTGGTTACAAGCACATCAGCATCAAAATGAAAGAAGACATTCATTACTATGACACAGACAATGTCTTCATCTCACGAAACACTACTGTCGTAAAATGGTATCACTGACAGGCTACAAATGATTTAGCTTGGGCGTTTCTATCGAGGGCGTCGAAGTAGGAGGAGGATATTTACAAAGTGATACATCAACTACGGGAAAATTAAAATGAAAAGAAATGAAAAGCCGATATATATATATATATATATATATATATATATATATATATATATTCGTTGACAAAGAGATTGTCGGAGTGGATGTCTCCCGAGACAGATAACCAATACCGTCGCTTCTCCACCTGCGTAGCCGTGTCATAAACTAAGCGATCCATCGGTAGATGAATAAACACCAAAAGACACAATGACAAAAAAAGAAAAAAAAATCGGCTTCCTTCACTAATTCTAGCCGACCTCCGTCTCCATTTGCGCTGCCTATTTAACGTCTGGCGGTGTATTTTGCTGATCGCCATAAACACTCTTTCAGTCCCAGAAAACAACCTTTTCATTGTCCTAAGTGTTAGGGGAAAGAAAGATGGCGATGGTTGTAAACGTAAAAGACAACGGGGGGGGGGGGAATCTATTAACCGAATTTTTTGATAGAATATACGGACTATAAATATTACAAAAGGCTGTTCAGTGAATGAATGCTCTAGTAAAAGTTGAGAATATGAGTTCAAATCCTAGTAAAAATATGTAAAACAGGCAAGAATGCAAAAGATTAAAACAACACAGACGAAGACCTTTCGCGCTCGTCGTTAAAGAAATCGTCGTTAAAGTAATCGTTAAAGAAATCGTTAAAGAAATCGTCGTTAAAGATATTTGAGAAACAAAGATGCTGCTCAAAATACGTAATATATATATATTACGTGTTTTGAGCAGCAAAATACGTAATATATATATATATATATATATATATATATATATATATATATATATATATACGTGTTTTGAGCAGCATCTTTGTTTCTAAAATATCTTTAACGACGAATTCTTTAACGATTTCTTTAACTATCTTTTTCTCTTTCCTTATTTTGCGAACCCAGACGATGTCAATTTTTTCTTTTCTTGTTTATTTGATTTTATTTTGTTTTATCTTTTTCTTTTTTTACTTTTTCTTTTTCTTTTTTAATTTCTTTGCAAATCTATTTAAAAAGGAAAATTAGACTGATTTTTCTCCAGTTTCTGAAAGAATTTTTATGTTGCTGAGGTGATGTGTTATCCCCCAGTGGGGATTTTCATGTCGAAATGATCATCCAACATCATTGAATTAATCCTTTTTTAATTTATATATATATATATATATATGTATATATATATATATATATATTTATTCATACAGGTTTCATTGGATGATATAGAGAAGTTCTGTCTATTTATTTTGTGTAAGATCCGTTCGTATGATCTGATTAACTTGATAGTGTTGTCATGGAAAAACGACAAGAAATCGCAATAATTGTTGATTTTTTTATCATGTCTGAGCTTTCGGCTTACATAAGCCATTATCAAAGGATGAACATTTAATGTTCAGTGAACATAGAACATTTAAATTATTTTTAACAGAGTGGAGTTATACAGAGAAAATTAGACAGGTCCATTTTTTGTGTCGCACATGGCTGTAGGCCGAGAAGGAATGGTGGTAGTGGGTTTTTTGTTCAATTGAGTGTATAGTGGCATGAGGGATTGGTCGGGGAACTGCTGCTACTATGGTGTAGGGGGTAAGTATAATCACTATGACCTCTCCCGTCGATTATAGGCATTGAATATGTTAGTAGAGGTGTCGAAATTTATTTTATTTAGGCTAGGTTTAAACTGTTTGATGTAGATAGCTTCTAGAATTTTAAGTTTTCGTTTATTATTTTCTTGTCTAAGTATATGCGTATTTTCAACAAGTGTTTTCCTAAGAAGTGTGTCTTGATAGCCGTGGTGTTTTAAATGTCGGAATATGTTAGAATTTTCATTTAAGTGCAATGTAAGTCTCCGCGAAAGCGAGTTAGTAGTATGTCCAATGTAGGTATTATTTAGTTTGTTAGAGATACATTCTCGAAAGGGGCATTTGAATTTATACACTATATTGATTTTCTGCAAATCGCTAACTGTGGGGGAGGAGTCGTTGCGGACGATTGAGTTGGATGTTTTGGATTTAGCGTAATATATGATAAATTTAATTCTTTTGTTGGGGTCTGTCGGAGAGATATTAGTGCTTATGAGTTTTTTTAGGATATTTTCATCTAGTTGGTAGTTGGTGTGCATTTGGCTACGATATAAGAGAGTGATATGTTTGGGGTTGATTGGGCAATTACCATGTGCTGTTTTTTTCGTGTTCAGGTTTGTAAGGCAATGTCGTGTTTGTTCATCAACTATGTAGTTAGGAAAATTATTGTTGATGAGTGTCTGTTTTATGTTTTTTAGTTCACTGTGTGTTTTGTAGACGAGTTGGTTTTTGCTCTATGTAGTAGATTTTTTATGATTGCTAATTTGTAATAGTGGGGGCATTCGCTAATATAATTAAGGGTGGAGGGATTTTTGTTGGTGGGTTTTTTATATGGTGAGATAGTGAACATATATATATATTAATCGTATCAGCCCGAGCATGGCGGTAACGCCACTGATGTGCAAGAGGCTACATAAAAGTAAAAAGATTAGATAGGGAGAGAGTAAAAAGAAAGACGACCCAGTTAAGGATGGGAATACAGGCGTGATGACTGTTACAAAGATAGAGAGAAAGGAAAATATATACAGGCTGATGTAGAAAGAACTAGAGTCAAGTGGTTAAAAGATGGGTATTGACAGTGCATTTAAATTTCTGGAGGTTGAAGCCATCAGGAAAGCAAGAATATGGAAGAGAGTTTCACAGGCAAGAAATGCGAGAAAAGAAGCTAATGGAGTAGAATTTTTGTCGGAATTTGGTTGATCTGTTGATGGGTGGGACCCAGTTGCCAGTCTGGTTGCACCAGTAAACACCTGTGGCAGGGGCACCAGTGACTTAAGTTCCTTGGAGCAGGACCCACGAAAATATTTATAGAACAGACAGAAGGAAGCCACATCCAGTCGGTGAGGAAGTGGCTGGAGTGGAGCAGCCAAGTCGGTACCTATCAAATTAATGATTCTCCTTTTGAGCCTGTCAAGAATGCTGAGATGAACAGCGGGTGCGCCTGCCCATATATGACAGCAGTATTCCATGCACGGACGGATGGTTGATTTGTATCTATGCAAGATGGATTCAGCAGGAAAAAACATCCTGGCCCGACACAGTAACCCAACCTTCCTAGCAGTGGATTTAGCTATTGACTCAATGTAATGGTTCCACTTGAGATCGGAAGAGCGGGAAAGGCCAAGGAAGCGCAGTTTATTGCTCTCATGGAAACTCGCTTGGGCCATGCTTATTGGAGTCAGCAGAGGTTGCCTGTGATGATTGACAGACAGCAGCTTCCTCTTAGACGTATTAAAATTTACAAGCCACTTTTTACCTCATTCTACCACAGAATATAGATCCCTCTCAAGATCAGCAGCGAGGTTATGTTTGTCCACCTCGCCGGATTTATTACTGATGCGGGAGTAAATTGTGGTGTCATCTGCGTAGATGCCAGTTTGCACTTGATCACGTCTGGGAGATCATTTATGAAAATAAGGAAGAGCGTCGGGCCTAAGATAAAGCCCTGAGGGACATCAGCGTTTGTACAGTAAGACGAGGAGGCATGCCCATTCAGGACGAAATTTCTTATATGGTTAGATAGGAAAAATTTACATATCATGCAAGCGTTCGGTGTAACATAACCCCATAGCTTGCATAGAAGCCAGCGTGCCACAGCATGTCAAAAGCCTTGGAGATGTCCAGGGCAAAAGCACGAGCCTCACCGGACTTCACAAGGGCCTGGTACATGTACTTCGTGATGGTCGTTAGCATGTCGGCCGTGGACCTGTCTAAGCGGAAGCCGTACTGCCTGTCTGAGAATAGTTTATGGTCAGTAAGATGTTGAACTATTTCAGCATTAATAATGGCCTCGAAGGCTGGTAGGGTAATAGTTGGTTGAGTCCGAGGGTTCCCCCAAGTTCTTAAATACAGAAACCACAGAAGAGGACTTCCTGCATGCAGGAATACAGGAAGCAGAAAGGCAGTAATTATAGAGTTTAGAGAGGCCAGATCAGATTTCGGCGTCATATTTCTTAAGGATATATATATATATATATATATATATATATATATATCCTTAAGAAATGTATATATATATATATATATATATACATACATTTCTTAAGGATATATATATATATATATATATCCTTAAGAAATATCACGCCGAAATCTGATCTGTCCTCTCTAAACTCTATAATTACTGCCTTTCTGCTTCCTGTATTCCTGCATGCAGGAAGTCCTCTTCTGTGGTTATATATATATATATATATATATATATATATATATATATATATATATACATCTGTGTGTTGAAATTTCATCTCTTTCTTCCCTAATATGTGTCTATATATCTGAGATTCGGTAGTATTTAAATTATTTACATTGATCGGATTCTTGTCCTCGTCTTTTTTGCCGTGTTTACGATGTTTCGGCCGTTGTACGCTCCGGCCGTCTTCATGTGATTCGAATCTTGAGCGGAACACAGTATTTGGATCATTGGGATATATCATTCACATTCTATGTGCGATATCACTTTCGGTAGCCAAGTAGATATTTCCCTTTAATTTAACACTTTAAATTATTTGTTCAACACCACTGGAGCCTGGTATTGAACTCAGAAGTTTTTGGGTCCTGTCACTGCGATTAATCCACGCCTACATCCACCGGAAGTGACTTCGCACATGGAATGAGTATGATCAAAATAAAGGGTTCATTTTGAAATTGCTAGCAACTAAAGAAAGCCGGAATGTTCAACGGCCTAAACGTAGTAAACATGACAGTAAAGATTAGGACAACAATCCGAAAAATGTAAATAATGCTTTCTTGTCGATTTTCTTTTTAAAACTTAAATCGTTAGTAGAGGGTCGTATTTGAGACAGATGTTACATTTTTTTAAACGATCTTTAATTACATCTATTACCCTGATTATTCTAGAAATATCAATGAAGAAAATACTATCGAGGGTAAGAATTTAACAAGCGTTTATATTTGGAGTTAAAATCATATTTTGACATGTATTGTTTACCGCTCGTTCCCAAAAAAATGTTAGATTTAATCAAGACGTTTCACCCATAATATATCATCGGATTGGATTTATTTAAATTGTTGTTTATTTACACATTTACCAGAACGAAAGCCATTAGAAGTTTCAAAATGTAGAAATAATCTTTTTTTAAGTTTAGTCAAATTCAACTAGATTCATTTTCGCTTTCTTTACATAATTTCTGTTCAATATCTGGAATTTTGAGGATAGAAGATATGGCAAGAATTGGCAAAAATTTGTAAGAACCTGGATGCAAATTTACTGTGAATGAACGAGGAATTAATGCACTTTCTAGTCATTTTCGTCTTTGTGAATTATTTTCTCTTTTAATTAGAATAGAAATTCCGGAGATTTACGAAATGGATTAACAACTGTCATATAAAATTTATTTGTTAGAACAATATTTTAACAGATACTCGTATTTGAGTAGTTACTCTGGTTTTAAATAAATCAACATATATATATATATATATATATATATATATATATATATATAAGTAAATTCACCTAGTGAGCCAACCTTCCCTGAAGATCCGTTTAGGTGAAATCTTGGTAGTTTTGTTGGCGCACTAGATTAATTTACTTATTCTGCTCTGCTTACGTATTGAGCGTTTTTTTGTTATTGATTACTCGTCTCGGGTTTCTTTCTTTTGGCTACGTACTGGCTCGCTCCAAATCGCTTTGGCTGATGTTCATGTGCTTAGCTCTTTCTTTTTTTACAACCATTTTTTCCTTCCGCGTATATACGCGGAGGGTTTTTCGAAACGAGTAGAGTGATAAGTTTGCATTCATATATATATATATATATATGAATTTTTTGTATATAGGTGTGTACACACATATATATATGTGTGTATGCGCATGTATATGTATATTAGTGTGTAATAAATTGAATGTATGTGTGTGTATGTGTATGTATATATGTATTCTTATTCGTTAAATGGTGTGTGTATATATATATATATATATATATATATATATATGTGTGTACTTCTATTGATATGTATATATAATAATTGTAATTTTTTTTTTTTTTTTTTTTTTTTACCTAGTATTGTCTTTATTTAGTTTAATTTCAAATGACCTAATTTTTTTAAAAAAATAATTTTATTTCAAATCCTATATCTTTTTATTCCCTTTTATCTATAATTATGCCTTTTTAAGTAAAGGCTTTTTTTAATACTTCAACGTTTTGGGGAAATTAGATTTTTGAATTTGTCCAGCGTCTGTAATATTTAAAAAAAAAAAAAATTTTTCTTTAGTTTCTTTCTTTTTCCCTCCCTTCCTTCTTTTATCTCTCTTACCAACTTTTTTCCGTGTTGCTTTAAATGATTCAACACGGCTGTCTGTTAATTTTTAGTTACATTCTCCCCTTTTTTTTGCAAACCCAGACGATGTCAATTTTTTTCTTTTCTTATTTATTTGATTTTATTCTATCCTTTTCTTTTTCTTTTTCCTTTTCTTTTTCTTTCCCTTTATTTTTATTTTTATTTTATTTTATTTTATTTTATTATTATTTATTTTTTAATTTCTTTGCAATCTATTTAAAAAGGAAAAGTAGACTAATTTTTCTCCAGTTTCTGAAAGGTTTTTTTCTGTTGCTGAGGTGATGTGTCGCTCCCCGTGGGGATCGTCATATCGAAATGGCCATTCAACATCTTTGAATTAATCCTTTTTTAATATATATATTTGCTCTGTAATATTTTATTACATGGAGCTCTCTTCCTGTATCATTTTTTAATATTAAAATAAATTTTTAATATTAATTAGGATCGGGTTTTTTGGAATTTACCTTCCTGCTTTTTTCCCTTGGATTGAAGTATCTGAATTAAAATATATATATATATATATATATATAAACTTACCGGCCTGAATATTTGTTTGAATGAATATATTTACGAGAAACCCAAAATTTGTTTTTATAATTTTGACTCGGATTCGTGTCGTTTAGACTGCGGCAGCATTCGTGGCCGAGTGGTCTAAGGCGCATCAGCTTACCAGATAGATTCTATTATATTGTTAGGGGTTCCAAATTTGAATCACGCCGTATGACACATATTTTCATAAAGAAATTCTTTAAAAAATTCCGTCTGGTAGAAATATATAAATAGAACGTTTAATTAAAAACAGAATATCTACTCAAATACGAGCATCTATTAAGAATAAAATTCAAGCAAATAATATATGTGTGTGTGTGTGTGTGTGTGTGTGTGTGTGTGTGTGTGTGTGTGTGTGTGTGCATAAGTATATGAAATATGTTACGAAATGGATTGACTCCGGCATAATTTTCATTTATTTGTTTAAAGATTTCAATGGATACTCGTATTTTAGTAGATACACTGTAGTATTTTTGTATAATTAAACAGTATATTTATTTATAACTTCTTCTTCTTCTATGTGTCCTGTCTCTTCAGGACGTAGGCGATCATGGCTCTCCACGTCTCCCTATCCCTTGTGGCTCTTAGTATGTTTGCTCCTGTTGCTCCTGGCAATCCCCGTTCCGTCATCCACCTGATCAGACCCTGCAAATATGTTATCCGCTGCCTTCCTCTGTCTCTCCTTCCTTCTATCTGTCCAGTCAGTATCATGTTCTCCAGGCTCTCCTTCCTCATTGCATGTCCCAGGAACTTCATTTGTCTCTTCCTGATGCTCAGCATAAATGTCCTTTTTGTTGCCATTCTTTCTAACACCTCGTCGTTGCTTGTATGCTCAGTCCACGATATCCGTAGCATCCTTCTGTAGAACCACATTTCGGTCGCTTCCAGTTTTGTCCTCATTTTCGATGATATTGTCCAGCATTCACAGCCGTATTGAAAAACTGACATCACGTAGCACTCTAGCACTCTTTTCTTCGTTTCTATTGAGATTTTCCTGTGTGTTAGTATTTTGCTCATCTTCTGGAACGCGTCCTTTGCTATGCCAATTCGCCTTCGGATCTCCGTGTCGCACTTTCCATCTCCTGTTAGAACACTTCCTAGGTACTTAAATTCTTGTACTTGCATTTTAGCAAGATTTCCCGATTATACAGACATGTAGTTATAAATTTGGAGTCCAAATTTTTAACTACATGTCTGTATAATCGGGAAATCTTGTTAAAATGCAGTATTTTGTGTTCTGTTTGACTGCAATCAATTGTGTTCAAGCGGTCAAGACACGTCAAACCAATTAACGTTTTACCCTAATGGACACAGATTCAAATTCTTCCGGAGGACGCATATTTTCCTACCAAGATTTCTGATTACTCATATCACTAGAAATAAATAAATATTCTACTCAAATATAAGTATCCATTAAAAATAATTTTTAAACAAATAAATAAATAAATAATATATATATATATATATATATATATATATATATATATATACTGATGAGCTGTGATACGGCGAAACAGATCTGTCTGCGGATGAAAATATATATATATATATATATATATATATACGTGTTAAGAGAATATATAATACGTATAACTGGGAAGAAATCAATAAAATACAAAATCTTTTTGTTGACAACTCGTTTTACCTATTTTAGACCATTAATTAAGCATATTAATGTTAAAATAAAAATAAAACCTGTTTTTCTTTTATATTGAATCGAATTTAGTTCTTTCGGTGACTAGCGTGTGTATACCCTGCTTATATACAACACGCTAAAATTTCCGTTCTCTGATTTCATACGCTTAGGTGTTAGCAACCCCGACTGACCCTAAATCGGTCGAGTTTCGTTCCCGGCCAGAAGCAAATCGATGTCTTCCCACACCGATGAGCTGTGATACAGCAAACAGGCTTGTATGTGGATGACGAATATATATATATATATATATATATATATATATATATAGGCACACATACTTGGGGTTAACTGAAAATTCCATAGGCTGACTAAGAAAGCTTGATAAAAGTACTCAAATCGTGGATGCATTACTTTGAACCCTTGTTATTGAAAACTACAGCGTTCTTCTCTAGGTAAACTTAAATCTGACTACTCGAAGTCAACTTCAAATGTAACTGGAGACTATATATCTTGAAAATCAACAAAGTTTGCATTGTGTTGTTCTGACATTAGCGGATTATGGTCCTGCTTTATTATCGGTGGAAAGGCAGGCAGCATAATCTAGATAAGAAAGAAAGAGTCGAAAAAGCTCCAATGTCAGGTCCTTCTGCAAATGTCACCACAGAGGAAAGCATTGATTCAATTTACCTGTACACCACATGATGATTGATGACAGGTGATTGACTATAAATCAAACCACCAATGCTATTAGCATATGACGTGAGATAAAGTTGAGAATAATCTACAGAGTGGTTTCTGCTCTGTGAGCTCCACATCTTATTTGAAGTAAAAGGCGCACCAGGCAAATCATATCACGCAAAACGTCAGCATAGGTTGAAGCACATCCAGCTAGTTTTCTTGAATGCCTCCTTAACCACGATGAGTACTGCCAGAGACAATCGATGCAGAGGAAACACTCCTCATCACCTGCTCCAAAGAAGGTCGTTTCATCTTCAGAGTTGATGGCCTCAACTAGAATGCAAAAAAAAAAAACATTGTGTTCATTGAATATTTTCAGAAGAGCTATAGTATGAGAGTGATATGCTAAAAGAAAGGCTAACTCCCAAGAAAACTATCGAAAGGTCTCTAACTTCCGCAGGATATTGCTCTAGCACACAAGTCCTTGGTTTCAATGGCTGCTGAGCGAAACCGAGGCTTTAAAATTGTTGATTATTCCCGTTTTTTTTCCAGACCTGTATGATCCGGATATAAACATATAAGAAAATATAGTTTAGGATCATACAAACCCAGAGAAAAGTGTTTAAAATTCTTGAAAAACTCATCTCATATTTTTATATTTCAGTTATTTTAAACTTCCAGTTGTGTGCTCTGATAATCCTTGTTGTATACTTGAAAAAAATTTCGAGAATTAGTTGATATAAATCTTTTGAAGATACCGAAATGTTGAAACTAAGTTTGGTTAATCGATTGAGTTTCAAATGAATATATATCAGGATTATCAGGATTATCAGGACTGTAAAATAGAGCAGGCGGACAGCCATGGGATGTGGGCTTTTCTCGCCTTCTCTTGGAAATCAAAATAGTTGAATGTAGCTGTTTTCATTTCGCGCTAATAAGAGTTATACAGTGAGGGAAATTGAAACCCTATACATGACTTTCCCAATCCGGTCTGGGTGCCTGTTAAACAAAACTAGGGCGCCAGACGAAATTAGTTCGTGTTTTGAGATGAAAGTGTAGGAAGAGATTTGAATAATGCATTGACTAATCCGGTCGGACTGAAACAGACCTGCTGCTAGGAACAAGATGGAAGAGAGAGATATTGCAAGACACAGTCAGTCCAAATTCAACCAACTGAAAGCTGATTAACCATTGTCCTGTAGAAATAATAAAAATACGAATATGATCGTGCTATTGAAATAGCAGTAAACTGATATTTCTTTTTCATCACTTACTTTGACTTGATTGTTATCTTGTGATTATCCGAGATATATAAAAATATAAAAATCTAAACCGTGTCGTTACGTTTTTGAATCTGTTTGTATTATATAGTAATCGCTTGTATGTCTGGGTCAGCGATGTCTCGCTTTGGCTAATCCGAGATCAACAACTTAACCTGCTCAGAATTGGTTAAAGGTCAGGGAGATTCACTGGATACAACCAGGGATCGTGTTATATATATATATATATATATATATATATATGTGTGTGTGTGTGTGTGTGTGTGTGTGTGCATATAGAGAGAGAGTGAGAGAAATGAACGCCACGTTATGGGTTTATACCAGGCTCTCGACACCGAGTACATATACAAGGCTCTCGACAAGAATGGTGAAGCCCGAACCGTCGCCTTCGATATCTCTAAAGCATTCGACAGAGTATGGCATGCCGGCCTTCTACGGAAACTGCGAAGCTATGGCATAACTGGACTTTTGTTGGACTTAATCCGGTCAATCCTCTCTAACCGCATACTGAAGGTGCTATTAAACGGACATGCCTCCCAGAACTACCCTACAAACGCGGGTGTACCCCAAGGCTCTATCCTAGGTCCCACGCTCTTTCTAATCTATATCAATGATCTCCCCGATGCCATAAGATCACAAGTAGGCATGTACGCTAATGATACCACAGTTTACTCTCGCCTCGATTAAAAATCTGGTGTTAGTGACAAGGCGAATCTCGCTTCCGAGCTTGAGAAGTACCTCCAATCCGTGGTGGATTGGGGTAAGACATGGCTTGTAAAATTCAATTCTTCCAAAACGAAGCTGCTGTCAATTAACTTCCACAGACAACCGCACCTCCCTCCCATTAGCATGGAACAGGCTTACCTCCCAGAGAGTAAATCACTACGCCTGCTTGGACTGACACTCTCAGCGGACCTCAAGTGAAATGACTACGTCGAATCCATTGCTAAATCCGCAGCTATGAAAGTCGGCTCTCTGTGCAGGGCCCGGAAATTCTTTCCGCCTGAATCTATCCTGCATTTATATAAATCCACCATCCACCCGTGTATTGAGTACTGCTGCCAAATCTGGTCGGATGTCCCTTCTATTCTCTTCGGGGTTCTTGACAAAATACAGCGAAGAATTTGTAATGTGATTGATACCAACTTGGCTGACCGCCTGCAGTATCTCTCTCACCGACGTACGTAGCTTCTCTGTTCCCCTTCTATAAATACTTTCATGGCTTCTGCTCTGACGAACTTAAATCACTGGTGCTCCCTAGATGTGAATTTGCACGAGATACTAGATTGGCAAGTAGGTCCCATCCTTTTACAGTGAAACCGATGAAATGTAACCACAATTTCTACTCCAACAGCTTCTTTCCTCGCACTTCCCGCCTGTGGAATTCCCTCCCGCATGCTTGCTTCCCCGACTGCTACAACCTACAGGAGTTTAAATGTAAGGTCAACAGACACCTCCTAACACACTAACTCACACCGACTCTCTCCAACTCTCTCCCTATGTACATCCTAAGTCGTCTATCACCCTCCTTCTGACATTTCCCATACCCAATTCCTCTATGTAACCCCCTGCGCTATAGTGGCAGTGGAATGCCTTGCTTGGGGTGGCACGATTAAAAACAAAAGATAGATAGATAGATAGATAGATAGATAGATAGATAGATAGATAGATAGATAGATTACCATCCTCGGCAGCTGAGTCATATTTATTTTCTTTTAACAAAAAAGAAAAAAGAAACACAGTCGGAAGTCATCCTTTACGCAATAAGAAGTCCTACAAGAATGTATTATTAATGGCCACAAAATTAACAAGTTTAGAAATTCAGAATATACAGCGCCATATGGCATTAAATAAGTCTGTGTCTTGAAGTAATGTTTGAATGCCTTTAACATCAGTCATGCGATTTTGGAATATTGTCAACAGATTGATCTTCGCTCCACCTTTCACTCACAGACCAGAAGAAGATGTCTAATCCCACAAGCAAAGTTCCGAATGAAGGTCTTTCTAGATGGACACTGAAGGTAGGGACAAACGCAATTTCCCGAAGCAATATTTCTTCACTCCATTCTGTTTTGTGCTGTTCGAACATAAACTCATTCAATATCGATAAAGCCAATTAGCTTTAAACCATCGAAAATTTTGCCAAAAATCTACAGGTCAGCATAACCACAACAACTGGACAGAGAGCGTAAATCTTACATGCAATATTAACTATCGCCCAACAAGGAACTACGACTTTGTGTAATGCTTAGCAAGATTTTCTACGACTGAATAGAATGTTCGCTCCTCACTGGGTTCCACATACATTCGGCCTTGTGCTAATCTAAGCTAGGCTTAAACAATCAGAAGAGCACCTCAGTGGAATGTAAGTGTTAGTGTGGCACCCAGTGTAGATCGAACCTATTACTACCCTTTTACAATTATTTCGGGTTCTTTGACTTCGTGCAATGTTTTGTGAGAATATCTTGTTAGTTCAATTGCGACTGGTAAGTGAGTTTGATCTTCAATAAATCGCTCATATATTAGGCCTTGTGACACATCTAAACTACGCTTAGGCAATCAGTAGAGCATCTTGATGTGGGGTAATTTTTAGCAGGCTTATGTCACCATATTAATCACAACCTAATACTGAGTTCGATCCTCACTGGGTGCCACATTCTTTTAGCCTATTGACACATCTAAACTATGCGTAAAAATCATAACACGTATCCTCTGGAAATCCACTCGTCTGCGTATCCATCATTTAATGTAATTTATATGACTTGTTTGGTAACCAGTTAAGTAGAAGAAAACGCTGAATTCAAACTAATCTGGAGAGGTTTAGGTTGTGTCAGGCTATCTTGCCCAAGACACACTCTGAGCTACATTTGCATTATATTTATTGCCCCTACGACAATCAAGGCTTACAGTATTCCTGATGAATATTAGATTGGCACTATTCCACAGGAAAGCGATAAGTCATTAAAGTCCAAGAAAAATATTTGATAAATGAATAAATTTGAGAAATTTGTGGAAAATGTTAGTAACTTCTTACCTCGGTTTTAATTTGATCTGTCGCAAAGATATTCATGCTTGAGTGCATTGAGACAACCACTCAGCGGAGACCTTGCTTCGTGTTTGTAAATTAATATTCCCCTGTGAATATTCATTGTCGGGCGGGACACGCAATTGAATGAAATTATATATTAGTGACATTCTGATTCATTAGGCTGCCTGGGGGAAGGATTTTGGCAAAATATTACATCACCCACGATTGTCAGCAATATGAAACATAACATTATGCTCACTGAGACCTGGATTTTCCTAAAGATATACGTACCGTTAAATGAGTGGTATTTCAGACTGTGAACAAAATTAAGTTGTACGCGTCAAAACAGTGGATAATGATCACCAAAGTGAACACCACCGAATCTTTTCAAAGAGGCAATGACCGAGCTTAAAGAAGACAAATTCAGCCTTTCTCTCCTATGTGTCGTGTGCCTGCAGGACGTATGCGATCATGGCTGTCCACATCACCCTATCTTTTATCGCTCTTAATACTCCTACTGCTCTTATCCCATGCAATCCCTGCTCCACCATCCTTCTGTTCAAGTCCATCAAGTACTCGCTGCGTTGCTTTCCTTTGTCTCTTTTCTCTCTGTCTCGCGAGCATCATGTTCTCTAACCCCTCATTCCTCAAAACATGTCCCCGAAACTTCAGCTGTCCTGTCCTGATGTTAATTACCAGTTTTTATTTAGTGTATCTCCTCTCCAAATCCCCATCGTTGCTAATATGTTCTGTCTATGGTATCCTCAGCATCTTTCTATAGAACCTCATTTCGGTTGTTTCAAGTTTTTCCTTCATTTTTTAGATTGCCCACCATTCACAACCATATTGATGGACAGAGATCACATAACAATTCAGTGTTCTTTGTTACCAACGAAATTTTCTTTTCTCTTGATACTCTACTCAGCTTCTGAAATGCATCCTTGACCATGCCGGTACGGATCTGCGTATTGCACTTTCCATCCTCTGTTAGAACACTTCAAAGATATTTAAACTTCTACCCCTGTTTGATTTTGGTATCACCAAGTTGTAGTTGGCTCATTGGGCTCCTATCTTCACTGATTACCAAGTTTTCTTGTAGTTGATATTTCGTCATTTCTTTAACAAATTCATGTAGGAAGTCTTGTAGTTTCTTTCCTGTATTTGCTATCATCATAATTTTAGGAAGGCTATTTGTTCGTTGATATTACATTCTGTATACAGTTAATACATATATAATTTCTATTTTTCTGAAAACGACATTCTAGATTGATGAAGACTAATATTTTTTTTTTATTTTTCTCATTTTTTATTTTAAATCTCATAGCATCTAAAAATAATACAATAGCTACAGATTTATTCCATTCTTATTTAAACAGCCGACACTGTCTGGTATACATCGCTACACTTTAGCACATTATTATTCTACAATTCTTTTAAGATATTATAACCTCTCACTCCACTACAATCATCATTTTTTATTTTTTATTATATATATATATATATATATATATATATATATATATATATATATATATGGCCCAATAAATAAACTGAAATTCTTGTTTGTTGTATATTGAACATTGAAGATAGATAGATAGATAGATAGATAGATAGATAGATAGATAGATAGATAGATAGATAGATGTGTATGTTTTTTTCGACACGCTCAGAGGGTTACATTATTTGTTATTTTTCTCTTAATGCAAGTTACTCAATAATAGGTACATCAATATATATGTTACCGTCATTTTAGAAAGTATATCTATATAACTATTTTTGCCACTCGTATAAATATATTCATATAAGTACTGAGAGGGATCGACATTGCTTAACTTCGATGATCAAACTAGCGCAGATGTTCTAGCGTGATTTGACAACTTATTATTTTAGTCATTACAGTATTTACATTCATCGGATTATTGTCCTCATCTTTGTTGTCATTTGTACGACGTTTCGACCGTTGTACGCTCCGACCTTCTTCAGATGTAAGGAATTTCGAACCGAACCCTTTATTGCAATCACTGGGATATATCATCCTCATTCCTTGCGTAAAGCTACGATTAGAAGTCATTTGTTATCTTTCTCTTACCCTATTACTTGTTCACACCGCCTGGTTTTGAAATCCCAGCTCTTTGGGTCAAGTCACAGGAACTAACCAACGTCTATATCCAATGGGCCATGTGTTTTTAAGGACAAAAACAACTGAATTTTTGGGACTTATATACCTAGTGTTCAGTAACATTTTTTTACCAGAGTTCATATTGCAATTTGTTGATGCTAATAGTTTTCGCTAGTAATTTCGATGTTAATGGTTTTCTCTAGTATTCTAAATAGAGCACATATTGCAATTTTTTGACATTAATGCTTTTCTCTGGCACTCCGTATTACTGGTTCCCATATTGTGTTCATATCTATGCTTGGTCGGCTTAAGAAATTTTTGTAGCTTTGCATATGTGCTGATTTCTTAAGTTTGCTTAGTTTCCAGTGGCGTTTTCTATTATTTCAACTTCATCCCATAAGAGGGGTGATCCCTTTCTCCCTCCATATGGGATTAGCTACGCCTGATTTTTTTATCTCCCCTCGAGTTAGCCTTATCTTAAGGGGACGGCCTGTCTCTTCTTTATATTTCTTTCCAAAACTACTACGCACAGTCCATAGCCATGTCCTCCACTATTGAGAGTCTTACTCAGAAGTACCTGCGAAGTGTAAAACCACTTCTGAAGAATATCCTGATGTTACATGAACCACAGATCCTTTGTGTTTTCTCCGATAACTCCTTCACATAGAGTAGACAGACCGAGGTTGTTTCCTGAGGGTTGTTATACTCACGAACTTACATGTATGTTGGAGTTGTTGTTATGTACCAGGGATAACTGTTTCGTTGTAGGGCACTGCTTATACTTACCATTTCCTGTTCGTACAACTCTGGATCGCCGCTTATGACATTTGCTCGATGTTGAAGGCAGTGAACGATCCCTTTCTTTACATTGTATGGGTGGTGAGAGTTGAAGTTGTTCAAGTGTTGTCCGGTGAATGTTAGCTTCCGGTATGTGGATGTCTTGAACCCCACTTCTGTTCGAATTATTAGCACATCCAGTAATGCAAGTTTTTGTCACTCTCTTTTTTCATAGTGAACTGCATAAATGGACTTATTGAATTCACATAGTCGAGTAGCTTCTAGACCTCCTCCTAGTGTAGCCAGAGTATGAAGATGTTATCAATGTATCTCAGCCAAAGAGTTGGCGTTAGAACTGTGTATTCTAATGACATCTCTTCAAAGTATTCCATGTATATGTTAGGCAGTGATGGTGATAATGGTGAGCCCATTGCTAAGCCTTCATACTGCCGATATAAGTTTGATTCCACTCCGAAGTGTGTTGTTTGTGTGCAGAAAGTAAGCATCTACATCAGGTTGTCTAGTGGAACACTGGTACGTTCTTCTAGGGATGAGTCGGAGGCCAGTCTGTCCCTGACTACCGTAGTGCCTCCACTGTGGGTATCTTAGTGAACAGACTCACCATAATACCATAGGAAACCATTAACATAAAAAATACCAGAGAAAAATCATTAACATAAAAAATTACAATATGAACTCTGGTAAAAAGAGTTACTGGACATTAGGTTTATTAGTCAAAAAAATTCAGTTGTTCTTGTCCTTAAGGACAATGGATATAGACGTTGGTTAGTTCCTGTAACTTGACCCAAAGAGTTGTGAGTTCAATACCAGGTTACAGCAGTGGTGAACAGGTAACTTGCATGACGTCCAATCGAGGCTTTACGCAAGGAATGAGGATGATAAACCCCAGTGATTGTAATAAAATGTTCGATTCAAACTTTCTAGCACTTGAAGAAGGCCGGAGCGTACAACGGCAGAAACGTTATACAAATGGCAACAATAATGTACATACTGTAAATACTACATCGTCTTAGAAATACAGACAAATACTTTAGTAATAATCTGTAAGAATATATTTATATAAACATGTCTATTTTTACTGGATATATATCATATTACTAAATTTATTTTCATTTGTCATTAGCTAAAAGTTTTGTTTAGTCGATAATGATAAAAATCTATATCAGTAAATGTGTTATTACAGCATAATGTGTCAATGGCGTGTTGTTAGCAAACAATGAAAGAAAACTGCGGAACTCCTAGACAATGTACGAAAGAAAAATCGGAAAAAACGAAATGATTATAAATTCTAAAAAGACAGAAAGTACAGTCGTTACCAAGAGCGACAGACGAAAACACGACATAGAAAACGGATACTGCAGCATTAAGTAAGTGCAGAGAGTTAGCTATCTGGCAAATGTTAAACAATGTGGCAAAAAAATCTGTCACAGAAAACCATGAAAGATCTGGTATCTCGAACAATACATTTAAAAGGTAAGGTAAATTGTTAAGAAACAGGAAGAAGGGTGAATTACTATGGTATAACAACCCCCTGATATGTCAGTATATAATAAATAAAAATCCCAAGGCTTATTGAAATCCAGTATTTACATTATTCGAACTATTGTCATTTTAGAAAGTATATCTATATAACTATTTTGCCACTCGTATAAATATATTTATATAAGTAATGAGAGGGATGAACATTGCTTAACTTCGATGATCAAACTAGCGCAGATGTTCCAGTGTTATTTGACAACTTATTACTTTAGTCATTACAGTATTTACATTCATCGGATTATTGTCCTCATCTTTGTTGTCATTTGTACGACGTTTCGGTCGTTGTACGCCCCAGTCTTCTGCTGCTAGAAATTTCAAACCGACCCCTTTATTGCAATCACCTGGGTATATGAACTCTATTCCTTGCCTAGAACCTCTTCTGAAAGTCACCAGTTATCTCCTTCTAACCTTGTAGGTTCCTTGTTCACACTGCTGTATCCTGGTATTGAACTTAAGGAAACATGGTTCAGTGGATATAGACGTTGGTTAGTTCCTGTGACTTGACCAAAAGAGTTACGAGTTCAATATCAGACTACGGCAGTGGTTAACAAGTAACTTAAATGGTTAGAGGGAGGTAACTCATGACTTCCAAAGAGAATCTAGGCAAAGAATGAATTTCATATATCCCAGTGATTGTAATAAAGGGGTCAGTTTGAAATTCCAAGCACTTGATGAAGGCCGGAGCGTACAACGGCTGAAACGTCTTACAAATGGCAACAAAGATAAGGATTATAGTCCGAATAATGTAAATACTGGAAATACTACCTCATCTCAGAAATATAGACAAATGCTTATTGGAATAAAAGGTTAAAGGCTCAGAGGTTAAAAAAAAATAGTAAGCTACAGGAGAAAGGATTAATTACTCTGTTATTTAACCCTTACAGGTCAGAGACTACTAAATAAAAATCCGAAGGAGTATTGGAATAGCGATCGATACCTAAGGCTGAACCAATTATTAAGTAAAAAGACAAAGGTTGAATTATTATGCAATATCAACCCCCTTATATGTCAGTGAATACTAAATAAAAAAAATCAGAAGAAAAATTGGAATTGCAAATGATATCTTTCAAAAGCTAAGCATATTATTAAGAAACAGGAAGAAAGGTGAATTACCATATTATATCAACCCACTTCATAGGTACATTGAATACTAAATAAAAAATCTAAAAAACCATTGGAATCTCAATAAATGAAGAAACAGGATGCAATACTATAAAATATTCATCATCATTTATCCGTCACACCCAGATGGTCCATAGTGCAGCAAGTTTTGTAACAAAGTGTTTTTACGCCCAAAACCTGGAGGACCGGTGGACCATTCTTGGTCTCTACGTTTACAGTACCTGGTATTACCCGAATGGTTACCCATTTAAGTACTGACCAGGCTCGATGTTGCTTAACTTTGGTGATCAGACGGGAACCGGTGTATTGAACACGATATAGCCGTAGACACTGAACGTTAGTAACCCCGCTTATAAGACAGTGAATACTAAATATACATCCGAAAGAGAATTGAAATACCGAACAATACATTTCAGAAATGTAAAAATTATTAAGAACTAAGAAGACGGATGAATTACTATGCAATATAAGCGCCTTATATGTCAGTGAATCCTAAATAATATCGTTACATATGAAGTGAGGTTTACATAAAGTACGTATCTTGTTTGTGAATCCCATAAGCTGAATATAAATTCAATCATTAATTTTTAAATAAAATAGAGAAGAAACAACATTTTAGAGAATTCTTTCTCTCCAAGCAAGGTAGTAAAGCCACTAAGACGCAAAACTTTACAGTGCAGGATAATACAAAACATAATTATTATTGAGTGAGAACAATAACAGAACAAGAATTAAAATATAAGGAATGAAATTTCATTTTGAAGATGCAAGTTAAATGGAATGTAAGAAGCTGTAAAAGAGTTACTCAAGCGAGAATTATGAGAGAAGAAAATTTTAGTATAAAAATTACGGTGACATTCAACTGCAAAGTAATGAGACCTTGCCGCCACTCTAGTTATCATCATCATTTATCCATCACACCCAGATGGTGCATAGGGCAGCAACTTTTTGTTGCTGTTTCTGTAAATAAACTGTTTTTTTTTATGGGGCAAGTTTGTTAGCCCTGCACCCAACCCTGTAGGACCAGCTGACCATTCTTGGTCCTTAGGTTTACAGCAACTGGTATTATCAAATGGTCACCCATTTAAGTACTGACCAGGCTCTATGTTGCTTAACTTCGGTGATCGGACGGGAACTGGTGTATTGAACACGATATAGACTGCCACTTAATTTACAAAGCTCATTACAGCAATTACCCTGAACATATTTATATAAAATATGCAGGTAATCTACCTTACCTCGGCGGAAAAGTTACTGAAGACGAGATGACGGTTATAACCAATATCATTGCTGAATTTTCTTAGAATGAGAAAGTAACATTGATATTAATTGGTTACATTATGAAATTTATTTATTTATTTTGTTACTCATAATTTGAATGAAAAAGAAACGAGTGAAATTAATAAGAAGGATTGGAATTTTAAAACTTACAGGACATATTGAAGTCAACTTAAGCTAAGAAAAACAGAGAGTAACAAGTTTGTGTATATGGATGGCAGAAGAGGAGGCATTTTATGGGCAGAAACAGAATTATAAAGCTTATTAAGATGTGGAGAGCCGTGATTGTTTACGTATTAAAGAGATGTAGCACATGAAATACTTCTTCAATATGGCAGTGAATGCTGGACAATATCATCAAATATAAAGAAAAAAACTAGAAGCAACTGAAATGAGGCGCTACAGAAGGATGCTGCGAATATCATGGATCGAGCATGTGAGCAATGATGAGGTTTGGAAAGGATAGAAATGGAAAAGAAATTAATACTTAGCATCAAGAAGAGACAGCTAAAGTTCTTGGGACATGAAATGAGGAAGGAGGGTTTGGAGAATCTGATACTAACAGGTCAGATAGAGTGAATAAGAGACAGGGGAAAGCAACGGATAATATATTTGAAGAACATAATCAGGTTGATGATGGAACGAGGGTTGCATGGTGTAACAGAAGGCATGCTAAGAGCCACCAGGGTTAGGGAGACCTGGAAAGTCAGGGTCGCCTATGTCCTGAAGTGACAGGGCACATAGAAGATGAAGCACATGAAATAAGATTTCATTTGTAACATGCGAAAAGTGTAGTTCAGATTATGACAGAATCCAGTACTGTAATAATATTATGAATATGTATAGGTTGCGTAACCTTTACCGGTGGTGAATCGGAGAACGGAGTTCGATTTCCGGCCTTGGTTGTTGCGTTCTCTTTAGCTTTGATGTCCTTGAGAAAGGTATAAGGATATCTTTCTCTCACCGACCAGCTACAGAAGATTAAATAATATCATAGACTGGTTCGTTCCAGATTTAAATTTCCGCAACGATTATCGCTAGGCTTCATGTTCATTTTAACGATATGGTAGGCTCAGCGTAATTTTTAATAAAACGGGATTCACGATATTTATTAAACATTTTCTTTTAGTCCGCTTTTAATTCTCTTTGATAAAATGTATGAACATTTGTTTTAGGGGGCAAAATCTTTGTAAAAGAAAACTGAGTAAAATAAATTTTAGCATTCAGATCTTGACTGACAAAGGAAATGACCCGTTATTTATGGTAAACATTGCAGTTTCTTTGGCTTTTATCTAGAATCAATAAATCAGTCAGTTAAGTGTCATACGTGATCCACGCTTAGGCTATCATGTCTCGAAAGAGACATGACTGACTAGACAGAAGATTATCCAGCAGTAGGTTGCCATTACTTTTTGCGGTAGACGGGTTGCTAACCAAGACTATAGAACCCAATCTGTCCTGTTATTTGATTCATAGCTAAAAAGGGAAGATATTTATTATATTATTATTAATAATTACTGGGGAGATCAGTTTATTACTTCATAACAATAGGAAACTGATCCCCGACTTTATACCCATTAGAAGTCTTAATCATGATTCCAACTATTATATTCAGTCAGTTAAGTGTCATACGTGATACACGCTTTGGGCGATCATGTCTCGAAAGAGACATGACTGACTGGGTAGAAGATTATTCCACAGTATGTTGGCATTACTTCTCTGTGGTAGAACGGTTGCCAGCCAAGGCTATAGAACCCAATCTGTCCTGTTATTAACTCATGACTGGAGGGAAGAGATGGATTAATACATTTTTCAAAGGTATTTGCGCGTAAGTGAATGCAAAGAATTTAACTGGAATTAGAAATCAATTTTTCGTTCCGATCCGATATCCACTGTGCCACAACGACCATCCGAAATACATAGCAGAAATACCAGACTATCTATGACAGCAAGATTCAATATGCAGTGCGTGAACGAATGGTATACTTATGTCTTCAGAAATATTCTGGCAAGAAAAATGTCTAGATCCATAAAGTGAATCAGTTTTCATCGTAGCAGACTTAACAATTGATTCCACATCATTTCCTCTGAACATGTTATCACCAAAAAGTGCAATGTTTCACGTCTGTCGGAATGCAAATGGAATCTATTAAGGCTTCTTTGAGAATATTCAAAGAGATCAGTTATAATTTTGGAGGTGCTAAAATTAACAAGACTTTTCCTGCTGCAGTTAACCTATTGTAGGAGGAGGACGATTCTTCTTCTTCTTCTTCTTCTTCTTCTTCTTCTTCTATGTGGTCTGTCCTTTCAGGAGGTAGGCAGTCATGGCTTTCAACGTCACTCTATCCCTTGTGGCTCTTAGCACGCTTTCTCCTGTTACATCACATAACCACCGTCCGGTCATCCACCTGATCAGGCCCTTCAAATATGTCATCCGCTACTTTCCCCTGTCTCTTTTTCCCTCTATATGGCTTGTTAGTATCAGGTTCTCCAAGTCATCTTTCCTCATTGCATGTCCCAGGAACTTCAGTTGTCTCTTCCTGACGCTCAGTATTAATTTCCTTTTCGTTTCCATCATTTCAAAAACCTCATCATTTTTCACATGATCGATCCATGATATCTGCAGCATCCTTCTGTAGAACCACATTATTATTATAATAATAATATTAAAAACAACAACTACTACTTCTTCAGAAAATTATTAAAAATGTTTATCTCATGCTCAGATTTATAAAATTATGTTCATTGTAGGAATTTCAAGAGGACTTATTATAATGACAAAAGGAATTAGAAAATAGAATCTCTTGCTCAAAATATTGCTTATTAAGAACTTTTATGAAATCAGGAGAACCCCTAGTACAACTCAGTTTTCGTTGTTAGTAGGACCGGCTATTCGTCCCGTACAATGCATTTTATAATTTCGAGTCAGTGCGCATGCAAACTTTGAGCTTTATAAATTGCATTAGGAAAGAGATTCGTTAATGTTGTATCAATTACCATAAACGCTATAACAGAACAAATTGTGTATATGTTGCACACGCTCTAATATTTGGCGTTCCCAAGAGTTGTTCATCAAATAATACTAATTTCTTTGTTAGAATCTTTTGACAGCGCTGACATTTCAGTCAACCTTAACTTTTCTGTGTGTTTTAGTGCACACATCAAGAAAAATGCCATTTCTTTGTCAGCTGTCAGTGTTATCAGATTCAAATTAATTAAATGTTAATTTTTCAAAGACTTTTCGTAATTGGGAAAAGCGTCCGACCAACTGAACAGTTCAGTAGTGTCATAGGATGGCATACAGTAGGAGTGTGATGAATTTTTGAAGGACAGTGTAGGCATATTTGAAGGAGGGGGAAACAAGAAAGAGATATACAGAGAGCAAGTAAAGAGAAACCGAATGTCGAAAGACAAGAGAATCAGAATGGAAAGCGAAAACAGAAGTCTTCTTCTGATGCCGGGATACTTCAAGTTTATTTTTTGTAGTTTTCTACCTCTTTAGTTAAGTTTCCTTTTTGCTATCTATCCTAAACCCGATTCGGCCAACCATTTAAACAAGCTCGTTCTTCGGCAGGTTATTCACCCGCTTACTTTTGTTATTCTTGACTTAAAGATGCGCTGTGAGTTAAATTCTCCAAGACCTCTATCCTCATCCTGTTCTCTATAAATTTCAGTTGTGTCTATCTGATGTGTATAAATGCTCATTTTGGTTCTATTTTTCCTTGAAAAATTTCTCGTTATTCACATGTTCATATCATGATTTTCAGCATTCTTTTGTAGATACAAATTTATGCTGCTTTACCTCTATTCTTCATCTTTGAATAGATTGTTAAGATTTTACTACTATATAAATGAAGTGATATTACAGTATTCTAGCAGTATATTATTTCAGTACTACAGTTTTATACTAACGATAACATTACAGTACAGTTCCATCTATAGCGCTAAAACCTTTTCCTGGTTCTTAATACTCTACTTAACTTTTGGAAGGTACATTTCTGTTGTTTAATAGCAAACGAGATGCTTACTTTACCTTTGGAAAAAAAAGAACAAAATTTTTAAACTACAAAAGAATAAAGAAATTAGAGGAAAAGCAAGAAAGATCTGTGAATAAAAAATTAAAATATTTTTCTTTTCTATATCACGAAGAAAAATGAAAGGCACTACTTTGAAATAGAGTTTGAGTTTTGTTTAACAGTATATCAACAACTGTGGGTTATTTAATGCCAAAAAGGTAAAGTTTTAAAGTATATATTTTTTAATGTTCGGTTATTCGATTATAGTGAGATGGTTGATCTAGTCAGATTTTGATATAAGTTTTTTAGAAAACTGAAGATGTCTTCTAGTTTTATATTAAAAAATGTATTGCTGGTTATAATTTTCCTTCAAAAATGTGTCATGGTAATAATTTTTTTCTTTCAAAAGTGTTTATTGTTCTATAAAAGTCTATTTTTATATTTTCTTAGTTTTTAAAAATGTATTGCTGGTTATAATTTTCCTTCAAAAATGTGTTATGGTAATAATTTTTTTCTTTCAAAAATGTTAATTGTTCTATAAAAGTCTATTTTTACATTTTCTTAGTTTTTAAAAAATGTATTGCTGGTTATAATTTTCCTTCAAAAATGTGTTATGGTAATAATTTTTTTCTTTCAAAAGTGTCTATTGTTCTATAAAAGTCTATTTTTACACTTTCATCGTGTTTTGACCCCAGTTTGGGGGTTAGCTATTTGTCCATAGCTGGGACTCTAACAGGTGCTACCACTACGGGTCAGAGTGGACCTTGGAACAACAGCTATTAAGAGGTTATTCCATGCTCCTCACAACCTCTCAATCTGAGGCCTTGCTGCTGGATGCAGTCTATGGTCATATCCAGAACCGTTAAAATAGAGGTAGACACGGGGCTTGGTAGATTTTAAAAATCATTTACGCTGCCTCCTGGGGTGAGGTGGAGGGATTATTTTTCACTCTTCTACCTCTTTCTTCCTATGCGATGTGGTAGATCTATCGCCATTTCCATAACAAATATTCAGATAAGATCTATTTTCTGGTTCCAAGTATTCAGTCGCGCTCAAATCACCTTCAGTACCCACCGTGTTTCAAACGCATTTTTTTCTAAGTGTCAATACTTATAAATCTTTTTGTGATCTAAACAAGTAAAATAAATTTTATTGCCAAAAAGGAAGAATATCAGTCAGTTAAAATGCCATACGTGATACGCGCTTGGGCGATCATGTCTAGAGATAAGACTTACTGGGCAGAAGATTATCTCGCAGTAGGTTGCCATTGCTTTCTGCAGTAGACTGGTTGCCAGCCAAGGCTATAGAACCAAATCTGTCCTGTTATTTAACCAACAACTGGAGGTAAAAATGGATTAATACCTTTCTCTTGTAAATTTGTGCGTAAGTGAATGCAAGGAATTCAACTGAAATTCGAACTCGACTCCCCGATTTCTCGTTCCAAGCCGATATCTACTGCTCCACAACGCACAGCCTGAAGAGAATAAGAGTTGTAAAAAAATCTGTTAAAAAAACATGATATTTTTGCGAATGATTCATTTACCTGATCATGTTGCTCGGATTACATGTCTGCAGATGGTGCTTTTACATACAAGTTGTTATTCCTTCTATATTCCACTAAAAGAATCTGTAATGTGATTGGTCCCAACCTGGCAGCTCGACTCCAGCCAATTTCTCATCGGCGGGTTGTGGCTTCCCTCTGTCTCTTCTACAAATATTTTCATGGCTTCTGCTTAACGTAGGCCACTGGTGCCCCCTCCACAAGAATTAACTCAGGACACCAGACTGGTATCAAGGTCCTACCCTTTTACAGTTAGATCAAGCAAATGTAGGCAAAAATTCTACTCCAGCTGCTTCTTTTTCTCGTGCTTCCCGCCTGTGGAACTCCTTTCCATATACTTGCCTTCCTGACGGCTATAACCCCCAAAATTTAAATGCAAAGTCAATTCCCATGTCTTATCCATTTAACTCCAGCCCTTTTCACATCACCCCGAGTATTTTGTTCTTTTCCCTTCTCTCTATTTTCGTAATTATCATCACTCCTGTGTTCACATCCTTCTCTTGCCCTTTCTCTTTCACCCACTGTAGCCAGTTCGTCTTTATCTTCACTCTTTTCCTGTCTAAAACTTTAACTCTGTTATGTAGCCCCCTGCATATCAGTGGCGGTACCGCCTTGCTTGGGTTCAAATGATTGACAAAACAAATGAAGGATTTCTGTGGATGGACTCTTATTTTTGGTGCTGTCTCTTGTTTCGTTCTAGGTACCACATTTCTTTGTTATCTGTTGACATGTAAAACCAATTTCTATCACTTGTAAAAATTTAATTCATAAAATGAAATGTTGGCATCTACGGTTAAAAGATGGCTCAATAATGATCAACCATTGTTTTCGGTTCTATATATATATATTTTTTTTTAATCATATCACCCCAAGCAAGGCGAAAACACCACTGATGAGCAGGGGGCTACGTAAGAATGAAAAGATTGGAAAAGAGAAAACGGGAAACCACATCCTAAACAGGAAACAAGGGATGAGCCTCTTCACCTGTTCAATAGACGTGGGTGGAGTGTGAACCGATTGCAATCTTTGCTGCATGACTTCCTAATTAAGCTAAAACATCTAGTGTAAACGCTACTCAGTCGGGTAGAAGAGTTACTTATTGAACAAGTTGAAATATCACGAAGAATCTGATACGCTCATTTTTTATGTACAGTCGAAAAAATATCGAATAGAGAAGCAGAGAAATGTTGGGGGTGACGTTTCGATCATTCTATCGTTCTCTACGTTTTGAACACCAAACTATTCAGCTCTGCGATGCATTTAGGATGTTAAGTAGTGAAATGCACGCCATACCACCCAGCATATTTGGTTGAAAGCCTCTGGCTATACTGAGGAGCTGGAAACAATTTCGAAGCCCTAGACAGACATTGTTTTATAATAGAAAGCCATATGTGTTTCAGCAGGACACTACCTCTGATCATAAAACTGTGGATGTCAGCCAAACTGTAAGACCACATAATGCCAAATATATGGTCACTTAAATTTCCTAACCTAAATCGCTTCTACTTTGAATGTAGTGTTTTGGATCTTTGTACCAATTTTCGTAGCATCAAGTTTAGTGGTTTTTATTATGGGTTTGATTTTCATACAGTTTCAATCTTTACTCAAATACTTTGCTGCATGACATCATAATTAACCTCAGAAATTTAGTGTAAACAATACACAGCCGGGTAGAACAGGTACTTTGCTAAAGACAATTTAAATGTGAGACAAGACCGAAAGTATGGGACACCTAGTGAGGATTAAACTTATTACTTTCTTATAATAATCCTAGCGAGACAACCTAGCCATCATAATACGTTGAGGCACCCAAGTAATTTTCTAACTATAGCTTAGATGTGGCACAAGACCGAAAATGCGGATCACCCAGTGAGAATTGAACTGAGTCGTTATTAATTATAGCGAGACAAGCTTGTTAACCATTACACCATGTCAGTTTGGCCCAGTCGGATAGAAGAGACGTTATACTAATTCAAAAAGTAGTTTCCTCTTATTCAATTAGGTTTCTAATTTGGCTGCTTTCTCATAACTCATCGTCAGTAAATACGTACTTTTCGAACAACATTTATTAGAGGTGGGGTCCTTATTTAACTAGTGTTTGACGCTCAAGACATTTTCATGCGTCACGTTGTTCATTTGAAAGTTTGAAACTGAATTATTATGCAATAGATCAACGGGTCAACTGGCAAAACTTCTGAGACGGTGAAAGCTGAATGACAAAGGTTATACACCCACAGAAAAAAAAACGATTATTTTAAAAGCATAGCTTCGATGTCAGACAACGCCGAAATAATGGCCGCCCAGTGAGCATCAGACTCACGGGATTTATTGCATAAACATACAATTGTGGTACAAGTCCAAACTTTTGGGAGGAAACAAAAGCTGAGGCTAGTCATCACTATCTTTTAACTAGCTAATCAGAAGCACGACCCGATCACTCTTTACAATTTTCCATTCTACACAAGAATCTATCCATCGTCAATCAATCCACCATATATCACAATACTTTCAGGGAACCTAAAAAAAGAATCCCCACATTAATTTTTTTTAAATTTCCTTATATACAATGTATATATACAAAAATATATAAAAATTTATACGTGATATAAAATGAAAGGAGAGGGGAGATCAAGCCAAAAATACAAACAAAAATTTTTCAACATAATATAAAGAAATAGATAAATTAACGTCAGTTAGATCCGTCCAACATACAAAAAACAACAGGGTTTTTGGGCCACATACAGCAAGCGTTCTTCCTTTCTGGCACTATTGTCATTTGTGGAGAAAGTATCTGCGCAAGCTAAGGTTCGATAACGCACAAAATTGGGGTTCGCTCGTTGGTTCGTTAAAGTTCGTTTTGGTTCGGTACGCCCAAGTCGGTACGCTAAAAGTTGGTACGGAACGAGAAAGTTGGTACGATAAACTTGGTACGGAACGCTAATGTTACTTTGCGATCAGTAATTGGGGTTCGACAAAATTAGTGGTACGATATCTGTGGGCGTGTGAGCAATAAGTGGCGGTCGAGGGTCCCAACACCCGTTGGGATTGCCCGAGTAACGGGCAAACTCGACCTAAAAACCGGGTCGTAGCCTCCAGGCGCAGGAGGAACATGACAGACTTTGTAATGACTTGGCTAGGTGTGATATCCTCTGCCTGTGTTGATTGTGTTGGTTGCGTTGCCTGCACTTTCAGCGTCGGGGCTTTTGTTGGGCATGCCTTGGCAACGTGGTTACCATCGAGGTGGAAGGAACGGGTCCTTCCACCTCGATGTGGGAAGCAAAGGAAGGAGACTGGAAAGTTGGTCAGGCTGGGGACCAGGCAATTATCGTAAAAGCGGTGTCGGCTTGGCAAAGCGAAACGTTTGGTAACCCCATTTTGCAGGCTTCAAGTAAGCCAGTATCTCCCATTCCTTCCACCTCCGATAAAAAGAATGGGAAAGTGAGAAAGGGGGGGGGGGCTATTACAAGTCCTTACAGGAAAAATATGAGGAATACATTTCTGGGACGGAATTGCTGTCTGTCCCAGAAACGCTTGCATCGATCGAGCCTAGGATTATTTCATTGGTAACCAGAGATGCCAAAACACTCAAACTGATGGGTGTCAATAGGGACACGATAGAAGAGACAATTAAGACACTCAAGATCAAGGCAAGAGCAGTGGCGAGAAGGAGCTATGCAATGTGGGACGTCCTGCTTGGGAGCATGAAGGAGGCCAAGCAACTAGCAGGAACCACACTAGTCACAAATACCTTGAGTCTCCAGACGGAATATATGGGCACGAGAAAAACCAAAGTTAATCTTCATGGAGTACCGATGGACATCACTCATGACCACCTAGGTGCATTCTTCTCGAAATATGGAAGAGTAACCGAAGTATCTGTCCTGTCGAAAGCTGGTTTTATGACTGGAGACGTCACACTGCAGGTGAGGTTACAAGAAAAGAATTTGCGGTCATACCCAACATCCTCACCTGCAGGGGACGATCGATTTACGTGCTGGTTGACGGAAGAAGACCAAGTTGTTGGGTATGTGGGGCAACTGACCACGTTGCCAAGGCATGCCCAACAAAAGCCCCGACGCTGAAAGTGCAGGAACGCAACCAACACAATCAACACAGGCAGAGGATATCACACCTAGCCAAGTCATTACAAAGCAGCAGTTGACAACAAAACAGACGGCAAAAGATGGTGAGTGGGTGGTGGTAGGGAAAAAGAGCAAAACTTCTTCTGCTAAGCCTACGCAGAAGCCAACCTCACCAGCAAAGTCAACTTCACCAGCACAATCACCAGCAGTAGACTCACCAACAAAGACGCCAACAAAGACACCTTTATCGCCTCCCAAGCAGGAGGAGCCACGGATAAAACAGAAAAAGGAAGCAGCAAACAGAGAAGAGGAAGATATGGAGACACAGAGGTCGTCCTCTCTTAAACGTGGAAGAGAGGAGGAAGAAGAATTGGGTGAAAAACCCAAGTCGCTACGGAAAAGTAGAAATATGGAGAAGAAGCCTGGAAAAACGAGATCATCGTCGGTACCGGAATCTCCGGTCGAAACTTCATACGCAGACAAAGCCAAGAGTCTTCCGCCTTCCCCACAAAAAACTTCCCAGACCCCAACCTTCAAGTTGATCCCCCTGTCACCATCTCCATCCCCTACACCTGAGCCCACTCCCTTGCCAACCCGAGCAAAAAAGAAAAAAGCTCTGCCTCAAGGGGAAGACTTGTTAAAGGTGGATGAGGAACTAGTCAAAGAATGGACTGTACAAAGGCGAAAGCTATTAAAGCCTTTATTAAAATTAAGAATGGTAGATGGACTTTCTACCAAAGATCCCAAGAACTTTTCCCGGGCCCCAGGAGTCATCACCCTCATTAGAAACACAGGTGGCAACCTGAGAGTCTGGGACCACATTGAAGCGGTTGAAAAGTATTATGATTGCATCAACATGTATTTAAGTAATACTCCTGAATTGAAAAAAATGTCCAAAGCTTGTACAGGGAGGACCCCCGTTTTGCTCCACCCCTGTTTGTATAGGACATTAAAACTAACGTATCCAACGGACGTCGGCGGGATTGTCACTGGCGGGCGGATTACGTCCGACATTGTTACAGAGTCCATGGGACAATCCGTCGGGGTTCTAACTGCCCAAGATTTTCAGCCGGTATGCAACTAAGTTTTGTTTTCCTCCTTTTCAGGTCTAAAAAATGTTTATCAAACTAGCCACTGTGAATGCGAACGGCCTGAGGAGTCGGGGCAAGGCTGCCCGCCTGCTTCGTGACCTCTTGTCGTTTGATGTGGATGTTGCCGCGATCCAAGAAACGCACTTTGTTTGCGACGTCGATGCTTGTGTGCTGGCGAACGACTTTGTCGTTTATTCAACATATGGGAACCGGCAAGCCAGAGGTGTTTCTTTGCTGGTGAAGCGTACCCTGGATGCGAGGGTTGACCTTGTCCATCACGGTGCTGATCGTAGCTGATATTGCAGTGAAAAGCAAGTCGTTTCGTCTAATTGTGGTTTATGCGCCCAATGACAAAGGTGAGCGTGTTGATTTTTTTCGTCTGTTAGAGCCCTTCCTGGTTGATTCCAAGCGACTAGTTCTAGTGGGGGACTGGAATGCCGTCCTGGACCCCAAGCTGAATAGAGGGTGGGGCGCTAGCGGGAGGAGTGGTGATCGTAGCCTGGTTGATCTGATCGGCGATTTTGGCCTTGTCGATACATACCGGGTCGATCATCCGGGCGGGAGCATGTGGACGTGGGCGAAAAGTTGGCCCTCTACCAAGATGGCTAGCTATCTTGATAGAGTGTTAGTGAGAGAAGCCGACATAGATTTCTTAGAATGCCCAACGTTTCACTGGTTAGGCTACACGGACCACAAACTTGTTTGTGCCCGTGTGGTGTTAGAATTTAGGCCTAGACTGGCTGGTTACTGGAAGCTCAACCAGTCCTTACTGGACAGGCGGGACTTTCAGCGCCAGCTAATTATTGTAGTTCAGCGCGCGTTAACTGGGGAAGCCATTGGGAATAAGTGGTGGGCTAGACTTAAGTGGTGGGCTAGACTTAAGGATAGTATTAGGTCTTTCGCCACACAATATAGCCAGCGGCTCAACCTAGATAAGGCTAAAAAGGCGAAGACGCTTAGAGATAATTTTTCCCGGGCGGAGGCTGGTGGTAACCCCCTAGAGATAGCCTTAACTAAGGAGGCCCTTGAACGATCGACTAGCGATCGTTACATGGGTCAGTTAATTAGACATAATTTAAGCAAGATGTCTTCTGAAGCGGTGAACATGGGCGCTTCATTGCGTCGGGAAGAAATTCGTCGGAACGGCGATCGGTACATTCGAGAAATACGAGACCCGGATGGACACACTCTTAAGTCGACTGATGACATGTGCAAAGCGTTTCGCCAGCATTTCGAACTCCGGTTTACCAAGGAGCCTGGTCTCTGCCAAGCAGAGTTTCGTAACTATTTGGCTGACTTCCCCGGCTTTCGCCGGCTGAGGCGGCTAGTTGCGAGGGAGAGATTACGGAGGACGAAGTCTACGCGGCTTTGAAGAAGGTCGGCAGAGGCAAGTCGCCAGGTTTGGATGGTTTGCCCTATGAATTGTTCTTGAAGCTGTCGCACATTTTTGACTGTCGTGTTCAACAGCTGGTTCCGGCAGGGGTCCATCCCCAACCGGTTCACCAGGGGTGTGGTCACGCTGTTGAGAAAAGGCAAGAATGTTGGGAGGGATTTAGACGATTACAGGCCCATAACTCTGCTAAACACAGAGTTAAAGATTTTGGCCAAGATCCTGACGAATTGCTTGCAGCTAGTTGCCGAGTCTCTGTTGGGACCTGATCAGACTTGTGCTGTGAAGGGCCGAACAATTCAGAGCAACCTACACTTGATCCGCACGATCATAGAGGGTGTAGAAGACGACGATGAAGCTGCGCTGATCAATTTAGATCAGTCCAAGGCATTTGATAGGGTTGACCATGGCTACCTGATGGCTGTCCTGCAGGCCGCTGGATTCGCACCCAACTTCAGCTGCTGGATTAGTCTCCTGTATCGCTCCCCCACGGCTGTGGTACAGGTGAACGGGAAGCTGTCGAGCGCCTTTGCGCTGTCTTGGTCGGTCCGACAGGGTTGTCCACTGTCGTCCTTACTTTATGTCCTGACGTTGGAGCCCCTCCTTCGCAGGCTAAGGGACAGGACGTGCAGTCCGGCCCTACGTGGAATTGTTGTCCCTGGTGGAGGCGCTCGAGCCAGGGTTTCTGCGTACGCCGATGACGTATCCGTTTTTGTTTCCTCTCGCGGGGACATAAGAGCGGTACAGAAGGCGCTTGTACGGTACGAACAGTTGACTGGGGCCAAGATTAACCGCGACAAGTCGTCCGGCTTGCGGTTAGGCGCCTGGAAGGGGCTTCCCCTCCCGGGGCCCTTCGACTGGACGGACGGGCCGGTCAAGCTCCTCGGAGTTTGGTTTGGTCCTGACCTACAGTTGGAGAAGAATTGGTCTGAAGTACAGGCAAAGGTCGTTGCGCTGGTCGAGATTTGGCAACGAAGGCGGTTGTCCTTAAAGGGCTTGGTGGAGGTGTGTGCTACATACCTCTTTCCCAAGATTCTTTACCGACTGTCTGTACTTTCACTTTGTCCGACGCGTGAGGAGGCGCTCGAGGGTCTGCTAATCTCCTTTCTTTGGAGAGGACGCAGACATCACGTCGACAAACGTGTCTGTTACCAACGTCCGTGCAATGGGGGTCTGGGGGTGCCGCACTTGGTGAGCCACAAACTCGCTTCGAGGTTGGCATTCCTTAGACGTGCGTTAGTGGATGATTCGTTGCTTGAGGGGGTAGTGCGGGACGCGTTCCCGAGCCTCACTATCACTCCCCCGATCTCGGGGCGCTGCCGTAAGCCTCGAGAGCGACCGTTGTTCATTCTTGAATGCCGTAAGGCCTTAATGGCCATTCCGCGGTCCAGTGACCTTTCACAGCCTAGGAAACTCTTCTATCAGGGATTAGTGGAGGGTGTCGCAAAGGATCGTCTGCGGGGGAAGCTCGGCATGACGATGGATGAATATCGCTCTCATTGGTCTTGGGCGCCAACTCTGAGTTTTCACTGACCTGGCGATTGGCTCGGAATGATTTGTCTCTCAATGACTTGCGTTTCATAATGGGCCTGGCGGATTTGCCAGACTGTGAGCGTTGCAATCTTGGTATTAAGGAGACGTCTTCACACGCCTTCTATCATTGTTTGCGCGTTCGCCCATTATGGGATCTAGTCGGCGAGTTGACTGCTCGTATCATGCCGCGGGAGCTTTTACTCATTGATCGTGCATACGCTGTTAATAATGTGTCGCCACCGTACTCTGGAGTGAAGCGTATGGTGTTTCTGTCGCTGCTGGCCACGGCTCGAATGGTGATATGGACGACGCGATTGGAGGAAGTCTTGCGGGGCAATCGTCTTTCACATCATGATCTGATCCGTTATTTTGAGCATCAGCTCAGAATAAAGATTAGAACTGATTGGAAACTGTTGCATCCGACAGACTTCAGCGAAAGGTGGGTAATTGCGGCGAGCCTGGTTCGTGTGACTGGGGCTAGCCTTGATTTTCTTTTTTAGATCTGCCAGTTGCATCGGGTTGGATTCTTGGAACCCTTCCCGTGGTTAAGGTAAGTCCCTATTTGTGTACCTAGTTAATGTGTATGAATGTGTTTCCAAGCCTGTCCCCGGCATGTTGTCTTTTGTTATGTTTCAGACTGTGATTCCCAGTTTCCGTTTTATTTTGTCCCCACCTTTTTATCACAGCTGAATCAGCTTTTTCATTCCCAGTCCAATGTTATCTTTCCTCCTTCCCTCCCCGTAGAATGAGTGTTGCTTGATTCTGTCATATTGGCAGAATACAGTGACCTCTTTGTTTTTTGAGGGTGGGGTGGGTCCAGCTAACACAATGCTTATGTTGTCTGTTATTTTTTCTCTTTTGTTGGGGATTTGTGTCATACCCCCGCCCCATATCATTTCATGACATATTTTATGTATATTTGATATATTATCATTGAAATTTTTATGTACATCTGGGGTGTTCTTAAGTTCCCGAGAGTGAGTTGTGGTATTCTGGTGTGTGGCAAGTATGGGTATCGATGGGCAAGTTCTTTTGGTGAAAGAGGAAAATTATAATGTATGTTTGGGTCGCGAATGAAATTAGCTAGGTACAGGATAGAGTACTGTAAGACCAGCCTCAGTTTTGTTTCCCCCTCCCGACTAGGCCTTGTGCCGCAATTATGTAAGTTTGTACATAATAAATACACATACAAAAAACAACAGACCGCTGTATTCTGTCTTTATGACAAAATAGGTGATTTTCTAAGCGCAGCTTAGATGTGACACGAAGCCGAAAGTATAGGGAACACAGTGAGGATCACACTCACTAAGTAGTTGTAATAGTTCTAGAAAGACAAATTACTAACTACTACACCAAGTCGGAGTGCCCAGACAGGTGAAAAAATGATTTGTGACGAAAAGCCTTCGGTTTTATGGTGTTCCACTGGGTGATGTTATTCCTGTCAAAAGCGGGTGATATCAGTATTAAAAACTAAAATCTCTAGCTAGTTTATAAAGGCTGTGAGCTCTATCCATGAGTTAAGAAGTATATATCCATTCAAACACAGCGTTCCAGTAAATGACGATTATAGCAATCTAGGCTAAATATGCCACTAGACCACACACCTCGGTTACAGGTCACCCATTTAGGATCAAATTAAAACTAAATTTATAACCTATATCCGTCATTTAAATAATTAAAAATTAGAAACATCTATAGGTTAGTTGGACTGAGCTCTCACGTCTTCTGTAACAACCAGTCTACGAGGATAAGTGTGTATTAATTCAAAACAGTGAAAACTATAACTGGTAGCCGCCTTAAAATTACATCGTAACTATATCAAGAAAAAAAAAATCTGAAAGAAAATTCAAAATTTGCATTATTGTTTCTGGCATTTTGACTTTGATCAACTTCCAACTGTTGTAACTTAGCTTTTCCTTACTGCTCTCTAAACATTTTCATGTCACTTATGTACTTTTTACGTTCGGTAACTAGAACTAGGATGTGCGTTGTGGTGCAATGGATATCGACTCGGAACGACTGAGTTCGAATTCAAGTTGAATTCCTTGCATTCACTTACGCGCAAATACTCTTGGAAAAAATATTAATCCGACTCTTCCCTCCAGTTTTGGGTAAAAAGGTAGGACAGGGTTGTATAACCTTTGTTGGCAACCATTCTACCGCAGAAAGCAATGGCAACCTACTGCTGAATAATCTTCTGCCCAGTCAGTCATGTCTCTTTCGAGATCTGATCGCCCATGCGTGTATCACTTATGGCACTTAACTGACTGACTGAATTAACAAATTAATTAGAATTAACAAATTTAAGCGCAGTACTAGATTGGCTGCACGGTCTCACCATTTAATGATGAAATTGCTTAGTGTTATCGCAAATTCTATATTCAATTCTCTTCTGATTTCTTGCATTTCTGTCTATTATGTAAATGCAAAGTCAATCGACTATTTTGTGTCAACTTGAATTCGCGTCTTTTAATTCCTTCTCCATGATCCATTATCGCTTGTAAACCATAAAGGACACATCAGTTACTTTTCTTTTAATTAAATTTTGTAGATAAATGTCGAAGATTTATAAAATCGGAGAGACTTCTGTAAAGTTTAGCTAATGTCTGTTTGACTTCTGAGATAGGAAATGTTAGTTCAGGTCATTTAAAGACAAATTGCATCATCCATCAGCAACTGAAATGAAATAAAAACAACGAAAGCGCGATTTAAATAATAATTGTATCGGATTAGAAATTAATTAAAATCAACACCCTTCTTCTTTACTTTTACAAAAATTCACAATGATGTGTAAAATCCTGGTTTGCACAAATAGAAAAAGGATTGACGATGTGCTTAACGAAAATTTTGAAACCAGATTTCGCAAGTAGGTGTTAAAATGATTTTTGACCAATAGGATCGACTTGTAAGGACTTGGCAATCCAGTGCGAAATTCAAAACGACTATATAAATGACCTCGGCGTCAGTCAAGAGACAGAGACGAAATAACTAAAATGTAGCCAACTTCAAATCGACCCGAGGATAAGGTCAGGTCGCACTCTTTCTCCTTATCTCTTCCAATAATTACTACTGCGAGCAGTTTCTTCAACTCTTGATACCCTTTACTCAATTTTATCATTGAACATGAACTCTACCCTTCTTATTAGTGTTTCTAATTGTACATTAGCTCCTACAACTTATGTTATTCTTCCTCTTAATAAATTTCTATTTTAACATTCAAAATGTATATTTTATTATTCCACTCTTCTACATTAATCCATTTATTCCATCCTGCCGACAGCCAACCTTCCTATAATAACTCTGATGATAATTCTGCATAAATCCTGTAAGCTCTAGGAAGTTCGGTTAAGTCTGACAAAAGGCTGAAACAAAGAAAAATTAACCAGCTCCCTACGAGACACTGTTGACTCCCGACGTTCAAGGAACACGCACCTCAAGGCTACATAATAATAGTAATGATAATAGGGTTGATTGTAAGTGAAGAATAAAAGTAGTAGTATTTTTTGGGGGGACAGGTCATATACTGAGGAAAGTAATATAATTTTAAGCTGCGCTTAGGAGATGAATTAAGATCGTCGCTGAGGATATCCTTCTGTAGTAGTAGTAGAATAATAAATATTTTTATCATTATTTTTATACGATTTTTATCCTATCAAAGTTTTCTGAAGAATCACATTTTATTATTAATTATTTTTTTAATTATAGCGTAAATCAAGTCAATATAAAAAAATTAAATTGCATTTTCGATTTTTTCCCTTGAAATTTACTGAACGCTATGATTTTAAAATTGAAGCAACATCTTTTTTTATGTCAACACCCGGAAAAAGAAAAAAAAATCCTCAAAATGAAAATCGGTAACAACTGCTGCTCAAGGACTAGACTTCTCGCTAATCTGATCATTTAACATTAGCACGGAGAATTTTCAAATAACCTGGTATAAATTCGGCTAAAGCTGCCAGCAGTAATATAAATTGAAGCTTAATTTTTTAAAAAAAAGCCTGTCAGCTATTTTTAAAGCGAACGATTTAAAAGGATTCTGTCTTCGTTCTAAAGTGAACAAATGTTTAGTCCATCTTATTTCTCTTCGTTTTCTTTCTTGCTTTTTAACTTTCACGCTGAATTAGTTTTTTTCTTCAATTTTTCCGTTCATTTTAAATTACACTTTTTCCTTTCAATCTTTCCTCCTTTCTTGCTCATTCCTTTTTGTTTTAGTTTTCATTCCTTTTCTCTTTTTATAATTTCTTACGTTTGTTCTTTTGCCCAATTTTTTAAAATTTGATTTAATTTTATTTAATTCTTTTCTAATGTTTCTTTTTTATTATTGCTTTTTTAAAAATTTTATTTCTTAAAAATTACTTTTTTTGCCCTTTTATATTTAAATTATTTTTTGCGTTTAATTTCTTTTTCAGTTAATTCTTTTAGATTATGTTCAAACGTTCTTTCTTTCTCCGATTTTTATAGCCCTTGTGTTCATAGACGCATTTTTAAAACTTGATTGCGATTCAACAATATAATTTGTATCCCTTTAATACATGGGATTATACATATAGCAGCAATTTAATCAAATTTTAATCCTTGCTTTTAGATTTATGAATTATGTCTTATATCTTTTCGCTGGGTCTTAATTTTAAAGTATTTTAATTTATTAGTCATTATTTGTTTAGATGAATTTGTGAAGAACAAATTTTACGATTATCATTTCTGTGTATCAAATTTTTACGTTTAAAATTTGTGTGTACATTTAGAACTTTATATAAACATATTTAATTTGCCTCCAGTTTTCCTGACGCTTTAAAATTCTTTTTCTTTCTTTGTCTCCTGTCATCGGTCTTTTAATCACTTTCCCCTGTTTTATTTTCTCTTTCTTCTTTTTTAGAATTTTGTTCATTTATCAGACTCGCTCGTCGTTTGCTGTTTGCATAGCGTCAACACTTAAATTTACACACGTTCTATACAGGATAGTATGCGCATTTTACCTAGAATACAGCATGCATTAAAACTATATTTTGTCACTCACTCATACACTCTATTGAAGATTTTTTGTTGTTGAAGAAAAAAAAAATCTGTAAATTTTTTCAACAATAAAAAAAAATGTCAGTTATAGTTGCCTTAAAAACATAAATACTTTTCACAACATAACACTATGATAAATAAGTATTTTGCCCATATAAACAACATCCGTCACACAAGTTATAGCAAAAATGACCCTTCTGAAAATAATTGAAACTGTCGAAAAAATAAAAACTGTCCATTGAATGACAAGTATATGTCCGAAAGTATTGTTTATAGAGTTCGAATTCAGTCGGATGATAATAATGTTAAATTTTACTTTGGAAGCTCTTCTAACAGATGGAAATAAGATTTAACAACCACATGTAAATACAGCAAAACTACTGCTTTATCCTTACAATATTGAAAATTAAGAGATAACATTGAGAACTCAATTATTACCTGGAAAATCGTAGCTAAATCCAAGCATTACAAAGGAAAATAGATTTAACTGTAATCTATGCCTTTTAGTAAAACTTTTCATCTTAAACTATATCAAGAATTCAAATTTACATAATGAAAAAATGATTTAATGTCCACATGCTGTCATAGAAAAAAACTTAAATTCTTAGATATAGATTGATATAATATCCCTTTTACGTTGGCCTATTTCTTTTTCTTTGTCCACAATATTAATGTTAACAATTATGAATTAAATCCCTTTTATTTTTGCTTCTTACAATTTTATTTCTTAATTATAAATTTTACCTCTTAATTTTTTTATTCTTTTTCTTTTATCTTATTTTCATTTTTAGAATTTTAAAATTGTAATTTTCCTTACATTTTTATGTACATATAATATTTGAATATTTAAATTTTAGGACTCATGATTTACGCCCCTTTGATTCCTGCATTTTTGTTATTCTTAATTTTAACTTAAAATTTTTAACTACATGTGACTACAGAATATTTTGACTTTTAATCTTGTCATTAAAAAGCGGCATCTTAACTTTATAAGATTTAGTTCCTATGAATATCAAGTGAACTTAAATTCAAATCTATTAAACTGTCAGTTTGAAATATGTATCAGTTGATTGATAACGCATGGAACTCCGAGTTGTGCTATAGACGTAGGGTTATAAATATATATACAAATGTATACTCAGTTATAGTCTGAGATAAACAACAGTATGCTTAAATAAAGAGGAAAATTATAATTTTCTCGCCTACGCGTTTTGTCCCCTGATGAATTTAATTTCATTTTAAATAAAGTATCTAAAATAAAGAAATTCTTGTTGGGTGGTTGCAGGAAGACCCTATGTGTAACAGGTTTCTGCACCATAGCACAAGGAGAATTAAGTCTTGACTGTCTAACAAATTCTGCGATAACACCACCTTTACATGTACCCACATAACTCTCCAGTCTACAACACCCTAGATTATTAGGTGTGGTGAGCATTTGTGTGAGAGATCAACAAAACTCTTAATTCCAAAAATGAATTGAAGGTAAGGATTATGGGATCTCAAACAAGGAGACCGTCTTGAAGAGATGAAAGAGATTCCAAAATTGTCTGATGACAGTGGTTAAAACTAATGGCGATTTTATTGAATAAATTTACTCGTTTGTCTGCCAAGACTTTTTTGTGTAATTTTAGTAAATGTAACTGTTAAAATGAGATGTCAGTGTTACATTAATTTTTGTGTAATTAAGACGAAAATTTATCCATCGCATCCTGTAAATAAAGTATCCGTAAAGTATTTGATAAAATGCCATTTTAGCCAGTTTTTATGTGACTCAATTAATGTTATGTCATTTCAGGTCTTTAATAGCGAACTATCAACTCACAAGAGATAAAATCACGTGCACTAATTGTTACGATAAACATTGATATTTACATTGCAGGTTTTTGGAAATCACCACATCGTTTTTTCACAAAGTTTGGAAGTGGAAGGCGGTGGTCGCTAGAAAAAAGCATTCACGGCATCCAGACTGCATCAAAAGTCCACAATTCTCGCAGCGGTTGCATCTCGTTATCAATGCGAATGCCGGAACCTCGGTGAAGACCATTCTCAGAGAATTACCACTATACCGTGTTTTCGGTACAAGATGTACGTGATAAGAACAGCTTATTGGGGTAAAAACACAGTCACAGAACGGGTTCTCCGAACAAAACCCTTACTGAACAAGTTGACATATCAAGAAGAATCTGGTATGTTCTTTTTTTTTTATTTACAGACGAAAAAATATCAAATAGGGAAGCAGAGAAATGTCAGGGGGTTATGTTTCGATCCTTCTGTCGTTCCCTACGTTATGCACACCAAATTATTCAGCTCTGCGATGAATTTGTGATGGTAAGTAGAGAAAGGCACGCCATACCACCCAGCATCTTTGGTTGAAAGCCGCTGGCTATACTGAGGAGCTGGAAACAATTTCGAAGCCCTAGACAGACATATGTGTTTCAGCAGGACTCTGCCTCTTCTCACAAAACTGGATGTCAGCCAAACTTTAAGGCCACATAACGCCATGCATATGGTCACTTAAATTTCTCAGCCTAAATTGCTTCCACTCTTGTACGTAGTGGTTTGGATCTGTGTACCAATTTACGTATCATCAAGTTTAGTTGTTTCATTATAGGGTTGATTTTCTTACATTTTCAATCTCTCCTCAAATATTTTACGCACGTTGTATATATAAGTATATATAAAATTTGTGCTTTCAGGCAGTATATTTTTTAGGCATGTCAGCTTATATAAACAGCAAACATTATTATCCATTGTGGATAATTTTCACGTTTTAATTAATGCTAAGCAATCTGTCAACCGGTACTTTCAACCCAAGAAGAAAATTTACAGTAATCTTTAGCAATACACTTTTGCGGTTATTTTTTGTTATCACAACATACAGCCCTGAAGATGATCTTGGAAGAAGATTGAAAGTACTTGGGATCATCGAGAAATGAATAACAAATTAACTGTCAGATGTTACAGCGTATTTCTTACATCTTTCAATTATAATACTCACAGGTTATCCGTGACTACGAACAAATTATCTTAAAAATAAGCAGACATAATGTTTGCAATTTATTTATTCTGACATGCCTATAAGTATATATAATAGAAATTGAAAGAGAAGGAAAAGGCTTTACAAAGAACCAGAAAACTGGTTTATAAACAGGAAACAAGGGATAAACCAAAACACTTATTATATAGAAAGGAGAGCCGTGTGAACCGGACGATAAACGAATTTATTTACTTCTATTAAAGATAGAAATATATACACAAAAATATTTCATAAAAAATAATTGCATTTTTGTATTTACTTATATTAGAGAACGAGTCATATCTACTGCTTGCAATGCGGCTTTTCTTAAAAACGTGACTATTTAAAATGTGCATGATCGTATTTTCTCTTTTTTATGTTTCATTTTTAGTACTTCTGTCCATAGCAGGAAAAAAACAAAATAAACAAAAAAAAATAAGACTGTGCTCTTCTCACTCGGTTGAAAAGGTGATAGCCTATATGTAAGACTTAAAGAAAAAGTAGATAAAATAACTGCAGCAAAATTTTAAAAATTAATCAACTAATTACATTGATACGAGAAGGCTAGACGTCATATTTTTTTCTTGACAGAACAACAAAAATAAACTTAAAATTGTGTCGACAAATTTAAAAGTTAGCTTGTTATTTTGACAATTTTAGATTTATATGTTTTTGAACAAATTGAGTAAAAGCCCTGATGGTGTGATCCTAGAACTAGGATTAGTTTACACTAGGAAATAGGTAAGACTGATACCAAAAGTATAAAAATAAAGAAAATAATTTCTAAATAATCAACCACGATTCGAAGCTTTGAGAAAGGAAATAATCCACAAATATATAATATATATATATATATATATTTATTTTGCATTTTATCTATTATAATCAAGATTAACCTTCATAATTTTCTTGGATTATATGCATATTGTTCGACAGAAGAAAAACATGGAGCTGATTTATTTTATTCAGAGTAAGCACTGTATAAATTTATTTAGCAGATTTTCCGTCCCTGAGATATATATATATATATATATATATATATATATATATGTTAGTAGACGCTGAAGTCGATCTTTGATATTAACTTTAATTTCTCTGCATACTGTTCGTTCTCTTTCTCTTTCTCTTTTTCTTCTCTTCTTTCCATTTATGAATTGTCTATATTTTTCTTTTACTTTCTCTCTTTGTGTTTTTTTGAATGAGCGGGGAATTGTTTTTGTAGATTACCGTTACAAATGTCTATTCTCGATATGGACACGTGAGCGTCTGTGTGTAATTATTTTCTGGAATATTTTGAAGATTAACTGTTGTATCATTTGGGTCTGACGAGCAGCAAGGTCAATGGACCGAGCATGTGAGCAATGACGAGATTTTGAAAATGATGGAAACAAAAAGGAACTTAATACTGAGCATCAGGAAGTGACAGCCAAAGTTTCTGGGACATGCAATGAGGAAGGAGGGCTTGAAGAACCTATTACCCATGAAATTGTAGAATATCTGATTTTTTTCTAAATTATATTACTCTGTTAAATTAAATACATAAATTTAACATTAACTTCTTTTGAGTCCGTCTCTATCGGAATTTACCTGACTAATATACCAAGTATTTTACGTTATATACAATTAAACAACATTTCTCAGAGAAACATAACCATGTAGATAATATCAGACAGATTTTAGTCAACAATACAATAATCCTCACTCATACACACAGTAAAAAGAACCTTCAGATATTGGAGGCCATCTACATTAAATCCAAACAACCCACACTTAATAAAATCACGTTTAAATCTGGTCACAACACATTACATTGTATTTGAATATATGGTTCTGTTGTCATTTTGAGCTATCACGTGGTGTGACATCATAGAACCGCATTGCAAATTTACGAACTGCGTTTGCTATTTTTGGTAACTGTTGCCGTTGCTTAGTGGAGTTTTATGTCAACACAAGATAAAATCGTCGCTACTGGTAGATGCTTTTGTGTTAACGCCCTTATAACCTCTCTGAAGATGGCTCATGTGAGCCGAAAGCTTAGAACTATTCCAAATGTTGAAGAATGTTTGTATTTATTTTCCTCTGAAATTAAAGCCAAAATACGATATTTAGAACGGCTCATGATTAAACATAATAGACATTTATTTTCTCTTAGATTTAACAGTATATGTTTAGAATATATATATATATATATATATATATATATATATAATTGTGTGAATCAATAAATATATATATGAGGGTACACAAATGTATAATAATATACTTCAGGTTTCAATAAAACAAGGACGTTAACATAAAAACATGCACCATCAAAGACGATTAATATATATACAATGGCTCTGTTCATACTACACTGTGCACTGTTTTATTGAAGCATGAAGTATATTATTATACATTTGTGTACCGTCATATGTATATTCATTGTGGTTTCCGGCTTTCTCTTTTCCAATCTTTTCACTCTTACGTAGTCCCCTGCATACCAGTGGCCTTACCGCCTTGCAAGGGGTGATATGATTTTAAGAAATCTCTAAAGAATTCACCCCCACAAAAAATATATCCACTTTAAAAAAAATTGATACCAGAATTTTATTTAATTTCATGACTCATATTTTCTTTAAAAGGTATTAATTTTTTTACTTAAATATAATTGAACCTCTCTCGCTTAAAAGAAGTTATATCATGAGTAACGAAATTTATTCTATTTTTAGAATTATTCCGCTATGTCTTGGTATCAAACACTACAAGAATGACTACAGCCTGTCTTTGAAAGTTTTTCTTCAAGAATTATGTGAGTCAAGTTTTCTGTTTCGCAAAACTCAGTTATTGCGGTCGTGTCAAATATTTGCTAAGTGTTCTAACTGAAGTCGGAAAGTGCGACACAGAGATCCAAAGGCGAATTGGCATGGCGAGAGACGTGTTCCAGAAACTGAGTAAAGTATTAAGACACAAAACTTTCACTAGAAACAAAGAGAGTACTGGATTGCTCTGTGATGTCAGTTCTTCAATGTCAGCGAATGTTGGACAATATCAACAAAGATGAAGGAAAAACTAGAAGCAGCTGAAATGTGGTTCTACAGAAGGATGCTACGAATATCATGGACCGAGCATGTGAGCAATGACGAGATTTTGAAAATGATGGAAACAAAAAGGAACTTAATACTGAGCATCAGGAAGTGACAGCCAAAGTTTCTGGGACATGCAATGAGGAAGGTGGGCTTGGAGAACCTGATACTAACAAGCCAGATAGAAGGAAAGTGACAGAGGAAAGCAGCGGATAACCTATTTAAGAGGCCTGATCTGGTGGATGACAGAACGGGGGCTGAGAGACGTTACAGGAGAAAGTGTGCTAAGAGCCACCACGGATAGGGAAACGTGGAAGGCCATGATCGCCTACGTCCTGAATGTACAAGGTATATAAAAGAAGAAAAGATCTCTAAGAATGTTAGATATCTAGAAGGATATGTGTATGTAAATAAAAAAAAACAATCGATAGAAAAATCTAATGATTAAGAAAGTAAAGATAAAAGTAGAAAAAGATAATTGTCAACTTATCTTACTCTTGCAATCATGGAAATTTGCCGCCTTGGCTCAGAGCGCAGGTATCATGGCTGTCTACAATTTCCTTTCCTCTATCGAGATTAATAGTCAAGCGTTTTGTTTGGCAAAATAAAACCATCTCTATTGTGATCTTTGAAGAGCATTAGATATCTACTGAAAAATGGCGTGTAGACTAAAGAAGCTAATAGAAAAATAAATATTGAGAGTGAGCATTAGGATACTGGAGGAGATAAAAAGGGAGGAAAAAATAAAGAGAATTGTGTTTGAGTTTTCTTTTACGGTATATCAAACATTGTAGGCTTTTTAATGCCAAAAAGGTGGGATTTTAGGTATTTTTTTGTGTGATTATAGAGAGAAGGTTGATTTAGTCAGATTTTAATTAACTTTTTTTTATATATTTTTTATTTTAGAAAACTGAAGATGTCTTCTACTTTTGTATTCAAAAACGTATTTTGGTAATATTTTTGTTTGAAAATGTATATTTTTCTATAAAAATCCATTTTTATGCATATATTTCTATAAAAGTCTATTTTTATACTTTCATAGTGTTTTGACCCCAGTTTAGGGGTTAACTATTTGCCCATAGTTGAGACCCTAACAAGTGCTACCACTCCGGTTCAGGGTGGACCTGGGAACAACAGCAATTAAGATATGATGTCATACTCCTTACAACCTCTGAATTAGAGGTCTTGCTGCCGGATGCCGTTTACCGTCATACGCAGGACCAGAGAAATGAGAGAGAGACGGGGGGAAAAATCTAAGAATAAAAAGATAAATATTCCTAAAATCGGAATATAAAGTGGTCCATGGGGGGGGGGGGGGAAGCAACCGAACGCGAAAATTACATGAGAGAGATAGAAAGAAAAAGTGGGTGGGGGGGGAATAGAGATTGATAAAGGGAAAGGATAGAAGAAAACAAACCAGAAGAATCAGTTGAGAGAGAGAGAGAGAGAGAGAGAGAGAGGAAGGAAAGCGTTTTAGAAAGCTAGCCGTTGATATAAAAAAGAGAGGATAAATAAGAGAGATTTGAGTCTGTTTTTTTTTTCTTTAACGGCATAACAACTTCTGCCAAAAAGTTGAGGTTTTAAGGAATTTTTTTAATGTTCGGTTATAATGAGAAGATTGATTTAGTCAGAATTTAATGAAAATTTTTTGTTTTATTTTTTTTTATTTTAGAAAATTGAAAATGTCTTCTAGTTTTGTATTAAAAATGTTTTGCTGAGAATATTTTTACCTTTCAAAAGTGTGTTAGGGTAATAATTGTTTCTTTAAAAATGTATTGTTGGTAATATTTTTCCTTAAAAAATGTATATTTTTCTATAAAAGTCTATTTTAATGAATATATTTCTAAAAATGTGTATTTTTACACTTTCATGGTGTTTTGACCCCTGTTTTCAGGTTAACTATTTGCCTGCCCATAGCTGGGACCCTATTTGCCTGTCTATACCTGGGACCGTAACAGGTGCTATCACTACGGGTCAGAGTGGACCTGGAAACAACATCAATTAAGAGGTGGTTCCATGCTCCTAACAACCACGCAATGATAGGCCTTGCTGCAGGATGCAGTTCATCGTCATGCCCAGGACCAGATAACAGAGAAAAGAGGGATAGTGAGATAAATACAAGAGAAATAATAAAGAAAAGGAAGACGCCGAGTAGTAGAAAAAGAAGGGGTAGAACAATAAATCAAGAGAGATAAAGAAAGTTATTAAACGATGAAAAATGGGCAAATTCAATGACAAAAATTTGAGCCGACTAAAATAAACGCTGAGATTTCTGCCAGACAAGAGCATCTGAAGAATTCTTTTCCTCTTCCAAAGATTGATAGCGCAGAACAGCTCAATTGGCAGGAAGATATTTTCCGGTACTAAACTTTTGCCAAAACAAGAGCAAAGCAAATATTTAACAACAAACAACACATATAGCCTTCGTATTGAGGCTGGCTTTTGTTTTTATGCGACTTTTTGAAATTCTGTATTTTACATGAACCGCTGTGCATGACCATCTGTGCAATCGGCGCTTAGTTTGAAAGAAAAGAAGTGGATAATGTTGGATACGAGGAAAGAACACTTCATGATGCTCAGTGCATGTTAATGGCAAGCTAGGTCTTTCTTCTTTTCTATTTAAAACATTGTCTTCATTAAATTCCGCGGCATTCATCTTTGTCATATTTTGAATACGGAAATATTGTTATTTCGAAGCTGTCTGCAGTTTTTGCTCGATGTTGTCTTTAGGGTGATTTATTGCCTCCAGATCTCTTAACACTGCGCAGGAAGTTCTCTAAAGAACTGGATACATATTGCTTTTTTCTTTTTGCGCATTTTTGTAAGCTCTAAGAGAGTTGCTATTAATAATACAAAAGAAAACAATACTGCGTATAAGATATTTAAAAGCATATGTAACATATACGGCTGTGAGTGCGTTAATAAATTTACTACACTATCGCTTCTTTCAATGGGGTCTCCTGGACATGACGATAAACTACATCCAAAGCAAGTCTGATTGAAGTTTTTGGGGTGCTTGGAATCTCAACAAAACTGCTGATAGTCCCATTATCACACTTACTCGTGGTGGTAGAACCTTTTAGTGTTACAGCTATTTGCGAATTGTAAACCCACAAAATAGCATAAATAGGAATGCTATATATATATATATATATATATATATATATATATATATATTATTGCATATATATATATATTCAGAATTATATATTCAGAAATTAAAATATCACTACAAAAATAGCTATTTTGTTTCGACACTTGTGTTTTATCAAGTGATGAGGCAATAAACCTCATCACTTGATAAGGCACAAGAAGTGTTAATGCAAAATAGCTACTTTTGTAATGTCATTATAACATATTCATGTTATAATTTCTGAATAAATATTATGGGCTCTACTTTGTATTGAGTACATTTTTAAGAATAGTGATTCTTTGGATACGGAATATTATTCCATCCATGTGTCACCTATACTTGTATGTATATATATATATATATATATATATATATATAGTTTGGAAGATGTACAATTTAATACAAAGTGTATATTTTGTTTCGACATTGAAAGGACAATGTCTCCTCGGGTAGTAAATGCTGTGTTTATAGCTCTATTTCTATATTGAGCAATGTTTTAAATTAATGTTTTGAATGTGATTAAGATTTTTTTCGTTCCTTATTCACTTGAATATATATATATATATATATAGAGAAAGAGAGAGAATCATCCGCAGACAGATCTGTTTCGCTGTATCACAGTTCATCAGTACAGTTAGACTCCGATTGCTTTTAACCCAGGATTGAAACCCGACCGAAGTGGCGTCAGTCGTTGGTTCTACCTCTGGGCCATGGGCGCACGGCAGAAGAAGGCAGACTTTTTAGCATGTATATTGTCATTATACACGCCCAATAGCCAGAGTGCTCTATATAATTCATTAGTGAATGAGCGATGCGTACATGTGTGGGTGTGTGGGTGTGTGTGTGTGCCTGCGTGGGTGTGTGATGGTCCATTAAGACTGATCGAAGTTACTAATAAATAAAACATTATTATTGGTGAAATTTGATTGATTTCACTATTGGATGTTATTTGAGACATGGCATCTATGTATAAAATAATAATATTGCAAAAATATCCGCCCAGGCTTTGGCGTCACACTTCGACTCGAGGGTCTAAATTTTTGATGACATCTCTGCATAGTTGCTCTTCGATCTCACCAATATGCCTTTATTAACTCATCCTTCAGCTGTTGAATTATTGTTGGCTTATTGGCATAGACCTTAATTTTGAGATGACTTTAAAAGAAGAAATATAAAGGTATCAAGATGATGCGACCTAAGAATGAAGCCATTGTTGCATTAGCTGTGTGGCATGTGGTGTCGTTTTGTTGCCGTCAGGCCATAATCGCAATGACTCAAATAACATGGTCCAATAGGTAAACCAATAACATTTCACCAATAACACTGTATTTATTTATTGCTGACTTCGATCTTAATGGAACTCTCTCTCTCTCTCTCTCTCTCTCTCTATATATATATATATATATATATATATATATATATATATTTTAAAATTAAAATTAACTTTAATAATATATATATATATATATATATATATATATATATATATATATATTTTATTAAAATACTTTAATCCAAAACAGAAAAGTAAAAAGGTAAAGACATGAATTACTTCCGGAATATTTTGTAACCTAAATTTCTCAAATCTTAACCGTCTTTTTTTATTTTTATTTTTATTTTTATTTTTTTCTCTCTATTTTCTCTCTCTCTTTTTTATTCTTATTTTTAGTTCCATTTTGAAAGATGGACGTTGCTGAGGAGATGTAAAATCTCTCTTAGGGATTTTATATCGAAATGTTCATTCAGCATTTTTTAATATTGAAAATTTATTTTAATTTATATATACATATATATGTGTGTGTGTTTAGAATGCATGGGACGGAAACCTACTAGGTGATAAACATGTTTCATTTATATTAAAACTTCTTCAGAAACCGACACAAAGATAAAAAACAACAGATATTTACGCTCTCACACATTCACATATACAATTATATGTAACGTTACCAGCAAACATACACCAGACATAAAAGTGTTTCTACATAAAAAAACCGTTTTGTCACACAGTTTACTGTACAAAATAATTGTCACACATATATTTAAAGACTATCTATTACTTCACTACACGTGACAAATGTATTAATATGCACTCACATATAGACAAGTATTAACAAACGTTACCGTCCAACATGCACCTAAATAGACATTCGTTTCTATACAAACATACACATACTTTATCATCCACCACACATACATTAAAGAATAATAATTATTGATTGCTTTATTAAAAAAAAAAAATTAGATAATTCCAAAATGACGGCATACGAGGATACTATATCTTTGTTTTACATTTTCCCGTCGATCACTAAAGAAGATTTAAAGAAAGTGAAATATGTTACATTGATATAGGTCTCTTATTTTTCGTTTTATTCTCACTTATATATATATATATATATATATATATATATATATTAAATAAAGAAGACAAGAAGAGAAGTATAATTTTCTCAACTACCCGTCATGTACTGTGATAGACATTATCAAGGCAATGAGATGACATTAATTTTATTTTAATTATTTTAAAAATGTTTTCACAAAATATCAATCTCAGCCTTATTTTTTCCCAATCTAATATTTTCTATAGAAACAATATATTTATCAACCATTTTGTGTTTATATATAGGTTATTTAAAAAAATATATATTTCATCTCTTTGCCTTTGTCTATAGCCGGACGAAACGCGTAAGCGAGAAGCAAATCATTGCTCTGCTGGCCACTAGATAAAATAACTTTTTCTTTCTTCTTTTGTCAACTGGCAGTGAAGCATGTATGTAAGGTTTGGTTAGACTTTTTGAAATTTTAGTAAGTCATGGTTTTGTATTTATTTATGCTTAATCTTTAGTTTTTTTTTATTTAGCTGTCTTTTTTCTATTTCTTTGATTGAACTTTAACTAAGTTAAAACTTAGTTAACTCACCATCTTTAACATATATTTTAATTGAACAGGTGAAGGGGCTCATCCCTTGTTCCCTGCTTAGGATGTGGTTTCCGGCTTTCTCCTCTCCATTCTTTTCACTCTTTTATTTATTTTTTTTCCTAAATTGGAGTAGATAGACTACTCTATCGCCCGGTTCACACTCCACCCACGTCTATTGAACAGGTGAAGAGGCTCATCCCTTGTTCCCTGCTTAGGATGTGGTTTCTGGCTTTCTCCTCTCCATTCTTTTCACTCTTTTATTTATTTATTTATTTTCCTCAATTGGAGTAGATAGACTAAACTATCGCCTGGTTCACACTCCACCCACGTCTATTGAACAGGTGAAGAGGCTCATCCCTTGTTGCCTACTTAGAATGTGGTTTCCGGCTTTCTCTTTTCCAATCTTTTCACTCTTAAGTAGCTCCCTGCGCTTCAGTGACGTTACCGCCTTGCTCGGGATGATATTATATATATATATATATATATATATTTAAGTTCTCTCTGGTCTTTGTTGACCAAACTATTCTTTTCCTCGGATTGTAACTGAGTATTTTTTTAAATATATATATATATATAATTTTGTTTTTATTTGAAGTTAATTTACATTGCAACACGTAAATTTCTACATTTCGAGATTTAAAGCTTGACATCCAGTATACCGCAGAAAGTAATGTCAATCTACTGCGAAAAAACCTTCAGCCCAGTCAGTCATGTCTCTTTCAAGACATGATCTCCCAAGCGTGTATTACGCACGGAACTTGACTAACACATTATTGGTAACATTTTCTAACAGCAAATTTTCTAAAAGCTGATATATGCTAGCTACATATGTGTCCGTTTTTATATATTGAGGCTTGTGTGTTTGTGTGTGCTTTTGCGTGTGTATATATCTATATGCTAATTGTATTCGAGGAAGGAAGCCTAACTTATTTCGATAATGCACTGTCTACATCTAGTACAGCCTGGAGGGTCCAGGAATATACTTATCCACTGATGAAACCTCGGAAATCAAACCACAATCTGCCGGCCACTATAGACTTTCCATGCTGTTATGTATTTTCTTCTGCTTACGAGCTCGGCAACCGAGACCGCCTAAGGTACTGGTTGCTAAAACTATTTAGTAGCACCTCGGTCACAAAAATAATTAAGAAGTGAACGTTTTCGCAACTTTCACGCGCGACGCATTCTCTTTTCTTGCAAAATACCCGTGTGTGTAGGGCAAAGGATCTTTTTGCCTGGAGCCATTTTTTCCCTTTCGTGGGGGAAAAAAATCTGATATCTACGGTTGAGTGGGCGAAGATCTCAAGGAAGTAAGCGCAGAAGATTGTGAAGAGAAAACCCTTGGGAGCTTTGATGCTTTTCTTTTCTTTTTCAGTTCGGTGATGAATTATTCAGATTTATTGTGAGTAGACATAGTATTCTGGATGAAGTTCTTAATTTTTAATGCTATCAAGTGTTAGAATATCCATTTGTGATAGAAGAGGTTTAGTGGTCGATATAATAAGAGAATCAGAAATGTGAGAGAAGGCTTGACCCACGGGATCAGGCAGTAGATTTGGAATTAGTAACGGAGAGAGTGTCAAGATTGAAAAATAAGAATGGCTAGGTGATTCGGACTGTAGAAAAAGAAAGCGAATATTTTTTTGTTCTTGTTGTTTATAATCATATCGCCTCAATCAAGGCATTTTACTGCCACGGTTTTGCAGGGGGTTACATATGAGAAAGAGTGACAGTTTATAGGGGATGTCAGAAGGTGGGTAGAAGAAGGATGACTGTGGATAAAAAGTGAGAGGTCAGTTTATATATTGATTGTAATGTAGAATTGATTCCCCACTTTATATCGACATTTTAATAATATAGAATATTTTTCTTATAATTATATCGCCCCAAACAAGGCATTTTACTGTCACTATCTTGCAGGGAGTTACATAGAAGGAAGGTTATGAGAAAGAGTGACTGGCTACAGGGGGTGTCAGAAGTAGGTAAGAGAAGGATGTGAATACTGATGAGTCGAGTGGACGGAGAAGGGAGCATAAGAGAGAGGATGCAGGTTAGTGAGATAGGAGATGACTATTGATTTTACATTCGAATTCTTGGAGATTGTAGCTGTCGGGAAGGCAAGTAAATGGAAGGGAATTCCAAAGGCAGAAAGTGCGAGAAAAGAAGCTGATGGAGTAGAATTTGGGTTTAAAATTTCTTGGTTTCACAGTAAAAGTGTGGGACCTAGTTGCTAATCTTGTGGCTCGAGTAAATTTATACAGAGGAGGCACCAGTGAGATAAGTTCATCGGAGCAGAAGCCGTGAAAGTTTTTGTAGAAGAGACACAAGGAAGCCACATTACGCCGGTGAGAAAGTGACTGTATCTGAGCTGCCAAGTCGAGATCTATTACAGATTCTTCGTTGGATTTTGTCAAGGACACCTAGGTGGATAGCAGGAGCACCCGACCAGATATGGCAGCAGTATTCAATGCAATTTTGCTTTTTTTTAATAATTTTTGTAGCATATCTTTGTATCGATTGTGAATTTTCTTGTTTTATCAATATGCCAAATCTTTTCAGGTTGCAAGCGATCATGACTCTCCACGATTTCTCGCTTTAATACTCTAAATAACTGTTGACACTTTATAATTTCTTTTTGACCCTGCGTTTCTGTCTTCTATTCGGCAAGTAGGTTACATGGTACATCCGGCTTTTTTTGTGATTATTAGACCGATTTTCATACGACCGTTAAGTTAAGCAAAGTGGAGCCTGGTCACTGCTGACATTAACTGACTGAGAGAGATAGTTAGAAATTTTTTGTATATGCTTGAGTTTTACATAACCCGCACATTGAAATATCGTTCTTTTCCTCAGAGATATATGTTCTGCCTTCCTCTTCTTCTTTGATGTGCCTACTTCCTTCATGGCTTTCCACAACTCCCTATCCCTGGTGGCTCTTAGCGCGCTTCCTTCTGTTACATCACGCAAACTTCGTTCCGTCATCCACCTGAATAGGTCCTCAAATATGTTATCCGCTGCTTTACCCTGTCTATTTTTCCCTGTATCTGGTCTGTTAGTATTTGGTTTTCCAAGGCCTCTTTCCTCATTGCATGTCCCAGCAACTTTAACTGTCTCTTCCTGATGCTCAGTATTAATTTCCTTTTCGCTTCCATCCTTTCCAAAACCTCATGTGCTTGATCCATGATATTCGCAGCATTCTTCTGTAGAACCACATTTCAGTTGCTTCAAGTTTTTCATTCATCTTCGAAGATATTGCCCAACATTCACTGTCATATTGAAGAACCGACATCAAATAGCAATCCAGTACTCTCCTCTTTGTTTCTAGTGATATTGTCCTGTTTCTTAATACTTTACTCAACTTCTGGAATGCTTCCTTCGCCATGCCAATACACCTTCAGATGTCTGTGTCGCACTTTCCATCTTCTGTTATAACACTTCCCAGACTGCTCAATAATTCTTACTAGAAACCGAAATAAAAAAAGGAAATACCAGATCGATTTAAAAGTTCGTGTCCGATATTCATTGTTGATATAAAAAAGGGCTAATACAGAAGATTATTCTGTATTAGGTTGCCATTGCATTCTGCGGTAGACTGGTTGCCAGCCAAAGCTATAGAATTTAATCTGTTCTATTATTTAACCCATAACTGGATGGAGGAGACGAATTAATACCTTTCTCAAGGATATTTGTGCGTAAGTGAATGCAAAGAATTCAGTTAGAATTCGAACTCGGCTCCCCGATTTGTCGTTCCGAGTCGATCCCCATTTCACCACAACTCACATCCTGATGGGATAATGGGATGCAGTTCTTAAAACTAATGGAGATTATTTTGTGCTTGCCTAATAATTTTTTATGGGGATATCATTTTTTTTTTAATTTTCTAATCTAACACTAAGTTTTACAATGATCATAAGGCATACGATGAAGGCATTCGATGAAGGCTAAAGAAGGCAGTATGAAGAAACAAATGAAATGGATTTGGAATGAGCGAGGAGAGAAAGAGAAATGAAACGTGAGGTAAAGAGGGAAAATTGGTGAGTGATTAAAATAAAAAAAAACAAACAAAGAGGAAAATGAAAAGGAGAGAGAAGGAATTAACTAGAATTAAAAAATGTACAAAAGAGAAGAAAAATAATAAAAATTAAAAAAATAAACAAAATGACAAAAAAAAAGATAAAAAGTGAGAAATAAAAATGACGAAGAAAGTAAGAAAGAAAAATAAAGAAAAGTGGGAAATTAGATAAAAAGAAATAAATGAAGCTCAATGTAGAAACGTAAATAAGTGATGAAAGAAAGAAAACTGAAAGTGGAGAAAAAAGAAATGAACGTGTTGAGAAAAGAGGAAAAAAGAAAGAAGTTGGGCAGAAGTCGCCCCAAAAAAGTATTGGAAGAATAGAAAATAAATAATGAAAGAAAGCGAAATAGACAGATAAATAAAATTGGAGATAAATGATATGCAATATAGGGTATTGGATATTCGATAAAAAAATATTTAAAGAAACAAACCCAGAAAAGATTAATAAAGATATAAGATGAGTGAACGATTTTAAAAGATAAAACAGTTAAAAGTTAATTGATTGATTTTTCTACTTTTTATGAAATATTTGTAAGTTATTTAAAGCCAGAGAAAAAAATTTAGATAGTGAAGATTTTTTAAAAGAAACTAATGATTTAGTAATACAAATGTTACTAATTAACCCATATCTTTCGTAGGAAGGGCTGGATGAATTTTTAGATAGTAAGGATTTTTTAAAGAAGCTAAGGAACATAGTACTGGATTACTATGTGATGTCAGTTCTTCAATATAGCAATGAATGCTGGACAATATCATCAAAGATGAAGGAAAAACTTGAAATAACTGAAATGTGGTTTTACAGAAGGATGCTGCGCAGGGATCGGGTATGTGAGCAATGATGAGGTTCTAGAAATGATGGAAGCAAAAAAAGGAAATTAATACTGAGCATCAGGAAGAGACAGCTGAAGTTTCTGGGATATACAATGAGGAAAGAGGACTTGGAGAACCTGATACTAACAGGCCAGATAGAGGGAAAGAGTAGACAGGATAAAACAACGGATAACATATGAAGGACCTAATCAGGTGGATGGAACGAGGGTAGCATGATGTAACAGGAGAAGGCGTGCTAACAGTCACCAGGGATAGGGAGACTTGGAAAGCCATGATCGCCTACACCCTGAAGGGATAGAGCACATAGAAGAAGAAGAATGATTTAGTAATACAAGTTTTACTAATTAACCCATATCTTGAGGGTGACTGCCTGGATCGATAGATTTGAGTAAAACAAGTCTTACTAATTAACTCATATCTAGCGGATGAAGAGCTGGAAAAAATATGTTTCCATTATATATATATATATACTTACAAATTGTGAGGATCCGCATCAAGCTAGAATCCAACGTTGAATCTGTAATGTGATAGATACCGATTTGGCAGCTTGGCTGCAGTCGCTATCTCATCGGTGTGACGTGGCTTTCCTGTGCCTCTTCTATAAATACTTTCATGGCTTCTGCTCCATTGAACTTAGATCACTGGTGCCTCCTAGGTATGAATTTACACGAGCTACTAGATTAGCAACTGGGTCCGCGTCTTTTATAGTGAAACTTATAAAATATAATCGCAATTTTTACTCAAATAGCTTCTTTTATCACTTCTCCCGCCTGTTTTTTCCATATACTTGCTTCCCTGATAGCTACAATCTCCAGGAATTTAAATGTAAGGTCAACAGACTTCACCTATCTCACTAACTCGCATCCATTCCCTCAATCTCTTTTTCCCTCTACTCCACCCTTATTCGCGGTATTCTCATTCGTCTATTATCCTCCTCCTGACATTTTCTATAACTAGCCCCCTTTCTGATCACTTTCCTCTATGTAACCCCCTGCGCATCAGTGGCAGTAGAATACCTTGCTTGGGATGGAGAAGATTAAAAAAAAAAACTAATCTGCGCTCAAATAAACAAAACAAAACAAACTAGAATTAAAACGCAAATCCATACCATTAATTAATTGCACTCACATCCATGTTTTTTGCCCCTTGGTATTACCAAATGCTGACCATGCTCGACGTGGTTTAAAATGGCGATAGTTTCGAGAACCGGTTTTTCGACATGTTGTGGCTGTATACCCTAAACAGATAAAAACAAAGAAAAGCAAATATGGCAAGGAGACAGGAATTGAAAGGCACATGAATGATGCCAAAAAAGATGTCAGCAGAAACAAAGAAACCATCGATGTGACTAAAGCGATGAAAAGAGGCAAAAAACAAAGAAGGGAACCAGAAAGCATATTAACAGGGAGGGGGTCCTTGTCAGTTAAGCTGAACGAAATATATTAAGTAGATCTTTTGTTGATCCACGTCCCCTGAATTAAAATAAGAAACAAACCTTTATTGTTCCGATGTCAAATAAATGGGTGGTAAGTTGATAGATTGGTCTTTGTTACTTATAAACATTCCCGATCTGGTAGTTAATTTAGGGCAGTGACCATTATGTAGGAATAATCTGCTATTATTGTAGGTTTTGGGAAAGTTAAAGAAAAACGCAGATTAATAAAATATAATGAATAAACGCAAATACTGCTTAACAGCGCGGAAAATGAAATCATCGGGTCAAAATCAAATTCTTGCTGAATCACTTTGCTTTCATTTCATGTTAATACCGTTCGGAAAAGCATGAAACATTTACTTTTCCACCCAACTATGTATCAAATTCTAGTTCAAATTCCTTATGAATTCATTGCATTAACTTACGCGCAAATATCCCTGGGAAAGGTAATATTTTTTTTAATCATTTCACCCCGAGCAAGGCAGAAATGCCACTGATGAGCTGGGGGCTACATAACTGTAAAAAGATTAATTAGAAAAGAGTGAGGAGTACAAACTAGTTAGAAAGGAGCAATAGAAAGCTGAGAATGCAGGTGCGATAACTGATACATAGGTGAAGAGAAAGGGAAGGATATACGGGGTTGGGGAGAGAGCTAGAGTCCAGTGGTTAATAGATGAGTATTGACATTGCATTTAAATTTCTGGAGGTTGTAGCCGTCAGGAAAGCAAGAATATAGGAGCGAGTTCCACAGGCGGGAAGTGCGAGAGAAGCTGGAGGAGTAGAATTGTCGTCTGCATTTGGCTAACCTAACTGTGAATGGGTGGGACTCAGTTGCCAATGTGGTTGTACGAGTAAGCACCTGTTGAGGAGGCACCAGTGACTTAAGTTCGTCCGATCAGAAGCCATGAAAGTATTTATAGAACAGACAAAGGGAGGCCACATTTCGACGGTGGGGAATTGGCTGCAATATAGCCGCCAGATCAGTACCTATCACATTACAGACTCTCCTTTGGAGCCTGTAGAGAACACAGTGCCTATCACATTACAGGCTCTCCTTTGGAGCCTGTCGAGAACACAATAATCCATCTCTGCTCCCTCTAGGTATATGAGAAATAGAAGAACAGATTGGGTTCTATAGCTTTGGTGGGTAACCAGTCTACCGCATAAAGAAGTGGCAAGCTACTGCGGGAAAATCATCTATTTCGTCAATCAAAACAGACATGTTTACCCAAGCTTGTATCCCGCATGGGACTTGGCTGACTAACCACGATAGTTAGATTTCGGTATCTGCTTAAGTTTCTAGTAACCCTCACATTGGAATATCTTTATTTTCCTAAGGGATATGTGTTCTGCATTCTTATTGGTCATAACTTTTACTGGAAACGGAAATCAAAATAAGGGAAAAATAGTGGAAAGGAAATTAAATACTGGATCATTTAAAAAATTCGTGTCCGATATACATTTTTGATATAATGACCGCAACTGTGGAAAAATCTTCTTCAAATCAGTCATGGATCAAAAGAGACATGATTGCCCAAGCGTATATAATGTATAGCACTTAATTGATTGATGTATTAAATAGCAAGAAGTCTAGACTTTAGATTATTCTTTGTTATCATTTCCTCTTATTATGTTCACTGTGTACTGGTTTTCTAAATCCTCTTTAATCATTATCTACTCTTGAAATTTCAGTTGTCTCTTTCTGGTAATAAAATATGAGTGTCCTTTTTGGTTTTGATTTTCTTTAAAACTTATTTTGTGCATGATATTAAAAAGTTTGAATGGAACCTAAACGCACCGTAACACTCTCTTCAGTCGAGCGGTCTAAAGAACACCTTATCAGAAACTGCTTTTTACTTCAAAAAGAGACGCAAGTTGGAATCTTATTGTAGAGCACATTTCTGTTGTTAGGTTTCATGAATGCGCGGGCTGGTAGACGTAATTTACACTCTTTATAAAATAAACAAGTCGTCTACTTAAACATGGTTATCCCCGAAATTAAGTTTGGAGAAGTAGAGAATAATATTGGGTAAGAAATAAAATTATTCCTTACATAAGCACACACAGACACACAGACAGACAGACAGACAGACAGACAGACAGACAGACACACACACACACACACACATATATATATATATAAATGTATATATATATGTTTATATAAACATATATATATATATATATATATATATATATATATATATACATTTATTTATATATATGTATACACTCTGGCTATTGGGCGGGTATGATGACACGCTAAAAAGTTTGCCTTCTTCTACCGAACGCCCATAGCCCAAAGATAGAAGCGCCGATTGACGCCAATTCGGTCGGATTTTAATCCTGGGTTAAAACCAATCGGAGTCTAACCGTACTGATGAGCTGTGATACAGTGAAACAGATCTGTCTGCGGATGACTATTTACGCTCTCACACCCTGATTGAGCACTCTAG
>JBBBDQ010001738.1:3147500-3300000 GCA_037127315.1 Ascarosepion bandense | reverse complement strand
ATGACATGTAAGTCTACGGCAGAGCGTGGTTGTAGTAAAACCAACATATGTACTAGGTTTTTGATTAGTATCAGAGATGCAATCTCTGAATGGGCATGTAAATTGGTACACTACATTGGTTTTTTTTAGAGAATTTAGTTTAGTGCTTGTTGGGTTATTATAGACTATGAGGTCAATTGTTTTAAACTTTTTATAATATATAATGAAAAAAGTTTAAAACAATCTTATGCACATGTATAATTTTTAGACTGAATTGCAAAGTATTCCAAGAGATAATGCTGGACACGTTTAAAATTACAATTATGTCAACGACTATGTCTCTAAAGAAGCCTAGGTCCGAATGTTATTAAAAAAAAATGAACAGAACATTTTATTCATTCAGATCTCTCTCTCTCTCTCTCTCTCTCTCTCTCTCTCTCTCTCTCTCTCTTTATATATATATATATATATATATATATATAACAGATTCACTTCTGCGATGTATGCGTGACTCTTCGGTAATGAATTGTGTTCTTTCGGTGTCTGACATGTGTATACACTGCTGATATACAACACATTAAAATTACCCTTCTCTGATTCTATGCGCCTATGGCTTAGTCGGGTAGCGACTCCGACTGGCACCAAATCGGTCGAGTTTCGATCTCGGCCAGAAGCAAGTGGATATGGCTAGCCACCCTGGTGACAGAGCGAAACAGCCTTATGTGGATTACTAATATATTATGCTCTCATTACGACTGAGCTCACTGGAGAAGGAAATTTTAAAAACAATTTCCACTTTTGCGATGTATGCGTGACTCTTCAGAAATGAATTGAGTTCTTTCGGCGACTAGCATGAGTATACACTGCTTATATTCAACACGTTAAAATTTCCTGTCTTTGATTCCATGCGCCTATGGCATAGTGTGTAGGTACTCCCACTAATACCGAATTGGTCGAGTTTCGATTCCGGCCAGAAGCAAGTGGATGTGTTTAGCCACCCTAATAAGCTGAGATGCAGCAATACTGGCTTGTATGTGGATGACTAATATATATATATATATATATATATATATATACAGGATCATTGAAAAGCAACTACAATTTTTAAAATACTTAAAATTTATTTATTAACTATAATTTTTACAAGAAAATATATGAGAGTGAAAGGTTTTATTTAAAATTCTATCTGGCCACGAGATTTCCCTGGCAGCTTCTCAAGCTACTCAGAAATGGAGGGAAGAGACGGATTAATATTGATTCAGTATATTACACTGCAGCACTGTTATCTTTCAACATGTCCACTGAATTCTTAAATGTGAAAGATAAAACATCTTCAAGTTCTTTGGACAAATATCCAAGTTTTTGATTTATATGTGTATTCGCATTTGTTATCCTAACACGAAGACGTTTTGGAAAAGAAGAAGTCATTATTTGAATAAGCAAATGTTTTTAACGCATCTCACTTTGCATCTTTATTTCATATATAAAAAGCTTTACCGTGTGTGTCTGCTAAAAACAGCAGCAATTAATTAATTCTGAATGCTTGTTTTCTGACCGTTTTGTACTTGTGTGTAAAAACTATTACACAAAACGGTGACATCGAATAAATACGTACGCCCGTCGAACGAAATACGTCAGACAATTGAGATGAAAGTAGAAAATATCCCGCGTACATAGGAATGGGTGCTTCGGCGATTGGTATACCTCAGTGATTAAAGATTCAACCTGAATCCTTAGAGGATTATAGGGTCATTCTTAAAGAGTCTTCTTCTTCTTCTATGTGCCCTGTCCCTTCAGGACGTAGGCGATCATGGCCCTCCACGTCTCTCTATCCCTTGTGGCCCTCAGCATGTTTGTTCCCGTTACTCCTGGTAATCCCCGTTCCGTCATCCACCCGACCAGACCCTGCAAATATGTTATCCGCTGCTCTCCTCTGTCTCTCTTTCCCTCTACCTGGTCAGTCAGTATCAGGTTCTCCAAACTCTCCTTCCTCATTGCGTGTCCCAGGAACTTCAGTTGTCTCTTCCTGATGCTCGGTATTAATTTCCTTTTGGTTGCCATTCTTTCCAACACCTCATCGTTACTTGCATGTTCAGTCCACGATATCCGCAGCATCCTTCTGTAGAACCACATTTCCGCTGCTTCCAGTTTTGTCCTCATTTTCGATGATATTGTCCAGCTCTCACTACCATATTGAAGAACTGACATCACATAGCAATCCAGCACTCTTTTCTTTGTTTCTAGTGAAATTTTCCTGTGTGTTAGTACTTTACTCAGCTTCTGGAACGCGCCCTTTGCCATGCCAATTCGCCTTCTGATATTAGCAGAATACAGAGTTACTCAAATCTCTGAAGGCACGTCTTATAATAGATCTCACAATTTTTCTAGCGTGATCTGATTATCATTTCTATTCAAATAAAGCCCTTTGCATAGATAACACCAATAAAAATACCGATGCCTTTATTACTGTAGCTACAATTTTTCTTGTCGATAAAAAATAGGCAATAAAAAATGAAAAAAAATCAGCCTTATAGGCTCCACTCATGCATTGCCAAATTAATCTCTCCTCTCCACCAATCGTATAGCATAGAAAGTTGATTTCATGCCTGCATTTGTAAAGTATTTTAAATTCGTTCATCAACTATGAACGATGATCAGCAAAAATTAAAGGTTTTGAGATCAGCGGAAGAAAATTTCCAATTCTTGTATTCGCCATTTAAGTTCTTCAAAAGTTTGGCTTGGTATAGTAGACGTTCTCCTTTAATCAACCCAAAAGAAAAAAGTCAAAACGCGTTATGTCAGAATTCCTAACCGGACAATAATACATTAAAAAAGTTACCTCATGAATTTTTCAACACTTGTTCTTTTCTAGTACAGTTTTTTTCTTGATCAATTCTTTAAGAACATGTATTTTGAAAGGTCATATCTTTTTCTAACATGTTCTTTTCATATAACTGACGTAAGGCATCAAAATAGCCCAGCAAATCAAGCGACACACCTTGCTTTAAAGGCAAAACATTGGGGTTAAGATATTGCTCGGTTCTTGAAAGTTACACTTGCTTAATTGAACAAAGTTCTGGAAGTCGCTAACGGGGATTATACAGTAGTAAACAAACTTAAAAGGTTTTTCGAAAGGTCAGTATATTTCTCTGCAGGAATGAATTGAGTTCTTTCGGTGACTCGCGTGTGCATACATTGCTTATATACAATATCCGTTAAAATATCCGTCATCTGCTTCCTTGCACCAATGGCTTAGTGGGTAGCGGCTCCGACTGACACTAAATCAGTCAAGTTTCGATCCCGGCCAAAAGAAATTGGATGTTTCTAGCCTTACTGAAGAGTTGTGATACAGCGAAACAGGCTTGTATATGGATGACTAATATATATATATACATATATGGTGCTATGTATAAATAGGCGTCTGATTGACGCAAAAATGAAAGTAGCACTGACATTTTCTTTTAAAAAGAAATTTAAATGCAAAGTCAATACTCATCTACTAACCACTGGTCTCTAGCTCTCTCCCCTCCCCTATATAACCTTCCCTTTCTCTCCACCTATGTATCTGTCATCGCACCTGCTTTCTCAGCTTTCTATTGTTCCTTTCTAACTAGTTTGTACTCCTCACTCTTTTCTAATTAATCTTTTTACATTTATATAACCCCCTGCACATCAGTGGCGTTTCCGCCTTGCTCGGGGTGAAATGATTAAAAAAAAAAAGTATTTAACAAAATTACACAAAAATATAATGAAACACTAAATAGCAAATGTTTCAGTAAAATAGGAATTGGATTTAGCTATGGTCTCCAAACGACTTCGGAATTTCCTGATTTTCTTCTGGACGGTCTCATTGTTTAAGTTACTGAATGTTGCCATAATATTTGCCTTCATTTTTCTTTGATGTTACAAGACGTTTTGTTGGTCTCTTGTTCAACTGCGCTTCACACACAATAGTTGCAGTCTTAGGAGTTAGATAACCAGATGTAAGTGGTGAGCTGATTTGATCGCATGAATATTTTTAACATATGACTGTCTCAAGTCCCTTGTTCTGTGTCTTTAGTATGAAGCCCTGTGGGAAGATGATTGACGGTATAAAGTTTCCATCTCTATTAATCCTCCTTAACACTATGATGTTGACTGGATATATCATCTAACTCTTTCGAAATCGTCTGCATTGCCCTTACATTGACTCCCAAACACTCTGAAATGTTCGTATTATAGCTTCCGGTGCGAATGCCAAGCAGAACAGCATAGCGTGTCCAAATTTCTGTTGGTGTATATTGCAACATGGTGATTGTTTTCGCACAGACGGTGTCCAACTGAGCCTACCATACTGTGCAGTCGGCAAAATCCAAAACAAACAACGCGATATTAAACGCATAAGATATCGAGAATTTACTCATTGCACCCTGTATCACGTCTGAAGCAATAAAAAAAAAATTGCTGATTAAATGAAAAAAAAAAAATTCAAAAATTCTTTAAATAAAAAGAATATGTGAAATGAGTTATTGAATAAACTAGTAACAACAAAGCCATTAAAGTATTGCGTTTGACGATTCTTTATTATCAACAGTCAACCAAGAACATCGAAATCTTCTGCCTCATTAATTAATCAGTGAATTTGCTAAAAAGAAGTGACTTCTTTATCGCTCGACCTAACATCTATAATGACACCAACATGGCGAGCGAATGTCTCATCTCGTTTTTATTAACGCCCAACCCGGAGATGTATCACTTCAAGTCACCTGGCGTTTTGTTGTGTCTGCGAAATAGGCAAGTAAATGATCTCTGATCTGTATCATCAGTTCTCATCTCACTTACCACTGATTTGAAAGCTGACAGCCGCCATTATACTTTCAAGGCAGAAACAAGGACGCCATGTCTAAATATGGAGGATTAATTTACTGCTCCACTTTTAATTACCTACGCAATTAAATATTTAGACTGCCAGTGAGATGAGGACCGGCGAGCAAGTGGACCTCATTAATATGCAAATTTAATTAGTTTGCTAATGACAGAGGCTCATGTTTTCAAGATAACGAACTGATTTTGCTTCCCAAGAAGAAAATGCTCTGATTAGTTGTTTAAAAAGCTAAGGGCTTTAATGATTTGTGTATGTTTATCAAAGTTTTTGTTTTTATTTGAAAATTGCAGAGCCTCTGACGTTTTTGAAGAAGAGCTTCCGAATAACAATATTAAAAGCAACATTCTAATGCTGTGAATACTAGAATTTGAACTCAGCTTTCGAATTTCTTGTTGCTGCGGTGGATATCGACACGGAACGAGAAATCGGAGAGCCGAGTTCGAAAGTCTACCATTTTCTCGACAGAGGAGAGCACAAATAGTCATCTGCAGACAGTCCTATTTTGCTGTATCACAGCTCATATATATATATATATATATATAACAAAATTGATTTAACTAAGGTCTGTCTCTTATTTTTTTTTTTTTAATTTTCGGATTATTTGTCGAGTATTGTGTTCGAATTTGTAGACGCTGTCGAAAGGTCATTTTTTTTTGTTCAATTCCTTTCGACATTTGAATACATTATCTGGGGTTTGAAATGGCAGTTATAATACCTTTGTACACATTCTGGTATTCTCTTTACTCTTACGTAGCCCCCCTGCGCATCAGTGGCGTTATCGCCTTGCTCGGGGTGATATGATTAAAAAAACAGAAAAAGATGTTCACCTTTTGCAGGGTATGTTAACCTTCTCCAGGTAGAGGATTACAGTGAAGGATACACATTTTATTTATTGGAATTGAACAGCTATCACTAGAGTTTGAGGGGGTTAAAATCGTAGTGATCAGGATAATATCTTCTTGGGAGACTCTTCCATAGAGCAGAGGTTCGGGGGAAGAAACTACTTCAGGGAAGCCTATAACTCACCAGTGGAATACAAAGGGAATGAAGATGACCCGGAGTCATTGTGCATGGTATTGCGGTTCTTAACAGTGTAAGGCAAAAATAGTGCAAATGAAGAATGTATTTCGTTTGAAAACCTTCAGGAGGTGGGGATTGTATGGTGGCAAATAATCCAACGCCAACAAGGACTCGGAGACACTTTTGAGTCTATCAAAAGCGAAACACCACGAATTATAAAAGTGGTTAGGATATCTAACAAAAGCACGAATAAGAAGCAACCGGTAAAAGATGAAAGTCCGCTTCCGAACGACTATTACATTTGAAAAAATTCACTCACTGTTTTATATTTATTTCTGAGACGAGTAATCTTCAATTATCTTCAGTTATCTGATTCTTTTGTTCACATCTTGGTTGATATAAGTTTTATAATAGACACAAGGTTTCGAGCAAGTACTCTCTGGTCATCATCAGGTGTCCATAGATTGGTTTATGTGGATAATCTCATTGATTATTGCGAAATATCCTGTGAAATCAATTATTGTTATTTCATGTTGGTCGAAACGTTGTGTCTATTATAACACCTATTCAACCAAGATGAGAAAAAAGGTTCGAAATAATTCCAACTTCGTAGTCATGTACTATGATTCATAGGATGTGAATCTTGTCGATTACAAAGTGATTAAACTAATCAAAATAATTAATGCGGAGATATATTGTCAACTTGAATAATAAAAAAGACAGAAAACTACAGAAAAATGCTAATTATTGCTTAAGTTTCTATTATATATAAAAACACGGATTGCTTCATGAATTGTATGCAATTAAATATAGAGGTTTTAGACCTTCCTATTCTCCTCACCTTGCTCCCTCTGACTATCAGCTTTTTAGATTTTTTACTAGTTTTAGAGGGAAAACAAGTTTTTGATATATACGGGTCAAGATTGATATTGAATGTTTCTTTGAATCAAAATCGGAAGAAACGTGCACTCGAGAGATTAAAAATGCTAATAAATAAATGGAATTAGGTAATCCATAATAATCGGAAATATTAACCTTTTTAAATAAACCTCTTATGACCAAAGAAGCTTTTTTTTCCAGATGCATTCAAAGGCGTCAAGACTTTCTTTCTTGCTTAGTATGTGGCTTAACTTACTCTCAGGTTGGTATCAAAATAAGGTTGTTACCAGATTCAGAGCAAAAAGGATATTTGTTTAACGAAGGAATTTGATTGTAAACGCCATCATTAAAACAGTCACTGCATTTTGAGGACCATCGACGGTTAAATCGGAAATGGAAAACATGTTTGTGGTGAACAAGATATAATACACATGCTGATAAATGTATAAAAGGTTAGTATGAACAGCACAATTTTGTGGAATGTTTTTAGACACAGCTATACAGTAAACTTTACGCCATTTCGGTCGGGTTTCAATCCTGGGTAAAAAAGCAATCGGAGTCTAACCGTACTGATGAGCTGTGATACGGCGAAACAGATATGTCTGCGAATGACAATAAACAATATATATATATATATATATGTTTTTTATCTCACACGATGGATATATATTGGGCGTTTATAATGATAATATACACGCTAAAACGTCTGCCTCCTTCTACCGAGCGCCTATAGCTCAGAGGTAGAATCGTCGAGTGACGCCAATTCGGTTGGATTTTAATCCTGGGTAAAAAGCAATCGGATGTCTAGCCGTATTGATGAGCTATGATACAGCGAAAGAGATCTGTCTGCAGATGACTATTTACGCTCTCACACTCTGATTGAGCACTCGGGAAGAATGGCATACTTTGAGAAACAGTAGCTACTCTAGCATTTACGCTTCGTTCATTCAGCAATGAATTAGAACACTCTGCTATTGGGCACGTATAATGATAATATACACGCTAAAAATTCTGCCTCCTTCTACTGAGCGCCCATAGCTCAGAGGTAGAATGGCCGACTGACGCCAGTTCAATCGGGTTTCAATCGAAGGTAAAAAGCAATCGGATGTCTAAAGGTACTGATGAGTTGTGATACAGCAAAACAGATTTGTCTGCGGATGTCTACACACACACACACACACACTGATGAGCTGTGATCGGCGAAACAGATCTGTCTGCGGATGACATATATATATATATATCCCACACGTTGTACAAAGCTAAAGCATTGTTTATATACCCGTTTAAAATCCTGTAAATTAATTGTACATATATATATAATTAATTTACAGTGTTTTAAAACCCTGTGAAATAATTATATATATATATATATATATATAATTTGCAGGATTTAAAACGGGTATATAAACAACGCTTTAGCTTTGTACAACATGTGGGATAAATAATATATATATAATTAATTTACACAATTTAAAACGGGTATATAAACAATGCTTTAGCTTTGTACAACGTGTGAGATAAATAATATATATATATATATATATATAGTCATCCGCAGACAGATCTGTTCCGCTGTACCACAGCTCATCAGTACGGTTAGACTCCGATCGATTGTTTTTAACCCAGGATTTGAACCCGACTGAATTGGCGTCAGTCTGCGATTCTACCTTTGGGCTAGAAGAAGGCAGACTTTTTAGCCTGTAGATTATCATTATACATGCCCAATAATTTACAGGATTTAAAACGGGTATATAAACAATGGTTTACAAGGTGTGGGATAAATTGTCCTCTAAATTAGGCAAACATTGAAAATAACACAGACATATAATTTTAATATATATATTTAGAAAATTGAAATTCTAAAGAATTTAAAAAAAAATAAAATCACCTTTGGCTTCAACTACGGCCTCCAGATGACTTTGTAACCACCTGTATCTCTTCTGGACGGTTTTCTTGTTAATTTGATAAATGCTGTCATAATCTTTGCCTTCAGTTCATCTTTAGAGCTACAAATAGTTTTGTTGGTCTCTCATTCAACTATGCCTCAGACATAATAAGAAACGTTTTTTTTGTATGGAAAGTGAGGTTGCTACTTATAAGGAATGATGTGGTTAAGGAAATTGTCTGATAGCCATGACTGGGTTCTCCTGCTACACTTGCATGGTACAGACACCTGTTGGCAGATATAATGTCTTTCAGCAGCCACCTTTTTCACTCAGAGCATCACTGTCTTCTCAAGGCACTTGATGTAGGCTCCTGTGTTGAGTCTAAGACCCTGTAGGAAGATGAATGTACGCATAACGTCACAATCACTCGTAATCACTCCAAATACCTTCTCATCGTTAATTATTTGATTCCAATTCATTTTTACGTCATTTCCCAGATAAGTAGTAATGTCCCCGAGACACAAGGGTTACTGAATGTGAAGAACAAAAAAATGAAAAATAGAAACGTTAAGGAACAAGAATAATATAAAATTACTGAATACAACAGGTAGCAATTATTATTACATTTAATTTTTTAAAGAACCAAGTTAGATAAAAAGCAGGAAGCCGGAAGAGAGAAATGCCAGAAAATAAACTGTCAGCATATAACTTGCGGTTACAGCTATCCAACTGTCTGTTGCTCTGCACAGTATTTATAGAAAAGACACAGAGAAGGTACGTTACAGCGGAATAAATGAAACCGAAATGCTAGATCAGGACTAATAATTTGGATGTTCTTTTTATCTTTCTGGATTTGATAGAGAATCTCTTAATATACAGCTGGAGCACACACGAGGCCAGATGTGGCTCCAGTATTCAAAACATGACCAAATGGGAAATTTATAAATATACTAGATAGATTCTGGATAGTAAGAATAAGTAGCACGACATTATAACCCAACTTACATTGCAGCAGTCCTAATAATTGATTAAATATAGTCTTTCCACTATATGTCAGTTTTGAATTTTACACACACAAGATCTGACAAGTCACTTTAATTGCAGTTAGTGAGTTTTTTTTACGGATTATTATTTTTTTAATCGTTACGTTAATTAACGAGCAACTTCTTGCCCCTTTAACAACAAAGTGTAGATCATTTTTTGATTAGCTTCCAATTTACACTATGGAATTGATAAGACTTATTAAAAAGGTTGTCTCATCAACATAGATATCAAGTTAAGCAAAATATGTTTATTTTTATCATGGACAGAAGTATGCCCTTTCCAAATATAACTTCTTGAATTATTGTGGTATTTGTACCTGTAAGACGTCCAGATTCGATCTGTCTATTATGCTAAGTTTTGCGAAGAAGCTATTGATTCAAACGGATTCTGTAAATTTGTCTATATTTCTGATATGAGGTAGTATATACTGTATATACATTATTTGGACTATTGTCCTCATCTTTGTTGCCATTTGTACGACGTTTCGGCCGTTGTATGCTACGGCTTTCTTCAGGTGCTAGGAATTTTGAACCGAACCCTTTATTACTCATAACTTACTAAAAGGCTCATTGCTATACAAGGAATGGAGTTCATATACCCCAGTGATTGTAATAATTCTGCAAACTATCGACACTTTATTAACCTTTGATAATTTGTGTTTGAATTTCTGGAATGAAGAGTTCTCATTTATATTCGGACTGTTGTCATAAACTTTGTGGTTTTTATCACATCCTTTCGGCAGTTTTACCTCCCGTACTCCCTCTGGTTCATATCTGTAATCCACAGATCATTACGGATTAAACCCTTAATATATGTATTTTTCTTAATTGCCCATCTGTCCTCGGACAGAGAGACAGACAACGAAACCGCACTCTGCCCGTATACAGAGATGCAACAAAGAGACGATTTCTCTATCAAGGATTGTAATCTTTCAGTTGCATTACGAATTGAACCCATTATTAAGATACAGGGATTGACTGTTCACGTTCCAGTGCACATTCCTAGTAATATCGTCTAATTCTTACTTTTATTTTTTTTAGTAGTGTTTAGTTATTGTCCACTCGTTGCATACTACGTGGCCCAGGGTTTTAACTCACAACCACTATGTCATCAAATTCACAAACCAAGTCTTTTATTTACTGTTGTCACACAGGACAACTTACTGGAGTAAATTATTTAAAAAAAGTAACATTAACTGCTGATTAAGCTGCTGCTGTTTGTCATTTGTTATTCTTACAATTTGATCTTTTATATTTTTCAAAAGTTTTTATTGTATGTAATAAGTTTTAAACAATTGTTATGATCTACGACTAAATTTTATTGTTTAATACTACATTGCATGTTGAATTAAGAATGGTCATAAAAATGTTAATGTGTTGTGCTAAATTTTTAGCATTGGTTATATTTAGTTTTTAAAGTATGTATAATGTAGTTAGGAAAAAAGTTGTGAACATATATGTGTTCAATTTTTCGAAAGGTTTGTTGAGTTCTATCAATTGCTATCTACTGTCTTCAGTATTTTCATACTATTCTTGTTCCATAACTTTTCTCTTTTGATAATTGCTATCATATATCACTGTAGGCAATTTAAATGGTAAGCAAGATATTTTTTTTTTGAAGGGGACTTTTTTTTAAGAATAAAAGTAGGTGTTAAATACTGTATGCCACAAATACGTAAAAGCTTCCAGCTCCGTAAAGATACTTTTTATGAGTAATGGCTTGCATTTTCTATAATAATAACTAAAACTCTATCTGTTTAAGAAAACCGCTTCTTTTAGTGAATTATACTTTTCTTATTTGACTTTATTGTAAATATACGCTGTTATTGTCAGACTTAACTTCAAAAAGTATTAATGGATGAAACATACCATGACTGATCAAGAAGATTATACACGACGAACTCTAACTGCGGGACTCCCAAATCCTTTCAAAAAGGGTAAATGAATAAATCTTGTTTGCTCCTAACATGATCTGCAAAATTCTATTCGAAACTATGTGCCCTGTCTTTTTAGGATGTAGGCGATCACGTCTCCCTATCCCTGGTGGCTCTTAGGACGCCTTCTCCTGTTACACCATGAAACCCTCGTTCCATCATTCACCTGATTAGGTCCTTCAAATATGTTATCCACAGCTTTCCCCTGTCTCTTTTCCTCTCTATCTGGCCTGTTAGTATCAAATTCTCCAAGCCACCCTTCCTCATTGCATGTCCCAGGAACTTCAACTGTCTCTTCCTGATGCTAATTATTAATTTCCTTTTCCTTTCCATCATTTCCAAGACCTCACCTTTTCGTTTTCCATCATTTCCAAGTCCTCATCATTGCTCACTTGCTCCATCCATTCTCCTTCTGTAGAATCTCATTTCAGTTGCTTCAAGTTTTTCCTTCTATATTGAAGAACTGACAACACATAGCAATTCAATACTCTCGTCTTTAGTTGCTTTAATTCTTTAATTGAACTGCGATGAGATTATCTAGCATTTGATGGGTTAGTGAACATCAGGTATCACATAACAATCCAGTACTCATTTTGTTTCCAACGAAATTTTCCTGTCTCTCAATACTCTACTTAGCTTCTGGAATGCAACTTTGGCCATGTTCATGCTCTTTCTGATCTCAGTGTCACCCTTTTTCTCCTCTGTTAAAATTCTTTCCAGGTATTTAAATTTCTTTATCTGCTTAATTTCAGAGACTCTAAATAACTAAAAAAAGACAGCATATCTTTAGGTAAAAATCAGCGAACAATTTACTGGCATAGATAAAATAAAATGCTCAATTTTAATTTCGCTCAGGGTTGGAAGTCCGTTGTGGTGCAGTGGATATCGGCTCGGAACGAGAAATCGGGGAGCCGAGTTCAAATTCCAGTTGAATTCATTGTATTCACTTACGCGCAAATACCCTTGGGGAAGGTATTAATCCGTCTCTTCCTTCCAGTTATAGGTTAAATAACAGGACAGATTGGGTTCTATAGCCTTGGCTGGCAACCAATATACCGTAGAAAGCAATGGCAACCTACTGCGGGATAATCTTCTGCTCAGTCAGTTATGTCTCTTTCGAGACATGATCGTCTATGTGTGTTTTACGTATAGCCCTTCTCTGAAGGGTTATTTGTATCAACAAATAGCAGGATAATACAACGACCGAAATCTTTTATTATTAATAAAAAAGGCGATATTAGTTCGACTGTAAATGTGGTTATTTATTATAGACGGAGACAACTTATTATCTATTTTAGTTATATTGTGTTTTCAATTATCTTTATCAGTACAAATGAAATGATGTTGAAAATAAGTAAACATAATTCTGTATTGCTTAAAAGGAAATATTATTAATTCAGTCTGTTGTCTAATTACTTTTTAGGCTTTATCAAACAGTTCTTGTGTCGCCAGATGCTTTTGTTTTTTCTTATTTCACTGTTAAAATATTTTTAATCGTTTCTTTTTTTGAAGTAAGTAACATCTTTTTCCTTACAGATGAAGTTTTTTGTGTGAGTAATTGTCTATCAAATATTCTTTTAAGTTTTGTCTGAAAATGAAGCAGAAAGATTATAATGAATCAATTGCTCCGTGTGATGCCACGAAAGTTGATATTTTGTGTTTTGTTAGAATAATTTCTCTCTAGAAACAATCTTACACTTTTATAAGTCTACATTTTGTTAATGCATTTAATACAGTTGTGATATCTGGTCTGGTAATTCTGTTATGTATTTAGAGATTCCTGATCAAATAGAAATAATAATCTGCAATGTTCTGTGTTCTGGATTTCTAGTAAATTTTGATCGTTAAATATTTGAATACAATGTAACCTTTATCTTATGTTTTCTTAATTCCTGTTCTTCTATTTTCCTTTCCCCTTAGTAGTAGTTTTTTTTCTCCTATTCCCTAACAGTTCTTAAAACTTTGCATCTTAGGGGCATTATTGTCTTGCTTAGGATAAAATTTTAATAATAAGCATAAACTAGTTGGCTAAAATTGTTGTTGGAAGCAGTGGCTGTTTATTATGCTATAGTTTTTGTTATATTAAGTAATAATATTAAAATAACGAACAAGTAAATAATATAAGCAAGCTAAAGGTCATGATTATAAGAAAGAAAAAAATAAATCATTAGTACTGAACAAATGAAAAGGCGCCATTTTTTAATTTCTCTAATCTCTTTAAATCCCCAGTGGTCTATATAAGCAACTCGCAACAAGAACAGTAATCATGAAGATGATTTGAGATGTATAATAATTATTAAATCTGACTGCAGATTAATTAGTTTGCCTTAATTAAATTTTCCCATATGACAAGCCTGTGAAACCCTGAAGAGCGGTTTCATATGTCCTTAAACTATCTATCCGTGTATTTAATGATTCATTTTTTACTACTTATCAACACTTAGCAGGTTCTTTATGCAGGAAGATATTTCAGATTGTAATCATTTTTTTAAGATAACAATGCTTTAGTTCTGCAAGTGTTACTAATTAACCAATAGGGGGGAGCGAAGAAAAGGATTCCTATCTTTCCAAAGGTTTTTTACGCGTATATGTATATGACGAATCCAACTGGAATTCGGCTCTTCGATTAACGATTCTGGGCCATGATTCATTCTTCATCTTCTTCTTCTTCTTCTTCTTCTTCTTCTTCTTCTTCTTCTATGTGCACTGTCTCTTCAGGACGTAGGCGATCATGGCTCTCCACGTCTCCCTATCCCTTGTGGCTCTTAGTATGTTTGCTCCTATTGCTCCTGGCAACCCCCGTTCCGTCATCCACCTGATCAGGCCCTGCAAATATGTTATCCGCTGCCTTCCTCTGTCTCTCCTTCCTTCTATCTGTCCAGTCAGTATCAGGTTCTCCAGGCTTTCCTTCCTCATTGCATGTCCCAGGAACTTCAGTTGTCTCTTCCTGATGCTCAGCATCAATTTCCTTTTTGTTGCCATTCTTTCTAACACCTCGTCGTTGCTTGTATGCTCAGTCCACGATATCCGTAGCATCCTTCTGTAGAACCACATTTCGGCCGTTTCCAGTTTTGTCCTCATTTTCGATGATATTGTCCCGCATTCACAGCCGTATTGAAGAACTGACATCACGTAGCAGTGTAGAACTCTTTTCTTCGTTTCTATTGAGATTTTCCTGTGTGTTAGTATTTTGCTCATCTTCTGGAACGCTTCCTTTGCCATGCCAATTCGCCTTCGGATCTCCGTGTCGCACTTTCCATCTCCAGTTAGAACACTTCCTAGGTACTTAAATTCTTGGACTTGTTTGATTCTATTATCCTCCACCTGTATTTGGCATTTTGGGTTGTATCTTTTGCTGATGACCATGCACTCAGTTTTCTTAAAGTTTATTTGTAGTCCCTTCTTGTCACTCTCCACTGCTACTTTCTGTATGAGGTATTGTAGTTTCCTTTCCGTGTCCGCAATCAGCACTGTATCGTCCGCATACCTTATGTTGTTCAGGTTGTGGCTTCCAATAACAAATCTTGGCGTGTCATCTAGGGTCCTCAAAATATTCTCGCTGTATAGGTTGAACAAATCCGGTGAAAAGACACATCCTTGTCTTACGCCTTTTTCTATCTTTGTGTATCTACTGAGGTCGTTACCTGTCCGTATGCAGGCCGTTTGCTGCCAGTAGAGATTCTTGATTATTCTTATATCTTTGCCGAAAATTTCGAGGTTGCCCAGCATCTTACCCACCCCAAATATCTCATGGGAAATGGTTTTCAAACGTCATATCTATCTATCTATCTATCTATCTATCTATCTATCTATCTATCTATTTGTTTGTATGTATGATTTTTGCAGAAAAAATGGTGGACTGATCTCCAAAGACGACTGTGTTACGGCTGTTATCTAATCTCAATTTCAGCGAGACACATTTGCATTACACCAACGCCCCAAAGATGACTTCTCTTGCCTTTTATTAGCAAAACTTAAGATAAGATTCAAAAGAGTGACTCATTTCGCTTTCTCGAGCCAACATCTCTTATTAACTTGAAGTGGAACGATTATAGTAAATCAACTGCGAAGTCAGTTACAACAAAGTTTGTTCACTGTGTCATGCTAGGCAATTTTTCTCGCCATTGTTTATCACACACCCTTATATGTCTGCCTTTCTCCATGCACTGAATATTGCTGTTAGATCTTGTACTTTTGCTACATATTTCGAGTTGATTCACAACATCCAAAAAGTCATCGGTCATTTTCCCACGGACGTAACATAGCTTCTATTTGCCCTTTCTCAAGACATATTTTCATGGTCACTGTCGCGATGATCTTTATTCTTTGTCATTTCGACTTTATGAAATTAAGTGCAGTACTAGATTGGAAGTTAGGTTTCATCTTTTTATATCTGAACTTTGATAGATGTGGCCGCAAATTCTATTTAACCAGTTTATTATATTGCAACTCTCGCTTGCGTAACTAACTTTCGGCTTCTTGTTTTTTTTTCAGTCAACTTTGATCTTCAAAAACTTAAATGTAATGTCAATCGTTTTCTGCCTGATAATATTCTTAATTCTTCTTTCTTTTATTTTATTCACCTTACACATTTCAGTGGCTTTGCAATCTTCATAGAGTCGAAAGGACTAAATAGTTAATTATAAATTTATAAAATGTTGGTATTAATTATAGATTTCTAACTATACTGTCAGGTACTTGCGTATGTTTACGTTGTATATAAAACACTGAAGGCCGGCGAGTGTACATAGCTCAGAAGTAGTACCGGCGACTGGTGTCAATTCGGTCGGGTTTCAATCCTGGTTAGAAGCAATCGGATATGTAACAGTAATGATGATCTGTCATACAGCGAAAAAAATCTGTCTGCGGATAATTACATACAGTTTAAATTTTACTGAAAAACATTATGTTGCAAGGCAAGTAGTTTTTTTATCATAAAGTGTTCGGTATCGGTGTGGAGCCTTGATAAGTACAAACAGTTTTTCTCTTTAGCTGAGCAGATTCATGCCGACTTTGAAGTTTCGTGAGGACATCGTGATGATGTTCTCACTCTTCAGGTATATATATATATATATATATATATATATATATACATATATATATATATATATATATGGTCAACAGGAATGTGTTAAGCGACAAAAGAAATTAACTAAAAGGTGTAAGTATCATTTTTCTGTATTGTTTTGTAAAACATGTTTAAACAAAAGATTGCTGACTAAATATGAGTGTACGAATTGCATCTTGAATATTGTACGAATATGTATATATATATATATATATATATATATATATATATAAGATTTTTATTATACTGAAACCACATTAATTGCTCGAAATGAATCCGAAAGGACTCATAGATACTATCCACACTCACTTTAATTAAAACAATAATTCATTGTATAAACCAGAGTGCTTCTGCTTCACTTGTTCTGAATTTAATGAAATGGACAGAACAATTTATTGCCTCGCAAATGATATATGTTTTCCATATTTGCAGATTATATATATAACTTTAAGCAAATATGCGATGAATCACGATGACAACAGACTTGGATAGCGAAAAGAGTGCGGCTGGATGCACAACTTCTTATTTTTTATTTTTTCTTGATCAGCATTTCTGTTCTTCCTTCCAGTAAACCGTCTAGGGTAAGAACATCACGTTTGGTATTTAACGAAGGGGACTATTTCAGATAACGCGGAGAAGGCAATCTGCATATTTCGTACGCAATTAGACTTTTATGAACGACAAGAGGCAGCATGACACGGCATCCCTATTTACTATACCATTGAAAGATAGCTTTAAGACATATATTCTGACTTAGGGTCTAGGTAAAACCTTAACTACAATTCTACTACCAATATTTCTATCATAAAACTTTATAGTATTTATCTTGCTATCTCATAGACGAATTCGCAATGATATAGGTCCTGATGTGGCATCTCTGCTTCAATCTCATTCTCCCTGCCGAAATGTAATTTCTCTTTTGTATAAATAATCTTATGATAACTGTTCTCATGAGCTTTCTCCTTTGTTACGTCCGTTTCATGAATTTAATCTTTGGGTCCTTAAGAACACAAGGCCTAGAAGATATAAATGTTGGTTAGTTCCAGTGACTTAACACAAAGAGTTCAATACAAAGCTACAGCAGTGGAGAACAAGTAACCTAGAGAGTTAACTTTGACATCGGTTTGTTATTTTGGCTAAAAATATTTTTTTCCAAGAGAAACACTTTTATAATTTCTATAAAATAAAATAAAAACTGTATAATATTTATAAAATAAATTATTAAAAAATAATTTGATTTAAAGAAAAGGCTGCAAACAGATTTGTAAAAGCAGTTCATATGTGGTAACGAGTCTTTTTTTATCATTTCACCCCAAGCAAGGCATTCTACTGCCACTATTGCGCTTGGGGTTACATAGGGGAAGGTAAATAGGAAGAGTGGTTAGATATAGGAAATGACAGAAGGGGGGGATAGATAGTTGGGTGGGTGGGAAGAGTGTTTGAAAGAATGGAAGTTAGTTTGTTAGGAGGTGTCTATTGACCATAATATCTCCTGGAGATTGTAGCCGTCGGGGAAGCAGTCATGTGGAAGAGAATTCCACAGTCGGGAAGTGCGAGAAAAGAAACTGTTGGAGTAGGAGTTGCGGTTGCATTTTATCGGGTTCACTGTAAAAGGGTGCGATCTAGTTGCTAATCTAGCATCTCGTGCAAATTCAAACCTAGGGGTCATCAGTGATCTGAGTTCATCGGAGCAGAAGCCGTGGAAGTATTTATAGAAGAGACACAGGGAAGCCACGTCGCGCCGGTGAGAGAGAGATTGCAGGCGGTCTGCTAAGTCCGTATCGATCACATTACAGACCCTCCGCTGTACCTTGTCTAGAAGCCCAAGGAGAATAGCAGGGGCTCCCGACCAGATATGGCAACAGTATTCAATGCACGGGCGGATGGTAGATTTATAAATCTGCAGGATAGATTCAGATGGAAAATACCTCCGGGCCCTGCACAGAGAACCGACTTTCATAGCAGCTGGTTTAGCAATGGATTCGATATAGTCATTTCACTTGAGGTCCGCTGAAAGTGTGAGACCAAGGAGGCATAGTGTTTTACTCTCTGGGAGGCAAGCCTGGTTTATTGGACAATTTTCTCACTGATGAAGAGGAGACTTGCGGGAACAGAGATGCGGTTCCTGAAACATATGCGAAGAATTCCGTTGATGGAACATGAAATAACGAGTAATTTTACATGAAAATGCAAACGAAAAGTGCAGTTTATTAGAATAAAAAATTGATGCTACATTTCTAAAAAAAGGATAAGTTTTTTAAAAATTTGACCATTACAAGAATTTTATGTGAAGAAAAGCTGAGGAATCTAGCGTGTAACAAACATTCTTAGAACTATCAAGGATACAATGTTGCAGAGAATCATGATTGCCCTCATCCAGAAGTGAGACGGTACTTAAAATTGGTTGGCGAGTGTATATCTATATATGCTTTAAAGTTTTATATCTGTAATTACAACGATTCATGATTTTTAAAAAAGTAAAATTAAAAAGTATAAAATATAGAAATAAAATATATTGAAATTATAATCTATAAAAATAAAAGTTCAGACTAAATAAGTAGAAACTATATAATTTGTCATTTGATTTTCCACATTGGGCACATAGCCAAGAAGACCGACAAAGACTCTAGTTTATTTCTGAAATTGAAACGTAAACTAATAATTTGAAAATGGGTGGAATACGTATGCCAAACTGTGGAGTAACCCGAGGTCAAACCTTCCTTTATTAGTAATAAGCCGCGGAAAATGTCTTTTATTCCGCATTTGATAAAAGAGGGGATTATTGGTTCTTTTCAATCGGTGATCGTATGAAGAGGAACAACGGAAAGCGTGTTTTCATCTTGATGTCGGGGTGAATGAGATATTCCCCATAGTCCATTTAAAAGTGGATATTGCAATTGTGAGAAAGAGTTTAGGATCAATAGGACGCTGAATGCGGAAAGGTGAACAAGGCAGGCGGGGATGATGTGTTAGGGGTGGGTAGACACATTTTCTGACCTGATGTAAATTAGCGTTGTAAGAGATTGACGAAGATAGATAGATAGATAGATAGATAGATAGATAGAGAGATAGATAGATAGATAGATAGATAGCAATATGTATGTATATTTGGGTATATATGCATATATATTGGATGGTAGATATACATAGATAGACAGCTATATATATATATATATATATATATATATCTGTGTGTGTGTGTACATATATATATATATATATATATATATATATATATATATATAAGAATAGATAGATAGATAGATAGATAGTTTAACAATACATATGTGTGTGTGTGTATGTGTGTGTACATATGTAGTGATAAATAAATAAATAGCAATACATATATATATTTATATACATATATGTATATATATTTGTATAGATTGATGTATAATTAGCAACACATATATGTGAGTTTATATTCATATATGCGAGTATATGTATAGATAGATAGAAACATAGTTTGGAATATTTACATCTATCTATCTATCTATCTATCTATCTATCTATCTATTTAAGTGTATATATATATATATATATATATATATATGTATATATATATATGAATATAGGGCTAGACAGCTATATAGATACAAAGAAAAATAGATATATATACGTATAAATATATATTCGCATCTATAGGTGTACGTTTAGATAGATAGCTACGCTTTTTGTCTTTTCTCTCTACCTCCTCATATGTATATTTATTAATCTACATCAATATTTATATATATATATATATATATATATATATATATAGAGAGAGAGAGAGAGAGAGAGAGAGAGAAAGAGGTAGAAGGAGAGAGAAATGATTACATAAAAAACGAAAATAACAGAAAGATAGTAAAATAGACTGACATAAAATGTTAAGGTTTAAAAAAAAAGATAAATCTAGAAAAAAGATGAGGGAACTAAAGTCAACATCGGTAGAGGAGGGAGATAGACGTAGACATAACTTCAGAAAATAAAATATTCTGAAAAAGAAAGAAAGTTAAAAAAATATAGAGGTGAATAAAACCAAAGAATGCGTTAGATCGCGAGAGGCGAAAGCTTGAAGGAGAGAATGGAATGAGACCGAACAAGAGAAAGGTGAAAACGAGGCAAACGTAGGAAACAAAAGAAAAACGTAATGAGAAAAGAAGAAGAGATAAAGATAGGGAGAAAGTAGTGAAGAGATGAGTAAAGAAGGATAAATATAGCAAAATAATGAAAGGAGCGATACTGAAAGCCGAAGGCGAAAGTTCAGAAAGCAAAAGCGAATTTCCCGGCAAAGCGCTTCGCCTCCTTTTAATTCGGATTTTTCTCCATTACTGTTGGATGTGAATTGCGTAGCTGATTGCCCTCTTGATGCCAGTATCGATCTGCGGTCAATCACTTTTTCTATGCCGTGTCACTTATCTCGGAGGATCAACAAACGTGATCTATCCATTAAACTGATGTTGGTGCTTGATACAGTAAACTAGCAAAATGTTTATCTCTTCATCCAATGCGTTGAAATATTTTGATTCGTGATTTTATTGCAACGTTTCGGCCCAAATATTCTCAAGCCGGCAACAGTTCTATTCATGTTAGCTTCTCTTTCAAACATGATTACACATTTTTGCATGAAACATTACTGAAAAAAAAAAGTCAGTTTAAAATTTGGCTTGTTAAAAATATACTGTACTTGTATAGGCATATTTCTTATGAAAAGATTACTTACGGGTCTGGTTTGAAAAGTTCATAGTCTGACTATGAATGAATAATGCGAGAGTTTCAACTCTTCTTAGAAATAACAACATTGTTTATTTGCAGGTAAAATGACATCTGAAAGCCCAAAGAAGAATGTTGATCCCGTTGTCAAAAAAGTCATTAACAACAGATATGGCATCATGTTTAGTGCAACACTGGTCACCAGCCAAGTATCATGTTGGGGAAGGTAATAGATTCGTACTATGATATCTTCGTTCGTGTAGAATTTTGCCATGAAGGGTATTTTGCATGGGTCGACGCAGATGCCGTTGTAAGATTTGAAAAAAATGGGTATTGTTTTAAAGTATCAAATAAGTGCAAAAATGCACGTGTGGATCTAGAGTTTTTTTTTTTTTGTTTGTTTTTTTTTTGACTGGCGAGAGTCAGGACGGTCAAGGCCTGAGGCAGATTGCACTGGAAGTCACAGCGGTAAGGAGACAACTTTTCCAGTGACGTCTTCTGGCACAGAGTCAGTTAAGATTTCAGTTGAATGTTTAGAAGTAATTTTAAGTTGAATTTCGGCGGTTGCTGCCATTGAAACCAAGGAGTTCTGTGTGTGAGTATTGCTTTGATGAAACAAGATTACTTTCAGTTTTTCTAGCGTTTGTTTATGATAGCCTTTATGTAACTGCTTAAACAATATGGCATAGTATTTTTCTTTCATTGTGTAGCATGTATGGGAATAAATAAACAGATGCCTTGGGCATCTTAAAAAACACGATGCCTTCAACTTCATTGTAGATACAATAATCTTGGCCTTCTTTGAAGCAGAGGACACAGGAGCGTTTCTACCGTGTGGATTGTCTCTTTGTCCCAGGCACAATGCGATGAACACATAACTCATCTGAATTACGACACATTAACTGAAACTTCAGCCAAACATTGCAAAAATTTCCCGTGAACCAGGAGCGCTTTTGATGAGATGTCACAAATGGTAATACGCACCGCTTAGAAATCTTCGCTATCCCAACTTAAATGTACAGAATATTTTTAAATATAACCGGATATATGAATAGCATGTAGTCAACACTTCAAATGTTTTCCCCGGTGCTGGCAGTTGGAGGACCTCGAAATTCAGCGTCATACTTTTATAGTTATTATAAAGAATTGAAGTTAATGCATCATTGCTTCATAGTCAGCCTATGAAATTTCCATTCCACCCAGGTATGCTTGATATACGTATGTATATATAGTGAGAATTAATGTGAAGAGTGGTGTTATTTCAGTCATGTTCCCTGCAATACTGGTCACCAGCCAAGAATTTTTCATGATGGGGAATGTAATAGATTCGTTATTATAATATCTTGGTTCGTGTGGTATTTTGCCATAAAGTGCATTTTATATGGTTCGTTGTTGTTAATGACTTTTTTGATAACAGGATCAACAGTTTTCTTTGAATGTTCAGATGTCATTTTACCTGGAAATAAACAATAAAATTATTTTTTTTAGAATCGTCGCTCCAAGCAAAGCATTTTACTGCCACTGTTGTGCAGGTGGTTACATAGGAGGAATGTTATGAGGAGTGAGAGGTTGCAGGGGGTGTCAGGAAGAGAGTAGGAGAGGGAAGAGATTACTGATGAGAGTGGGGTGGTTGTAGAAAAGCATGAGAGAAAGGATGTAAGTTAGTGAGACTGAAGATGACTGTTGACTTTACATTTAAATCTTTGGAGATTGTAGCTGTCAGGAAAGCAAGTATGCGGAAGAGAATTCCACCGGCAGGAAGTGCGAGAAAATAAGCTGATGGAATAGAATTTGCATTTACAATTTATTGGTTTCACAGTAAAAGGGTGGAACCTAGTTGCTAATCTTTTGTCTCGGGGAAATTCGTACATAGAGGGTACCAGTGAGCTAAGTTCATAGGAGCAGAAGCCGTGAAAGTATTTGTAGAAGAGACAATTCTTCGGTGAGAAAGCGACTGTATCCTAGCTGCCAAGTCGGGATCGATCACATTACAGATTCTCGGATGGATTCGGTCGAGGACACCTAAGTGGATAGCAGGAGCACCGGACTAGATATAGCAGAAATACTCAATTACAAAGTGTTGAAAATCTCGTATTATTCATTTATGTTTCGTGACTGTAATATTGTGATATCATCCTGTTTTCTAGTGTCAGAGATGGAGAATTTTTTTTCAAGTTTAGTCGAAAGATTATTGGAAGGCAGGATTATGAAAGTTTAGTTTGAAGTAGTTGTTTTTTTTTTGTTTTTGTTTTTAAGTGAGAGTTATTCTTGGAGTTTTTAAGCTCGTTTTTTAGCGTTGGGGATGAAATGGTATGGACGATGGAAAGGTTTTAGCAATATATTTTGCTTCTTTATTTTGAAGTTAATGTCTCTAACGTCAAATCCTATGATTTGTTCAGCTTTTACTTATTCGTTGTGGTGAGAATCGAAATTGATTAGAGCAAGAGTAAATTAAGAGGACACCATCTATATACACAACCGGCCATAATTATTGGGCCACCCCAGTGTTTAAAAAATAATGTATTTCATACTATATTTTAGTATTTATTGCCAAGTGAATAATTGTAAATGAAAATAAAATGGTTCTTTTAATTATATTGCACAATAACATGTGCATCAAATAAATTTATAAATATTTAATAATTACCTATATTGCAGTTTCATCAATCAAAGAATGAAGAAAATTCAGGGTGATTCGGACGAGCCCATTCTTTGCTTCAATGCATTGTAAAATTTTGCTATATAAAAAAAAGATCCATTATATTTTCATTTAGCAATAAATACTAAAATTAGTATGAAATACATCATTTCTTTTAAAAAACTGGGGTGGCCTAATAATTATGGCCTGTAGTGTATAAGTAAGTAAAGCTGTTAGGTATAGTATATTTGTATAGGCCGTATTCTAAGAATTTTAAGTTTGTTCGGTTTGGTTGGTTTGGTTTACGGCATATCAACATCTCAATGGGTTATTTAATATCGACTAGATATTTACAATAGATTTGTATCAACAGAATATATATGCTTTGTAATAAATAAGTTTGTTGATCAGCTTTATTTGATGTATATTTTTAAATAGTTTTTGTTTAGAGTCCGAAGATTTGCTGGTATGTATCTTCTTTCTAAAAATGTAGTGCTGGTATATATTTGTTCTCATCAAAAGTGTATTTCTGGAAATTTTACTGTAAAAGACTATTTTTATACTTTCATAGTGCCTTGATGCCAGTTGTGGAAAAACTATTTCCCCATAGCTAGGACTCTAACAGGTGCAACCACCCCGTCTCAAAGTGGATTTGGGAACAACAGCAATTAAGAGTTACTTCCATGATCCTCACAACCACTCAATCAGAGACCTTCCTCCTCGATTAAGCATATTGTCCTACCCATGACCTCTAAGAAGTTTAGAAACATGTAAGCGGGAATACTACTGGGAGGTGATCCCATGGGTAAGCTTAATTTTTGTTTGTAGAAAGCGTTATTGAAAGAGCAGTAACAGTGTTATTAATTCGCATATCGTTATAACTTTATGAATGAATTTTTAGCTTATTACTTTTGCTCTTTCCTCCAGTTATGGGTTAAATAACAGGACATATTGGGTTTTATAGCTTTGGTCGGCAACCGGTCTACCGCAGAAAGTAATGCAACCTATTGCGGAATAATTTTCTGCCCAGTCAGTCATGTCTCGAAAGAGATATGATCGCCCAAGCGTGTATCACGTATGGCACTTAACTGACTGATTGACTGACATTTGCTTTACCTTTTTTATTTTTAATATATCTTCTCCGTGGTGTTACTTTCCTCCTGTTATTTTATTTCTTCGTCGGTTATGTTTGTTGGACATTTCTGTTAATTACTTGGAACAATGGCGCAATTACTTCTGTAATAAAAGCTGGAAAATTTCCCAACAGCTTGTGTTAAAATACATAATCAAATGTTAAGCATCTACAAGCTTAAGTTTAGTAGTTACTATTACTCTTTCTAGATATAATCTTTTTTTTAACTTTAAAAGCCGTCAGTATATTGGTCATTCTTTCTTGGAGGTTATTGGAGTAGATAGATCTATCTATCGCCCGGTTCACACTCCACCTACGTATATTGAACAGGTTAAGAGGCTCATCCCTTTTTCCCTGTTTAGGATGTGGTTTTCAGCTTTCTCTTTTTCAATCTTCTCTCTATTACGTAGCCCACTGGACACCAGTGGCGTTACTGCCTTGCTCGTGGTGACATGATTAAAAACAAAAAAAAAAGAAATTTGTCAGTGAAGAGGTTTCAGGACATCACCAGGAATATATCTCTCTTAGATTGTACTTTAAAAACCAATGCAAGGATACGGAATAAAAATGAAAGTAGTGTTGGACTTCGAGTAATAGATTTTCAGATATTAATATTATGCAAATACTAAGAAGAACAATTTCATTTCACATCAATTCCGGGTAAATGAGCAGATGGCTCAATAAGCCATGACAATTACACGTTTTTTCTCCAAGTTGTATATCTATGCTATTCTGGTCTTCAAATATAGTATTATCACAATATATATATACATATTATTATTATACATATATATATAGTCATGCGCAGACAGATCTGTTTCGCTGTATCACAGCACATCAGTAGGGTTAGACTCCGATTGCTTTTTAACCCAGGATTGAAACCCGACCAAATTGGCGTCAATTGGCGATTCTACCTCTGGGCTATGGGCACTTGGTAGAAGGCAGACTTTTTAGCATGTATATTATCAGCATACACGCCCAATAGCCACAGTGCTCTTATTCAGTAATGAATGAGCGATCCGTACATGCCAGAGTAGCTACTCTTTTTCAAAGTCTACCATTCTTCCAGAGTGCTCAATCAGGGTGTGAGAGCGTAAATAGTCATCCGCAGACAGATCTGTTTCACTGTATCAGAGCTCTTCAGTACGGTTAAGCTCCAATTGCTTTTTAACCCAAGATTGAAACCCGACCGAATTGGCGTCAGTCGGCTACGTGTGTGTGTGTGTGTGTGTGTGTGTATGTGTGTGTAAATGCCCTGTGGAAATATGAGCGTAAATGTTATAGCAAAATGTATCGGACACAATGTAAACAAAGACACAAAATTGTGAAAGCTGTTGTAAGTAATAATTCAGCACTTCTTATATCTTGGTTGTTTGGTTGTTTTGTTTTATGGCATATCAACCTCGGCGGGTCATTTATTGCCAACTAATTTTTTTTTATCTATTTATTGCTGCTAATACATTTTACTTTCAACAATTTATTGTTGTTGTTATGTAAGGTTTTGTGTCTAGTAATACTTTTTTCTTTTTGCGTATTTGTTTTTAAGAGCACAGTCCCCAAGTCCTACCCTGTTATTTAACCCATAACTGGAGGGAAGGGACGGATTAATGCTTTTCCACAGGGTACCAGTGCTTAAGAGAATGCAGAGTATTTAACTGGAATTCGAACACGGCTCACCGATTTCTCTTTCCGAGCCGATATCCACTGCACCACAACGCACATCCGTCACTAAACTCTTACAGCACCTGGTATCCCAAGCGGTCACCCATCTAAGTACTGACCTGGCTCAACATTGCTTAACTTCTGTGATTGAGCGAAAACCGGTGTATTCAACGTGATATGGCCGTAAGCCTCTTATATCTACCCTATATAAAAATAATGTAACATATGATTTTTATGTCCTTTGGGAAGTTGTATCTGTGACACTTATAATGATTAAAAAACATTACATACTTACATTGGTCGCACATGCACCACACGCTCATGTAGGTTGCTTTTGTTAAAATTCTCAGCACATCTTCATCACATGCTTTAGGTCACACTAAAAACTCTCACAGCACACACACACACACACACACACACACACACACACACACACACACATATATATATATATATATATTGTCATCCGCAGACAGATCTGTTTCGCTGTATCACAGCTCATCACTATATATATATATATATATATATATAGATAGATAGATATTGATGTATAAGTAAATTAAATCACAACTACAGTGTGACAAGCTGTTTTACTTCAAAACCGATCATCAGCTCTGAATGATCATTTTGAATAGACAGCGTATAGAAGGAAAAAGAATCAACGAGTTCGTCAAATCCAGTATATAGCGATTCTATTTTTAGTTCTACATGTGTTTATACGAACCCATCCGATCTTATTTTCGAAAAGACGAGAGAATGAATATTACAGGCAGATGCAGTTAAAACGTTGCTCCACACGCATGTCTACTCCAGTGATTTAAGTGTATTTTACTTGATTTAGATATTCGAAATTTATTAAACAAAACAGAAGTGACGAGAAATTCCCGAAAACCGTTTACATAGATATAAATAAAATAGCCATTGGATTTAACTATGGTCTCCAGACGATTTCGAAGTCTTCTGAATCTCTTCTGGATTGTCTCCCTGTTTAAGTTGCTGAATGCGTCCATATTGCTTGCCTTCATTTTGTTTTAAGTGTTACAATTTTTGTTGGTCTCTAGTTCTTGGTTTAATATCGTAGACGTTTTTTTTTTATTAACTCTAAAGAAAAAGTCAAAAGATGTTATATCAGAACTACTGGCTGGACACTCATACAGAAAAAAACAACCTAATGACTTTTTCAAAAATTCTTCTATTCTTGTACAGGTGTGATCAATGTTTTGAGAATACGTCTTTTGATAGGTCTCTCCTTTTTATACTTTGATCTTATTAACATTTCGTTTCAGATAAATAATCAAAAGCATTAAACTAGATCAGTAAATTTAAAATCACACTAAGCATTTCTCTAAATGTAGAACGTAGTGTTTATGACATTGCTCGCTTCCTGAAAGTCACACAGTCACTTGTTATTAAAGTTCGCAAAAGAGTGAAAGCCACCTAAGCAGTATCATATCATAGAACGCTTGCCAGTAGTCCTAATACCATCATAACACTAAAATGTGTACGAACGGCGCAGAAAATTAGGAATAAAATCTCCAGAAAACAATTAATGAATTTTCTAAGGAGCTGAAGGTCTCTAAGCAATATCAGGTCTTCTTCTTCTATGTGCCCTGTCCCTTCAGGACGTAGGCGATCATGGATCTCCACGTCTCCCTATCCCTTGTGACTCTTAGTATGTTTGCTCCTGTTGCTCCTGGCAACCCCGTTCCGTCATCCACCTGATCAGACCCTGCAAATATGTTATCCGCTGCCTTCCTCTGTCTCTCCTTCCTTCTATCTGTCCAGTCAGTATCAGGTACTCCAGGCTCTCCTTCCTCATTGCATGTCCCAGGAACTTCAGTTGTCTCTTCCTGATGCTCAGCATCAATTTCCTTTTTGTTGCTATTCTTTCTAACACCTCGTCGTTGCTTGTATGCTCAGTCCACGATATCCGTAGCATCCTTCTGTAGAACCACATTTCGGCCGCTTCCAGTCAGTGTGCATTTAAACACTTGATAGAAGTTAAATAAATACAGATTGGCTGATTCATATCTGTAAAGACAAAAGATAACCGTCTGATCTGCGCAAAGCGCTAACTGAGAAAGTTGATACATCAAGAACCCGTAATGCTTTCAGTTTTCTATGACGAGAAATACTTTGATTAAGACAAAAAGAATAGCAGATAGACATGTAGAGACTTGGAGGAAGTTCCAACGGTCATACACTCAAAGTTTCCGGCAATTATCAGTGTTCTATGTGTAGTGGGGAACAAAGAAACTTCTCATTTCTTTCATCGGTTGTCATTTCTACTGATTATAAATAGATGTTGGAATGGTTTGTAGAGTTTGGGTTAGAGAGTGTGATCAAAAGACGACCCTACACGTACGAACAAGAGTCTCAGCCGTTTTATAAGCCGAGAACATTCAAGAATGGATAAGTTACAGAATTCACAATCGCATTATTCCAAACATATAAACTGTTGTGGGATCTCCCCCTTTTGTATATGACAATGAACTCGACTGAGTGTATATATAACCCTACCATAGAGAGAACATTAGGAAGATCTGGAATCTCAGCTGTAGTTGAAGTTTACAGTGAAGAGTAATTCGTAGAGGTCTGTTACAGTTGTCATAGAGTTCCGACAGATACCGAAGTTAACCAGAGACCAGACTAGCTCTCAGCTCCACTCAGCTAGAATAAGTTACACGGACATACTATTTCACTTCAAGATTTGTATACATTTATTTCTACTAATAGTATTCCTGAACTGACTAATCCGCCTTCCAGTTTGTATATTACCTTCAATATAACATACTTTTTATCTCCATACCTTTTTTTTTTTTTATAAGCGTTTCACCCCGAGCAAGGCATGTCACTGCCACTACTGCGCAGGTGGCTACGTAGAGTGGAGAAAGGATGATTAAATATAGGAAATGTCAGAGGGTGGGTTATAGGCGGGTAAGGATACCGAGAATGAGGGTTGGGTAGATGAGAGTGTTCTGAGAATAGTTGGGAGTTAGTGTGATAGGAGGTGTCTATTGACCCTACATTTAAACACCTGGAAATTGTAACTGTCGGGAAAGCAGACTTGTGGAAGGGAGTTCCACAGGCGGGAAGCGCGAGAAAAGAAATTGTTGGAGTAGAATTTACGGTTACATCTTATTTGTTTAACTGTAAAAGGGTGGGACCTAGTTGCAAATTTAGTATCTCGTGTAAATTCGTGCTTAGGCGGCATCAGTGATCTAAGCTCATCGGAGCAGAAGCCATGAAAGTACTTGTAGAAGAGGCACAGGGAAGCCACATCACGCCGGTGAGAGAGCGGCTGCAGCCGGTCTGCCAAGTCAGTATCAACCACGTTACAGATCCTCCTTTGTATTTTGTCAAGAAGCCCAAGGAGAGCAGCAGGGGCACCCGACCAGATATGGCAGCAATATTCAATACACGGGCGGATGGTAGATTTGTATATGTGCAGAATAGATTCAGGTGGGAAAAATTTTTTGTTGTTCATTACTTGTGGCGGTTCGTCTTACGGAATCCACAACATAAAATCTGAGCTCCTCCAACTTGAATCTGTTATACCACTACGTATGAGACGTATTCTTAAGAGAAGTCTATAAAAACCCCATGACTCTATGAAATCCAAGAATTTCGCTATAACAAGTATAATGTTCAAGATAGATAAAGATCATGTAAGTTTTATAGTGAAACAATCATCAATGCTAACAGAGAATTCGTTAAGAAGGTTCGTTAAGAAAAATCTCAAGACTGTTCAGGCTATTTATTCTAAAACGACTGGGCATAAAATTTTACCGCATTAGGTTGCCATGATTTTTTGCGGTAGACTAGTTGTCAATTAAGTTTTAGAACCCAATCTGCCCTATTTTTAACCCATAGCTGGAAGGAGAAGAGATGGATTCATACCTTTCCCGCAGGTATTTGAGCGTAAGTGAATGCGAAAATTTTAACTGATATTCGATCTCGGCTCTCTGATTTCCCGTTCCGAGCCGATATCCAATGCACCAAAACGCGCATCTTAAGAATCTATTATTAAATTAATTCAGATTTCTTCATAGAACTAAGAAACACTGTGCCTGCAATCATTAGTCGCTTAGTAGGTGTACTGTGTGTTGTAGCAAAATCCGAAACTTGAATAAAAGTAAAAGAACTAGGCATTATAAACAAAAGTTGTATATACAGAGATTTAGCAACAGTTAGAGTTACATACCATATTATTTTTCAATCTAACCGCCAGCGGCGGCGACAACCAACTCAAGGCGGTCGCGAAATGAGTAACACGCTTTGGCGACCATGTCCTTTTCCATAGCGGCGAACGCCTCCACGATGGCAGCTTTCAGAGTGTCGACCGTGTTGTGGACGCGAGGAAAACGGCCATAAGTCCTGCCAACAGTGGTGAGGAACATTGTTGAGCAGCCACGCCTGGGTCGTCTTGGGACGTCTGGGCCTTATGTGCAGAAGCGGAGTCCTGCTGGAAGATATAGATATAGCGCCGATCTCGAGCATCCAGAGCTTCACCACGCTCCTCAGTACCTCCTGGTAGATCTCAGCGGTGACTCACGCCCTATTAAAAGAAGGAGGTATGACGCCAGATGAGATGACGTCAAGGACCATAACGGAGGAGAGAAACTTTGTATGCTTCATGACCGGAAACCTCCTTGATGTCTTTGCAGATCCGTTTGTCGTTCTGCCTGTTGCTCGTCTGACCCTGGATAAAATACTTTTCATCAGAGAAGAACCTTTTGCATTTGCATTCTTTCAAAAGGACCTGAAAGTTACCACTGATATTGTACTTTCAGATTCCGAGTACAACTACGTTTTTCGTTTACATTTTCATTAGAACTTCCTCTTTTCTCGCATTTCCACTTCATGGATTTCTATATCTCAAGTCTCGTTTTCATCTGTGAAAATATTGTCCTGTCTTCACTTCCATCTATAAAGATATATATTTATATTATAGTGGCTAAGTAAAATTTTCTAATATAAATGAAGGTTTATGTGTGGCAATTTCCGTCTACTATTTGAACTATTGCTAAAATGTTAAATGTTTCAAATTGTTTAGTTTTGATGTTTCTAATTCGTAGCTAATCTCTTTGGGCCGCTCCTCATATTTAGAAGCCTGCATTCTGTGTTCTTACAATATATTTTTAATTTCTTCTTTTAAAACAAAAAGTAAAACATCGTTTATCTTGAAGTCAAAACCCACCATCATATCCAGAAAAGACACATGATTTTGTTTAGTTACATTTGCAATTTATTTAATGCCGAAATCTAAATATTTGGTACCCAATTTTATTTTTCATTTTTGGAAATAATAATGGTTTAGTGACACTTGTCTTACTAATTATCCAATCGGTGGGAGAAAAAAGTTGGAGTAATACCTTTCTCAAAGGTATTTGCTCGTAAATTTATATAATGAACACAACTGGAATTCCGAGCCATTTGATTTTTATGCCAACTGCACATCCAAATTTACAGCATCTGGTGTTTCAAGCGGTCACTCATTTCAATTCTGACCAGACTCGACATTGCTTAACCGTTGATTGCACGGGAAGCAGTGTTTCGATCTGAAATGAGTATCATCGTATACAAAAGACATTTGCCGATTATTGAATATTCATTTAATGCGATTCTTTGCTCAAGCATTCAACGACATTCTGAAGCATACAAATTATAATTATACCTGTCATTAAGAAAACTATACCTCATTTGCTATTGTTTTATTGCAAACACAGCCTAAAATATAAAAATATATCGCCTCATTAACCAATCAGCGAAGTAGATAAAAGTAGTGACTTGAGCATCAGACCTATGATCTCTCATGGCACCAATAGAGAAGGCGAACGTATCTGTTGATTTTTATTAACACCTAACCCGGATATATATCGCATCACTTCATCTGCTGTTTAGTCCGACATATGTGCAAATAAATATCTACCATCATCTCTCTTATCAGTGATTTAAAAATCTGAGAATCTCCATTATAATTTCATGCCGAAAAGGAGGTATCTAAAAATTGATGACCAGACTGAAAAAAATCCCCCAAAAACTGGCAAAATGAGCGGGAAAGGTTGAAGAGAAATTGAGGCCACTGAAAAGAAAGCGTTAAAATACTGAGGAGGGTGCTGGAAATCTATGAGATTAGTATATACATCAGATCAAATAGAAACCTCTTTAGATTATTTGTGTTCAAACTTATTGAGTAAATAATAATAACAATCTATTATATTTGTGTATCTATTGATTTGTCATTTCTTCGACATAAATATGAAAGCCTCAGTACAAGAAGGTACTTTCCGCCATATATGTGAAAATCAGTTAAGCATAACACTGTATTCCCCAAACCTTCCTTTATCTGAAAAGCATCTCGACTGTCATCAAGTATTCTCTTCATGGTCTAAATTCCTATGGTTCACAATGATATCAAATACACTTTTACCTGACTGTGCGGGATCATATCGATTGTTGGCTTAGAGGTAGCTTCTGTCACATCCTGGTAGCATTTGATCATGTTTTTATAATTTATATATATGAGATAAGTGCCATAGGTGATACACACTTGTGCGATCATGTCCCGAAAGAAACATGACTGATTGGGCAGAAGATTATCTCGCAGTAGATTGCCATTATACCCTGCGGTATACTGGTTGCCAGCAAAGGCGATATAACGCAATTTCCCCTGTTATTTAACCCATAATTGGAAAAAAGAGACGGACTATTACCTTTCCCAAGGGTATTTGCACGTAAATGAAGACAGTTTTTAATGATTATCTTTATGATAATATGCCAGATCATTTAGTTTTTCACTTCAAAATATTTTTGAATAAAATTTAATTAGTGCTTTTGTGTGCAAGCTTCTGTTTGCCATTAGATATATTTTAAACCTTTTTTTGATTAGGGAAACGTAATGTCACAATTTTCTTGAGCAAAAGTTGCGCCATGATGGTGTTTGTTTGGAGGTATGAAATTTTTTCGCTTCAGACTGCCACACAGCTTTACCGTTGTCCATATTTGTATGTTAAAGTAGTTTCGTCTAACTTTCTTTAAAAAATTAAGTGGTTTATCTCAAATAGAACAAAAGTTATGGCATTTCGAATATCCAGAAGCTTTAAACTCGATTTTCTCGTTTTTTATTTTATTTTGCGACGGAAAGTATCTTCTAATTGCAAATGTCTCATATTTAGATGCATGCAAACACAAAACAGATAAAACAAACACACTCTGCATCGTATAAAAAAAATTATAATGTTCAAATTATGCTGAAACTTTTAGAGTGCAGCAGGGTTCACTTTACGCAAGACACAAGAAGCTGTCTCCCAAATAATTACTTGTCTTAGGATAATGGATATTAAAATCGACCCGATATTAACAGATGAAACAAGAGGTGACCAGGATTACGTTTTCAAATCTATTACGACAGTGAAAATTTAAAAAATGTTCCCTACACCGGTGGGGGGGCAGCAAGCAGCCAAATATTTTCAGGCCAACATCCGTAACTGTTCAGTGTATACTCCTGTTCTCTGCCAAGCGTCTGGCTAACCAAACAGTGATGCCGTACGTGAACATATTCTCAATGGAGCAGTTGTAGAAATTCACCACCATCTTCTGTTAAAAATAATTTTCTCTGAGAATTCTCAGTAAACAAACTCGCTACTGTACTTTCTTTTGTAATAATAATAATAATAATAATAATAATAATAATAACATCTTAAACTGGACTCTAAACGACATCAGGCGAATGGATGCTAAAACAAGAAAGCTTCTTTCTAAGCATAAGATGCATCATCTAAAGGCTGATGTAGACCGTCTATACATACCCCGTAAAGAAGGTGGAAGAGGTCTTATTCAGCTGGAATTGTCATAAAAGACAACAACTATTGGCTTACTAACATACATAGAAACAACAAAGGATTGGATGATACAATTAGTAAGGCAACATGAAGAAAGAAAGAAAAAATATTCAATAATAAAAGAAGGCAGGAAATACAAACAAGATTTACAGTTAGTAGATTCTGTAGAAAAGCAAAACAGAAGCCAAGAACCAACTATTGCGGCAAAAAATATGAAAATGAAAGCCAAAGATAAAGCTATTGAACAGATGAAACAGCACTGGCAAGACAAACCTCTGCATGGCCAATATCCAGAACGTGCCAATAAATCCAATGTTGACAAAGTTAATACTCATCGATGGTTACGTGCATCTGGATTAAAGTCTGAAACTGAAGGCTTTATTCTTGCAGCACAAGACCAAAGACTTTTCACTAGAAACTTTCAGGCAAATATTATGCATAATAATATGGATCCAAAATGCAGGTTTTGTGATAAACACCAAGAAACAATAGACCACCTAATCTCAGGCTGTTCTGTGCTTGCCCCAAATGAATATAATAATCGCCACGATAGAGTTGGGCAATATTTACATTGGGCAATATGCAAACATTATGGAAAAGCTGTAAACAAACAATGGTATGAACATCACCCAGCACCGGTTACAGAAATAAAAGATGTAACCATTCTATGGGATTACACCATCTACACAGACAGAAAAATTGAAGCAAACAGGCCAGACATTATTGTTACAAACCAAAAGGAGAAAACTTGTCTATTAATTGATATGGCTTGTCCAGCGGATTGTAACATAGCAATCAAGGAATTTGAAAAACTGTCAAGATATAAAGACCTGGAAATTGAAATAGAAAAAATGTGGAAATTGAAAACAAGAATTGTGCCAGTGATAGTAGGTGCACTTGGAATGATAAATAATGGAACAAAACAACACATTGAAAGAATCCCTGGAAACCCCAGCTTAAGAGATATACAAAACAATGTCTTATTAAGTACAGCCCACACACTAGGGAAAACTTTATCTATGTAATGCTAGGGATGATAGGGAAGATAGAAAAACATGAAATGGAGTCATAACAACACGCCACGACCTGCCTTAGGTCTCCCCGCAGACTTGGTTGGTAGTGAGACCAAAGCAGAAATCGAAATATGATGAAAAAATAACAATAATAATAGTAAGTGTTAACAAACACTGGTATGAACATCATATGGCACGTGTTACAGAAACAGATGTTACCATTCTGTGTGTTCATTCACAACATATGGTAACTGTGACGTCGGTTAACAGAATTATGTGAAATAATACAAAACAATGTAATAGCATAAAAGTAGGTGCATTGACAGGAAAAAGAAGTATTTACAAAAGATGCAGATTAGAAGAATACAGAACAAGGTAAATAGTATACAGTATCGTCGTAAAGACGTGATAGATGGACTAGTAGAACACTTCCGCTGCAATACCGGAAATACCCGACTGACTCGCTCACTCGACTTCCTTCCTCGAGGTATAATCACTACTATTTTATATAGTGATTCGAACAGTTCATTTCGGTGGAAAGGTGAAGAGCGCCCCAACAGTAACATCTCCTATTTTAATAATAAATGGTGCCTTTTTACTAAAGAAAAAAATATACCTCCTGAAAAGGTTTGAACCTGTATTCTTATTTAGTTTTTCCTAAGGATTTCTGTAAGAGGAAGATTTGCCTTTAGCATGAATTCTCGACTGACAATAACTAAAAAAAAAAAGAAATAGGCAGAGATGTCAACCCAAATACATGTACCGACTAAAAGTAACATTTACCGGAACAGAAAATTGTGTTACATTTTAAAAAATCAGTCACTTTATATATATATATATATATATATATATATATTTACCAGCATATATGTTTTGTTTTTGTTCTGAATTGCTTTCATGCATTTTACTTTCCATCTTTAACTTTCTTGTTTTCTTTATCATGTTTCCATCTAATATTGTGAAAGTTTCTTCTTCAGAAACTTTAATTAACTTCAGTTCAGAAAGCCTCCTCTGAAGCACAATTTTTTTAATCGTTTTACTCTCAAGCAAGGCGGTACCGCCAATGATGCGCAGAGAGCTACATAAGAATAAAAGTTGAGACAGGAGGAGAGTGAAGAGAAAGACGAACCGGTTACAGAGGGTATCAGAGAAAGGGCAAGAGAAGGATGGAAACACAGGTGTGACGACAGTTGTGAAGGTAGAGAGAAAGGAAAATAATATAAGATAATACGGGGTGATATAGAAAGGACTGGAGTGAAGTGAATAAGAGATAGGAATTGACATTGCATTTATATTCCTGAAGTTGCGTAAGATTTTAGACACAGTAAGAACAACAACATTGTTAATAATTCGACAAGTTCCTCTATTTCAGATGTGATTTTGTCATTGTGAAAAGAGGTAAGAATTAGTAAAGGAAGAATCAGACAATTTAAACAAACTATGGTATTTAGTAAGAAAATTTTAAAAATGGCAGTTGCATCCAATTCATTGCAACAGCAAAAATATATTCAGAAAAATTCAAATTGTAAAAAATATGGATGCACTCAGAAAGACACTTTCAAATTCAGATTCTCTTTCATTTAGGTCTTGATCATAAAATAGATCCCTATTCTTAGCACCTCTTTAAAATATTATATAATTTCCTGCCCGTCACAGATTCATTTAGATAAGCATGTTACGTTTGTTATTTGCTGTTTGTCATTCTCGTTTTCAAAATTTCCAGGGAGTAACAAATTCTCTAAGCCGTCTTTCATTATATGTTTCAAAGCACCCACATGTATCATCCTGATTCAAAGAACAAGTGTATCTTTTCTTTCTTTTTTATTTGTTATTTTTTCCTTAAAACTTTCTCGTTGTTCACATGGATCATCTATGATATTCTCACTATCCCTCTGTAGAGCCATATATTTAGTGTCTCACCTTCTCTTCCTCTGTTAAGAAATTGTTAAGCTGTTTCTGCCATTTAGGCGAATGTATATTAAATAGTAATTCATCCACCTTTTCTTTGTTTCTAACGAATTTTGATGTTTCCTAATATGCTGTCCCGTTTTTAGGAGGCACCTGCCACTATTGCAATACTCCCTCAAATTTCTATACAATATGAATTCAGGCCATTCAGAATTCATGCTGAAACTTGATCTCCTGCAGAGATCACGCATATATTAACTGTGCAAAAATCTGAGATAAGATTGTAGCCGTTTGTTATATTTTTAAAAATTGAAAATTGAAAATATATTTAATTATAAAATTTGATCTAATTTGATGCATAATACCCGATCGTAATGATTAGAATTATTTTTTTTAAAGATTTTCAGACTTTTTACTAATACATAATAAAATTTAAAAATTTATCTGATATTTCTTCATTTATTGTAATATAATTTTATTATTCAGTAATTAACCATTTCATTCAGTTATTTCATTTAATTATAATTTGATTACAGCAATAACAATGTAACTATACTGAACATATGGGAGAAAGAATCATCTTGGGACTTGCCTTAATCTCTTTGCATTTGCGTCACTCAAATGTGTCTCCTGTTCAATTCAAAAGATGAAGCTAGCAAAACGGGAAGTAAGTAAGTGCAAATAAAGACGAGGGAAATGTGGTGAAAAACAGGGTTAAACAAAAACAACAAAAAACTAGAATAGATCAAGAAGATACAAATCTACAAACATTCCTTTCGATAGAGTTTGATTGTTTACTACATGACCAGGCATGTTAGCCTCAACAAATAAACAATTTATGAAGATATTTCCAATGGTGAAATAATTTCCGACACATCTATCTATCTATCTATCTATCTATCTATCTATCTATCTATCTATCTATCAGTATCTCAGTTTGTTAATATCTATCCACCTACGGCTTTTCTCGCATTGTGGTCGAATCTATCTATCTATCTATCTATCTATCTATCTATCTATCTATCTATCTATCTATCTATCTATCTCAATTTTTTCTATATCTATGCCCATCTCAGTTTGTTCAGATCTATTTACTTCCATTCAAATGTGTTTTAGCTCATGTATGTCTACCTTACACTTTGTTGAAATCTATCTATCTATCTATCTATCTATCTATCTATCTATCTATCTATCTATCTATCTATCCCAAATGTATCGTTTTTAAAAGTAGAAGGAGACAAGAGTCCAAGTTGATGCGTATTGCCAGTGACCAACTCTAATTGTTATGAACACGTCTAGACAAAAATGACCTCAGCCACATAAGCTGTTAATTTTTACTTTGATGATACAGATTTTTACTTACCAAACAGTTTGGCTTTTTTTCGCATCTGATTTGTTCATATATATAGAGCTTGCAAACTTACAAGTAATCATATTTTCTTATCGCGCGCTTTAACTCTCAATATCTCTCTCTCTCTCATATATATATATATATATATATATATATATATATATATATGTCTATGTGTGTCTGTGTCTGTGTGTGTGTGTGTGTGTGTATGGATGTGCATATATATATATATACATTGTTCAGATTGTTGTCCTCATGTTTACTGCTATATTCACGACGTTTCAGTCGATGTATGCCCCGAACTTCTTCAGGAGAACAATATACCCCAGTGATCAAAATAAAGGGTTAGATTCGAAATTCAATTCTCCTGAAGAAGGTCGGAGCGTAAAACGGCCGACACGTCAGGAATACGGCAGTGAAGTTGTGGACAATAATCCAAGAAATGTAAATAATACCTCATCCTAGAAATACAGAAAAATATATGTGCATATATATATATATATATATATATATATATATATATATAGAGAGAGAGAGAGTAATGTATATTTGGGCAAAGATCCTTCTTTTAAACATGTTTCGTTAAAAATGAGCGACAAAATATTTTTATTTATTTTTGTTTAAATTTATCCAGTATTTTTCCAGGTTTTCTTTTTGTTTCAGATAAGCAATGTGAAAGTGATCTTTAATTTTTTTTTTACCGGACGCTATCAGCTACTTCCCTGGCCATAAAATGCTTCAAAATGGCAAGTGAAATTGCTGAAAGCCCTTGGAAAGTAAAGAAAAATATGGAACATTTTACAAAAATACGGATAATCTATAAGATTTTATCCAATTAATATAAATTATTAATTAGATAAAAATAAAAATAGAGAGCTCGATGAATATTATCCAGAACATTATAAACTATTGAAAGGAAAATGTATTTTGTCTCCCTCTTTTGTTTTTTACTTTTTTCTTTTCTTTATACCATTTTTGTCTTTTTAGTCGGTTATATCTGTAGATTTATGTGTGTGTCCCTATTTTGTGTAAAAATATATTCTGTACATTTTTATATAGTTGTGTGATGTACACTCATTCGAGTCCATTATCATATACAAAAAGGGGAGATCCCACAACACTAATTCAATCTGTACGTATACATTTTCTCATAAGATTTGCTTTTCTGTAAGTCTGAGTAAATATATCTGTCAGTTTGTCTGTATTATGTGTGATCTGATCTATCTAACCTTTATTTATATCTAGTCTAAATAATACAGACTTCATTTCCTCTGTTACTTTTTAAATATTCTGAGTGAATTTATTTATTTTTCAACAGTCTAAACAAGAGAATGTAAGTAAATTTACACTCTCGAAATAAATCTCGATTTATAACCGTGTAAATATGTAATATTTTATATCATATATGATATCCTTTTATGATATATATATATATATATATATATATATATATATATATAGAGAGAGAGAGAGAGAGAGAGAGAGAGAGAAGCAGTATAGCCCGGCGTTGCTCGGGTATAATGAAAGCTTTAAAACTAATCCATGGTCCTGGAGCTCAGAGTCTTTGGACGTTGGCAAGAAAGACTAAAAAGCAATAGTTGTTTCCAGTTAAAGCGAAACCGTAGACTGAAAGAAAAATGAATAGATGTCAGTCAAATCCTGATATCAAATAAGTTTTTTTCGTCGTAAACCTAATTTTGAAGGCTAAATAAGTCCCGTGAGTAAATGGTATCATGGCTGAAACTAAGAACTGCAATTATACTTACTTAGAGCCAAACCCAAAGTAAAAACTTTAAATAAAAGGGCTGAAAAAATACAAACATACATGCAGATAAACAGACACACACAAACATCTTGCCTTTTATATATATATATATATATATATATATATATATATATTATCGATTTTCTGCACTATTGAAAGAACTGCAACCTTGAAACTTCCGAATATCGTTTCTTATGTTTTTGTCTATTAGTGTATCAAATTTGATTAAAATCGGACCACTCTTTCTATAACCCGATTTTTTCGATTATCGATTTTCGATAAATCTAGCTAAGAATACTAATAGCTAAGAATACTCGCAGACGCTTATAATACAACAGTGTAAATTTTCATGAAAATCGGTTCAGCCGTTTCGGAGTCTATAGGTAACGGAAAAACACACACAGACACACACAGACAAAGTTCCATTTATATATAAGTTTTGATACTTTAAAACATGTTCAATTTTTTTTATCCACTACAAAGTGGACATTTTGTTTCGACATTGAGATTACAATGTCTCATCAGGTGGTGTGGGAAGGAATGGGAAGCCTTTTTTCTTATATTTGGCGAGTTGTGTGTGGGATGTTGGTGGGGGTTAGCAATAAAAGAATAAGTCTTGTAATTTGTCCGTTAGAACTTTGAAGAATGTGGGGTGGGTAGGGAATATCGTTGATTAATGAAAGTGTCGGGAATTTTGTAAACAGATTTAACATTAGAAGATGGGTTATAGGTTTTATGGCCGCATGGCTAGACTTTATTCTTTGGGTTTATTAGAGGGGGAGAGCAAGGAAGTGTACATATGGGGAGGAATAGGATTGGAACTATCTTTAATATTTATTTGTACATCTATAGAATATTTTTGTATTTACGCACAGTTTTTTATAATTAATCTATTTTTGTATATTTACATCCATATCTCACTCTTATAAAAAGACAAATCCACCAAAATGCAATTGCGGAAGCGTAATTACAATGCAACATATTCTTCTGGAATATAAAACCATAACTAAAATATGACAAAAATATTTCAATGGAAAAAGCTTAAAATAATTTTTTAAAAATACAGACACATATGAAATATACAACTTTCTTAACGAAATCAAGATCCTCAACAAAATATAATACTTTCAAATATTGTATATGTATGTAAATGTGAATATGTTTATATACACATATATGTACACGCAAACATGTGGGTATGCAGATATACAATCAGAAACAATCTCAAAGTAATTTATAAAGAAAAAAATCAGATCATAAAACCCAACAAACTCCCATCCTTTTTAAAAAAATAACTACCCTGTATATATAAATAAACAAGGCTTCGGCATAAAATAACCCAAATAGGAGTTGACATGCTGTAAAATCCAATAACCCAACCCTAAATTTTGAATTTAAGAAATCACTTTTTTCTATAAAACTTTAAATTAGACCACAGATTGTGGTGTGTAATAGGTAAAATTTGATGTAAGATCTTTGTTAGTACTATAAAGGTTTGTCGTCTCTAAGGGGTCCTAGCTTTGGCTTTTGTAGTATTTTTAGCATGATTGTAAGGTTAGTTCTTTAATGTGTTTACAGTTTACTGTGGTTTCATGTCTCTGGTTTAAAAATTTTTTGCTATTCATGTAGTTACTGATTTCAATTTTTTTCTTAAAGACAAAGTAAACATGGTTCCTTTATTGATTTATCTGTTCTTGCTTGTTTGATGATTTTCCATTTAACTTTAGGTCTTTTATTTTCATTTTGAAACTTTCAAAAGTCTTTAGAAAGAGATGTCATGTTTTGTTTTTCTTTGTTATTGAAGGATGAGAGGTGATTGTAAGACGCTTTTTAAATACGTTCATGGTGTTTCCGATATATATATTTTAATCTTTGGGATTCTCCATGGATGAATTCGAACACATGTATATCAGGGATTTCGTTAATGATTAATTAGGAATGGGGCATTGGTTTGGGTTTCTACAGTTACATAGGTTGTTATTCTCGGGCAGTCTGGTATTAGTGTTGGTGTTATTTTTGTTGTGCGCTTTTAACATTTTACTGTTATGTACTTTAATTATTTTGTCTAGTTTGTTGGAGCAGCTATAGCTTAGTATTATTGTATTCTTTTTGAAGATTTTGCCTAGAGGGTTAGTTTTTGGAAAATGCTTATCTATTAGTTTACGAAATTTATGCCCCCAGTTTAAATTTAACTGATTAAAAGGAGAGTTATTCTATATCATTTTCCTGTTTCTATTTTTTATTTTTCTTCTCCTGAATTTTTCTACAAAGTTAATTTGGGATGATAAAGATATATATATATATATATATATATATATATATATATATATATATATATAGTGATGATAATCCACGTATACTGTCTTAATATGTATAGGAAAGAATATTAATAAAAAGTTTTGAATTTAAAAATGTACTTTTTTTTAACAGTATTTGTTTATTTTTATATTTCAAACCGTCCTCGGTCCTTCATCAGAAACAAGTGATTTTTAAATTTGAATTAGAAACGTATATATATATATATATATGAAAAATTACACAGTAAGTATGTATTTCCTCCTATTAAATTGTGTGGGAGCAGATATTTTTACCGCATAGGATAGGTTAAATTAATTTTTATTACTACGTCTTGGCGCCACTCTTAACCTGGTTTTAAATAAAAACGTTTCTTCCAAGTTTTATACAATATTGTGTGAAAACTTCGATGCGACGAAACTATTCTGTTTTCAGTTTCATATCTCCACTGCAAAACGTGTTGTATATTATCCATGCACAGAGGATATACTGGAGGTTTAATGTTCCAATCAGTATTTGTTTATATTTCTGAGATGATGTAGCATTTACACCATTTACATTATTCAGACTATTGTCCTCATCTTTGTTGTCATTTGTACGACGTTTCGGCTGTTGTACGCCCCGCCGTTTTTCAGGTGCTAGGATTTTGTTACAATCACTGGAGTATATCGTTCTCATTCTTTGTGTAGTAATGCTTCGATTGGAAGTTATGAGTTGTCTCCCTCTAACCCTGCAAGTTACTTGTTCACCACTGCTGTAGCCTGGTAATGAACTCACAATTCTAAGAGCCAAGTCAACATCTACACCCCTGCGTCATATGTCCTTAAGGACTGCTACAGAAGTGGTGAAAAAGTAACTTGCAGGGTTTGAGGGAGATAACTCATGAATTCTAATCGAGGCTTTACGCAGGAATGAAGATAATATACCCCAGTGATTGTAATAAAGTATTCAGTTAGAAATTCCTATCACCTGAAGAAGGCTTGAGCGTACAACGGCCGAAACATCGTACAGATAGCAACAAAGATGAAGACAATAGTTTTAATAATGTAAATTCTGTAATGTTCCAATTGTTGGTAAATAACAGTGATGGTCAGCTGCTGCTTTATTAATTCATCTGCTTGTAGTTGTCTAAACTTTTTCAATGCTCAGTTAATCAATGATATACAAGTCATTGTGTTGACTGTTTTTTGTCAGAATAGGTAATTCACATGATGTAAGACGGTGGGTTTTCTTAATGGCTATAAGATTAAATCGGATGCTGCAACAGACAATCCGATGGTGTGAAATGAGTTAAAAATTTGGCAATTCATTTCACTCTTCCTTCATTTCTTGTTTATCTGGATGTAGTCCAATTATCTCCATATGAATGTCCATTGTTTAGTGCTCTTCATTTGAAATGTGGTTGGTAGGCATCTAAGATTATTTTTCTGTACAACGTCTTCGAGAAAGATCCCATATCTGTACGTCACTGGCACCAAACTGAGCATTCATATCCGTACCAATGGACAGGAAGTTATAGCATGGAACTTCTATAGTAAGAAAAGAGAGACTTGATAGTAATGTTTCAAATCTTCTTTGTGGCTATGTGTTGTTGATAAATAGCAGATTGATAGTGGAGCAGGGGTTGAGCGGAAAAGGGGTTTAAAGAAGTACAAGGCATAGGGGAATGTGAAGGGCTATGATCATCTACAACCTGAAGGGACACGTCGCATAAAAAAGAAATAATCAGTTGCTCTTTGGACAAAGGGATTTATTTCACATGACATTCTTTCAAAATTTTTACAACTGTAATTTCACAGAACCATCAGTTTAATGAGTCATATAACAAAACTGATCGTCCGAATCCTGATGTAAAGAGCGAGAATCAGAATCAGACCAGAGATAGGACAAGAACAGAGCGGTTTTGTCAAAGTCGCTGGAACAAGGAATGCCATAGTTATGATTGGGATGCTCTCTGAAAAGGCAATACAAATGAAGAAGGACTTATACCTGTGCTTTATTGATTATGTGAAGGCATTTGACAAAATACGCCACAAAGAATTGATGGAGATGCTCGGCAGCCTTGACATATTTGGGAAAGACTTAAGAGTAATCAAGAATCTTTACTAGCAGCAAACCGTTTGTATACGGACAGGTAACGAACTAAACCGATATACAAAGATAGAAAGGGGTGTAAGACAAGGATGTGTCTTTTCCCCGGATCTCTTCAACTTATACGGTGAGAGTATTTTGAGGACCCTAGAAGTTATGACTGGATTTGTCATCTGAGGTCACAATTTAAACAACCTAAGTCACGCAGATGATACAGTGCTGATAGACACAGAAAGGAAACTACAAGACCTCCTACAGAAGGTAGCTGAAGAGAGAGATAAGAAAGAACTACAAATAAACTGCAAGAAAACCGAATTCATGGTCATCAGTAAAAAGAGTAGTTCAATATGCTAAATACAGGCCAGGGATACTAGAATCAAGCAGACATAAAAATTCAAATACCAAGGAAGTGTTATAACAGAAGACGGAAAGTGCGGCACAGAGATACGAAGGCGAATTGGCATGGTGAGGGAAACATTCCAGAAGTTGAGTAAAGTATTAAGAGACAGGACAATTTCGCTAGAAACAAAGAAAAGAATACTGGATTCTTATGTGTTGTCAGTTTTTCAATATGGAAGTGAATGCTGGACAATATCATCCTTCATCTTTGAAGGAAAATCCTGAAGCAACTGAAATGTGGTTCTACAGAAGGATGCTGCGTATATCATGGATCGAGCATGTGAGCAATGATGAGGTCTTAGAAATGACAGAAACAAAAGGGAAATTAATACTGAACGTCAGGAAGAGACAGCTGAAGTTCCTGGGACATGCAATGATGAAAGAAGGCTTGGAGAACCTAATACTAACAGGCCAGATAGAGGAGGAAAGAGACATGGGAAAGCAACGGATAGCATATTTGAAAGAACCTAATCAGGTTGCATGGTGTAACAGGAAAAGGCATGCTAAGAGCTACCAGGGACAGAGCACATAGAAGAAGAAGAAGAAGAAGAAGAAGAAGAAGAAGAAGAATTGCAGAAAAAAGCTTCTTTATATTTTTGACCAGCGAAAACTGTCAGTACCGTAATTCTTGGGTTCTGTTCAAAATTAACTGTAGGGAACTGCAAAACAAAATATTTACGTGAACATATCCAAATCGAGAAGAATTCAAAGATGGTTAAATAAATATTATGTAAAATAAACAATAAAGCATTATTATCGGTTTTTTGTCCTGCTGTTTTTTAACAACCTGAATTTGTGTCTACTAATTCAAAGTTAGTGAGGCGTATTTATCGCCATACTAACAAGCAAATTACAATTTATGCTGCAAACAATAATATAAAAAAATGACAAGTTGTAAAACTAACAAAAGTCAAGAATATCATAAAAGCAATTTAAAATAAAAAACAAAAAAGAAGGAGAAACTTAGCGACAGCGATAAATAAATAGAGACAGAAAGAGAGAGAGAGAGATAGTTCAGTGAATGATTCTCTTGTTAGTCGGCCATTAAAAATGGAAGCTCTAGAAATTACCACCAATTCCCTGTACAGGAGAATCAATGAATGAGGTAATATGATAACGAAGTTTCTTAGCGCCTTCATACGTGCGCATGCGTAAACGATGCGGAAGCATGTAAAGATCAATGCTTGAAGATGAATGTGAATATAAATCGGTTATTATGCATACATTTGTGTACATCTATTTCCATATTATTCATAGAATTGTCCAAATTTTTCTGCCTGCATATATTGAAATATTCATATAAGCATCCAGTTAGGTACACAACTATTTATATCCGAACATAATTCGGGTTGGTCAACGGGAAATTGGAGATTTGAATTAAACAAATTGGTATTTTAAATCTATTCTTTTTTTAAACATATATATTCACTCAAACTATTGCGACTTGATTTCAACTCACCTATTTTAACTATTTATTTCGTAGAGTGCTTCAACAATTTGGTCTTAATTGGAAATGTTTCTTGTGCATAAACATGTTTCTGGAAAAATGCCGCTTATTCTCTTCCATAGTATCGAGTTCCGAATATTAAATTTTTAGTAATATTTCTGTCCATCGTTTATTCCATACGCCCTGCTTATTAATATTCTCAAGGAGTTCTAATCTTAATAAATCCATGTCTCTTGAAATACTGTCTCAATATTTATTCAACCCAAAGCTTCCTTTATAATTTTAGCATCATTCCAAGCAAATTACTATACCAACCACCCCGCTTTGTATTCGGAACTCATGTCTATTGACTTCAAGGCTCATAAAACAAACTATTATAATATGGATGTTGATATAAGGGGTAAAATCCGTCAGTTAAGTGCCATACGTGAAACACGCTTGGACGATCATGTCTCGTAAGAGACATGCCTGATTGAGCAGAATATTTTCCTGCAGTAGGTTGTCATTACTTTTTGTGATAGACTAGTTACTAACCAAGATTATAGAACACAATCTGTCTGTTATTTAACCCACAGTTGGAGGGATCAGCGACGGATTCACAGCTTTTCCAAGGACAGTTGTGCATATTAAAATGCAGTAAATTCAACTGATTTCTTCTTTCGACACGCTACCCACTGCACCACAACGCACATTTCCTACATATCTTAATAAACTATACTTTTTAAATTTCCTTTTCATAACAACATCTATCTCAAGTGGTACTTAAGCCATGAATTGTGTGGAAAATTAATAAAAGAAAATATTCATTAATAAACACCGTAAAATATGGTTTTAATAACAGGGACGACGTAAAACATGGTATTTATAGAAAAAAATTAAATTAAATTACGATATTAACTATAGGTTGATAATAATCCGTGCATATATCCTCTGCGCAGCAACGCATAACCTGGCTCAATAATAGAATAACAAATTAAGTTTTTCAGTTTGGTTAATCGAAACTAAAAACTCCTATTACGATACATTAGACCGAACACCTAAATGGCGTATAAAATGAGTTGTAAAATTCAATAAGTCCAAATCCATGCTAGAAACGCTTCTTCATCATCGACTAGATACTGGATTGTCTTCAGTTATTATTAACGTTTGTACACTCATTAACACTCTTTAACCTGAACGTCTATTGAGATTCAAGTTAACAACAAGCAAATGGAACTCATATTTGTGACCCAGCGAGAAAAAAGCTTTAAAAAATCGTCGGTTACTTAGCTCACTCCGTAAAATACCAAACTTCCCCCAGCCTCTCTTTCGCAGGTGGGACGTGACAAGCCTTTCGCACCTCTGTCGCTAACTTAAAGGAAATTGCTTGGGCGAACTCTATTCTGTGGTACCGCCAATTATAACCTTCACGGCTGGGACCTGCCATTCCACTCACATGGTAGCAAACAACACACATTCCGTCCATATTCCGTAAGTGAGAATTAAGTTCCATAGCTTATTTCCAGAAACTACTGCTCTGGGGAACCGACTACCAAGAGGATGTTTCAACGATCAATACAATCTTAACTTGCAAAAGTCTAGTGTTAACAGTGATTTTTTTCTGATTTCATAAAGGACTCCCCCCCCCCCCGATGTAATCTGATCCCAAGTAGGCATATCCGCTGACAACACCATCATTTACTACCACCTCTCTAAGAAATCTTTTGTGGTTGCTCTCGAAAAGACTTTCAGTCAGAAATGGCTCGTAATTTCTTTAATGCTTCCAAAACGAAGCTGCTATCCTTTAACCACCACAGACATTTTTTCTTAACTGCCATCAGCATGGTTCAGGCTAGTCTCCCTGAAAGTAATACACTGTCCCTCTTTGGCCCCAACCTCTCAGCTGACATCAAGTGGAACGACTACATTGAATCAATAACTAAATATACTGCTTGATAAGTCGGGTCCCTGTGCCGGGCCAGGAGGTTTTTCTCATTTGAATCCATCATGCATATATACAAATCTACTATCCGCCCATGCATCGAACAGTGCTATCATATCTTGTCGAGTGACCCCGAGTTTCTCGACAAAATCCAAAAAAAGAATCTGCAATTTATTTGATACTGAACAGGCGGCACGATTCCAGTCGCTCTCTCTCACCAACGAAACGTGGCTTTCCTTTGTCTGTTCTAAAAATACTTTCACGGATTATGCTCCGACGGGCTTAGCTCCTTGGTTCACTCTCTGCACCAATTTTACTCGAGCTACTAGACTAGCATCAAGTTCCCACCTTTTCAATGTGAAAACAATCAAGTGTAACCTAAACTTCTACTCCAACAGCTTTTTTTTCTCGCACCTCCCCCTTGTAGAACACCCTTCCGTATTCTTGTTTCTCTGATAGCGACAGTCTCTAAAACATTAAATACAACGTCAACCATCGTCTCTTATCGCCTTGACTCCGATCCGTTTTTTTCATTTTAAACTTTCCTCTTACGTAGCTCTTTTCACAACAATGTACCTGTCTTTTTCCTACCCATTTTCCGACGCTTACTGTTACCTGTCCTCTTCTTTGTTCACTCTCTTGTTATATAGCCCCCTGTCCACCATTAGCAGTACTACCTTGTTTGGGATGAGACAATTATAAAAAAACAACCAGGTGAACTTAATAAAAAAATAATGTATAAAATATTAAGCACGGAAGAAGTAATATCTATCTGGCATGAGCAACTGGTTTCACCTGACCGTTCTCCCCCGACTGTTAGCACCAACGGTGTAAAGGGGACATTTTATCCCAAAATTAGTCCCTCGCCCGGAAAGGAACGACATGAGCAACAGGTGTCTCTGGACCTTTACCCTGCGACTGTGCGCAACAAATACAGATTTACTTTAGGGACATGGAATGTTAGGACATTCAATAACTGTGGAAAACTAGAAAATGTCAAGCAGGGGATGGACAGACTGAAGATCAATATCCTGGGTATATGCGAAACCAGATGGCCAAACAATGGAGACCTCAGTAGCGACGACCACAGGATAATATACGCAGGAAGCAAAAGCAAAGTTCTGGACAAAGAAGTGAGAAAATGTGTTTTGGGATACTGTCAGCTTTCAGAGAGAGTCCTCTTGGTTAAACTGAGAGGAAGACCCTTCAAGATATCTATCATAGTAGCTTATGCACCAACAATGCAAACCACTTTGGAAAAGATAGAAACGTTCTATTCCATACTAGACAATGCCAAGACTCAGTGCAAAAGCCAAAAAATCCGAATAATAATGGTATCTTGAATGCCAAAGTAGGCAAAGAGAGCGAAGGTTACACGGCCGGCAACATTGGATTAGAAATCTGGAACGAACGAGGAGAAAAATGGGTCCAATGATGCACAGCAAATGACCAGGTAATAACTAACCCCCTGGCTTAAAGAAGACTCACGACGTCTATGGACATGGAGGAACCAAATAGACTACATAACCATAAACAGGAGGTTTAGAAACGCAGTGATGCAATGCAAAACCTACCCAGGCGCCGACTGCGGGAGCGACCACGTCCCAGTCATATGCAAACTAAAGGTAAAACTTCACAAAGAGTGAAGAAGCCTAGCACGGCACCAAGACCGAAATACAACACGCTCGGGAATGACGTCAAACTGCAGAAAGAATACACTAACAGCGTGAAAAACAAATATGAAGAATAATTGGACAAGGACATTCAAAATGAGACTCACTAAAGGAAGTGATGGTGACACCAGCAAACAACGTTGCCCCAAAAGAAATCAGACGCAGTAAAACAAAAACGAGTTGATGACTGAAGAGATTCTTGACATGATGCAAAGGTGATGGAAAATGATGCCAAGACATGGAAGAGAATACAGGAAACTGCGCAAGGAAATAATCAACAAACGCAGACTGGCAAAACAGGAATGGCTCAACGACAAATGCGCAGAGGTAGAAAGATTGTGCAGGACTAATAAAGCAGATGTGCATAAAGAGATAGGAAAAATGACAGGACAAAAAAACTGCTCCTCAACAGGATGCATAAAAGCCAAGGATGGAACGATAATACTAGAGAAAAAGGAAATACTCTATCGATGGGAAGTGTATTTAGAAGATATTTTCCACGACAAGAAAGAGCAACCGATAATACGAAATATTAAAGTCCGAGGTGGAAGCTGCAATGGCCAAACTGAATAGATACAAAGCAGCGGGTCTAGATGGCATTGTAATAAAGCTGCTGTTAACCCTGAAAGAATTCGGCATAGAGAAATTTACGGAAATAAATGAAATTAATAATGGTGGTATAATGCCAGACGACCTATGCAAATCCATCTTCATAGCTTTGCCTACGAAGCCAGGTGCAATTGAGTGTGAAATGCACCGAACTATCAGCTTAATGAGTCATATTACATAACTGATTGTTCGAATACTGATGAATAGAGCAAGAAGTAGACTCAGGTTAGAGATAGGACAAGAACAGTGCGGATTCGTCAAAGACACTGGGACAAGGAACGCTATATTTATTATTAGTATGATCTCTGAAAGGGCAATAAAAATGAAGGACATATACCTGTGCTTTACTGACTATGCAAAAGCTTTTGACAAAATACGCCACAAAGAATTGATGGAGATGCTCATCAGGCTCGACATATTTGGGAAAGACTTTAGGGTAATTAAAGACCTCTACTGATAGCTAACTTCTTGCATACGGACAGGTAACAAATTCAGCATTTATACAAAGATGAAAGAGGCATAAGACAGGGATGTGTATTTTCACCGGATCTATTTAACTTGTACAGTGAGAATATTTTGAGGACCATAGATGTTATGCCAGTATTTGTCATCGGAGGTCACAATCTGAACAACATACGATACTCAGACGACTCAGTGTTGATTGCAGACACGGAAAACACGGTAGGACCTCCTACGGAAGATAGCTGAAGAGGGTGACCTGAAGAGATTACAAATAAACTGCAAGAAAACCGAATGCATGGTCATCAGCAAAAAAGAGCAGCCCAAAGTACCAAATACAGGTGGTGGAGTGTTAAACTCAAGCAGGTACGAAAATTTAAATATCTGGGAAGTGTTCTAACTGAAGACGGAAAGTGCGACATAGAGATCCAAAGACGAATTGGCATGGCGAAAGACGCGTTCCAGAAGCTGAGTAAAGTATTAAGACACAGAAAACATTCACTAGAAACAAAGAAGAGAGTGCTGGATTGCTATGTGATGTCAGTTCTTCAATATAGCAGTGAATGTTGGACAATATCAACAAAGATGAAGGGAAAACTTGAAGCAGCTGAAATGTGGTTCTACAGAAGGATGCTGCGGATATCGTGGACCAATGACGAGGTTTTGGAAATGATAGAAATGAAATGGAAATTAATATTGAGCATCAAGAAGAGACAAATGAAGTTCCTGGGACACGCAATGAGGAAGGAGAGCTTGGAGAACCTGATACTAACAGGTCAGATAGAGGGAAAAAGAGACATAGGAAGGCAGTGGATAACATACTTGAAGGACTTGAGCAGGTGGATGACAAAATGGAGGCTGAGAGATGTGACAGGGGAAAGTGGGCTAAGAGTCACCAGGGATAGGGAGACGTGGAAGGCCATGATCGTCTACGTCCTAAAAGGACAAGGTACATAGAAGAAGAAGAAGAAGTAACATGTTATTGAACTACAGCTCAACGCTTTTATCCGTTGGGCAATACGTCTATGAGGACATCAGTTTATTAAAGTTTGGATCTTATAAGCCCAGTGTCTCACTAAACATTTTTTTACATTATATTATAAATTGTATTGCGTGGCTTTTTTTTACTAGCACTCCGTACTATTGGTTCCCATACTGTATGCATTTCTATCCTTGACCGACTTATGAAATTTTTTGTGGTCTAACTTATGTACTGATTCCTCAAGTTTTTATATTTTCTAACTACCGACAGTGCCTCTCCTGTCTATACATTTGTAAAAAAAAAAACATAATTTCTAGGCTCACCATCTGTATAGAGTGTATGGAAACATCTTTGATTAATTCCATAAAGTGAACAGAGTTACGGACATATGAAGACTTTCCTATTAATGGTCCAATTGTATCTACAAGGAATCGATTCACGGAGAGGGCACATAGAGCCTTGGAAGCTAACAAATGGCCTGAGCAAAATTCAGTCTTTGTGTATTTTAGGGAGACCATATCTGGGAAGTCTGCTTTTACGTTGTCACAGTGCCAATCTGTTTTACGCTTGAAGAGTCCCTTATTCTTGATTAGGATCTGCGACAGTTTTCGTTCTATTTTAATTATTGGATCTTTTTCTTACTTCATATAGCTATTTCTCATGAGGTTTTCCAATTTCTTTTATATACCGTTTTGACCACATCTACAAATGCATTGCTTATGTCAGCTGGTAGCCTGATGATGTTGTCATTCCTCTGTAGCGTCTTGATTATCAGTTACTTTGATATCCTTATAATTGATTTGAGCGGCTTTTTTTCAGCATTTGTCTATCTTTGCTCATCCACACGATTCTGAAAAATGTTCAAGGTTATTTCCCCGATTCGGACAATGATGTCCAAGTTTGCTAGCAGCTTGATGGTTGTTGCGAAGTCAAGACTCTCTTTTTCTTTTAGAAACTATTCTGTATGTTTCTTCTGTAAAAGAAAAACAGCAGCTCACAAACTCAATTGATGAATGACGTCTAAATTAGTTTCAAAACAGAAGGCGTACACTTCACATTATTATTTTCATTATGGCTTAGTCGTAATTACAATGAACTTGTTTTCAATTTTTTTTAACACTTATATGAATAGTTTATTAAATATCTTTTACATCAAAAGTACAAATTTTCTGCTTACAACTTCATATATATTCCTTGAAGATCCGTTAGGTGAAACCTTGGGAAGTTCGTTGGCTTTTTAGGTTGCTATTTACTTTGTTTGCTCTACTTGCGGATTGAGCGCTTTTTTGTTTTAGGTTACTTGTCTCGGTTATTTTTTTCTTTGGGCTACGTACTTCATGTGCGTTGTGGTATAGTGGATATAGACTCGGAACGACAAATCGGGGTGCCGAGTTCAAATTCCAGTTGAATTCTTTGCATTCACATACGCACAAATACCCTTGATAAAGGTATTAATGCGTCTCTTCCATCCAGTTATGGGCTAAATAATAGGACAGATTGGGTTCTATATCCTTGGTCGGCAACCAGTCTACCGCAGAAAACAATGGTAAACTACTGCGGGATAATCTTCTGCCCAGTCAGTCATGTCTCTTTCGAGATATGATCACCCAAAGCGTGTATCACGTATGGCACTTGACTGACTGAATTTGACTGATGTTCAAGTGCTTAGCTCGTTCTTTTTTATTACCTTTTTTTCCTTCCGCGTATGTACTCGGGGGTTTTTCAAAACGAGTATAGCGATAAGTTTATATATATATATATATATATATATATATATATATATATTGTTTAATACTTAGTTTTTATCCCTAATAGGGTTAGACCAGTACACATTTGTATTAAAAGTGGTCTATACAATTATTTTGTAGAACTTTTTATTATTTTTCATTTATAAACAAGTTATTTCGCTACCTTGGATTCCACCACGAGCAGTTTCTTCAGGCGATTTTTAATAACTATTAAATTGAACTATTTTTAGTTATTAAAAACTGAAATTAAATTAAAATTAAGATTTTTAATAACTATTAAAACCATACAATTTTTTGTTATTAAAAATCGCCTAAAGAAACCACTCGTGGTGAAAACCAAGGTAGCGAAATAAATTGTTTATAAATATATATATATATATATATATATATATATATATATATATATATATATATATATATATTATTATTGTTATTATTAAAATATTGTTGTATCCCTACCTATATACAGTAATGATATGTTATTATTCTCTTAAATACGTAGAAACTATTAAGATAGAGTAGCGACAGTGATAAAACTTTATGCAGAATCTTTCATTGTCAACTCTCTTCTTCCGATCTGAGAGAGACTCAGACGTGGCTCCGACGAAGGATAGAATTTCGTCTGGGGTGAGTAGACACGAGCCCCACCTAGCCTTAACCTGGTTCTACGGAATAGTTTTGGCTGAGCTTAAGGTCCCAGAATCAGCACTTTAACTGATCTTGTGTCTCATTCACCCTGATGGGGAGGTGGTTAATGCCGACATTTTACAAGCAGCGCATTTTCTTCACGCAGATTGTGAGTCTTGCACTTGTTGATATACTATTATTCCCGTTCTTCGTTTTGGTGGTTACTCACGCAGTAACCTTTCATGGTTGCAACACACACACACATACAGTGATGAAAACACACACACACACACACACACACACACATATATATATATATATCTGTATATATATATATATATATACAGATTTCAATGAAAATCATTATAAGTTATATATAAGGTTTAAGTGAAAATCTTTATCACAACTAACATCTAACATTGCCTGATGACGAGATAGAAATCTCGAAATGTTTAAATTTCTTTGTCGCAATGTACTTTTAATCTTTAATTGTACAACAAATTTAATTATATAATTATATTAAGCTGTACAATATTTATTAAATTGATCACTTTTTAAAAACGTAAATACCAGAGAACTCAAAATCGTAAAACCTTGGGTCCTCTTTACCTGGAGATATATATAATGTCCTGCTATTTAACCCATAGCTGAAGGGACGGAAGACGGATTCACACCTTTCCAAAGTTTATTTGCGCGTAAGTAAATGCAGAAAATGCAAATGGAATTTGAACTCGGCTCTCCGATCTATCGATCCGACCCTATATTCACAGCAGCAGGACGCCCATTGAATATCATGGATCGAGCATGGATCGAGCATGTGAGCAATGATGAGGTCTTAGAAATGATGGAAACAAAGAGGAAGTTAATACTGAGCATCAGGAAGAGACAGCTGAAGTTCCTGGGACACGCAATGAAGAAGGAGGGCTTGGAGAATCTGATACTAACGTGCTAGATAGAGGGAAAAAGTGACAGGGGAAAGCAACGGATAACATATTTGAAGGACCTAATCAGGTGGATGACGGTACGAGGATTGCATGGTGTAACAGGAGAAGACGGGCTCAGAGCCACCAGGGATAGGGAAACGTGGAAGGCCATGATCGCCTACGCCCTGAAGGGAAAAGGCGCATAGAAGAAGAAGAACACCTTTAGTAAATATTGCTACTATGAATGTACAAAAATTCCCAAATCATCCTAACTACCATTCCAAGCGGCTTCGAAACATGTGAGACATCATAACGAGTGTGTATGCTGTAATGTCATGATCATTATGATCAAGAAGTGCATAATTAATATAAGATGAAGAAAATCATTTTATAGTATATTTAATGTTTACTGTTTGCAAATTTATTCTAACAGAAGATATACTTTACATGAATATTATACCTACTAGTTTAATATGTCGCTGTATTATATTATTTATTGCTTTTGCAATCTTTTTATTTTTTATTTTTTGCAATTATGGTTCATTTAGATTCTCTTTAAATAATATTGTTATAACCTTATCTTGATAATTCAGATTTATATGAAAATTATTATTGTCTAAGTGAAATCCAGTTGGATAGTCAATAATAAAATTAGGAAAGGCATTATAATTAAGTGTTAATTTTATGTTACTTAATTCCTTAAGAAAAATTGCTTTTGATGAGGAGATTAGAATAAATTTTTTATGACGGCAAATTTATCTTTCAGGATTTCAACTTTTATAGTTTAGGATATAAGAATGATATCGTAAATTATGGTCATCAATTCGCTACCTACACAAACCTGATAATGACTCACATGAGTCAAAAGCATATGCAGGATAGTTATATTAATTTTTCTTTTTTATCATTTCACCCCAAATAAGGCAATAATATCAGCAGAAAGAATTATATATATAAATATATAATTAAAAACAGAATATCTATTCATCGATTAAAACTAATGTCCAAAGAAATAAATTATATATATATAATGTTGTGATAGAATTTTATCCCAAGATTGTGATTACTTCAGTAGTTACACTGATAAAAATATTTTAGCATTTTTTTATCGCAGAGCGCTCGATATTAGTGTGAAGATAGGGTGCTGATAGTTTATTGGAAAGAATTTGTAAATAAAAATAAAACAAAATCACTTAACAATATCAACAACGAACACGGTAACTACAGGCTAACCGTGTTTGGTACATAACACATTACTCCTCCTCTACATCATATATAACATCACATATATTCTGTTACATATGAAATACCATTTATTCTCGAAAATGGCTAAAAGTATAGCCGAAAGCACACGGATAAATAAAATATTTGGACAATTTCTTTCTTATTTATGTCATCTAAAGAAAAAAAATTACAAGTTCACATGAAAAAATACATCAATAAATTAACCATCACAACTTACCTGCCATTTTTAATGAAACCTGCATAAAAGAGAAAGTACTGCCCAAATATATAATATATCAGTCAGTTACGTGCCATATGTGATATATGCTTGGGCGATCGTGTCTCGAGAGAGACATGACTGACTGGGCAGAAGATTATCCCGCAGTAGGTTGCCATTACTTTCTGCGGTAGACTGGTTGCCAACCAAGGCTATAGAACCCAATCTGTTCTGTTATTTAACACATAATTAGAAAGTAAAGATTAATCCCTTTCCTAAGGGTATTTGTGTGTAAGTGAATGCAGCGAATTAACTGGAATTCGAACTCGGCTCTCTGATTTGTCGTTCTGAGCCGATATCCAGTGCATCGCAATGAACATATATGTGCAATATACAGTAGCGGCTATAATATAAGGAACGGAAACAACAAAGACATAAATATGTGTATTACTTAAAAAGTAATGCATGATTGGCAATTAAATTTTTCCCAAATAAAGATTCGGGTGTAATGCATAAATATTATACAAAGTTACAGAAATTTACTTAATAGTTTGTTTTTTTTTAAACAAAAATTAAATGGAACCCAAGGAAATAAGCTACTGGACAAAAGTCAAGGAACGATATTGTTAATACTTGATTGTGAATAAAATATCAACAAAATTTAATGTTAGGTAAACATCCCCTTATTTTCCATGATTTCTCTGCATCGTTGACCACATGATCTAATTAATTTCTTGAAAAAATCAGCAGGATTTCCCTGCCATTCATGTTTCAATAACTCCCATAGGTGATCCTGGTTTTTAGGGTTTCTTTTCTGAGCCCTTTCAATTAACTTCCAAATATTTTCTATTGGATTTAGGTCGTGGCTCTGGGCTGGTCACTTTATTAGGGCGATTCCTTCTCCAATAAAGCCATAACCTTCTGAACCTTGTGGCAAGGTGCATTGTCCTGCATGAAAATAAGATTCATAAAGAATATGGTGTAATCTTGGTACCACATTCTGCTGACGAAGCCTTTTGTAAATCTCAGCATTGCTATTGCCAGGTATGCAGATGATAGGGCCGACTTCTGCAGATGAAATCATTCTCCACTCCATCACACTGTCGCCACCAAACTTAATGGTTTTCTTGACACATTCAGAAGACAGTTTTTACCTGTTCTACGGCGTACGTAAGTTTTGCCCACAGAACCAAATATAGTAAACTTGGACTCGTCACTGAAATGAACTGTATCCCATTGTGTGTATCTCGCATACTCCAGGCGTGCCCTTTGGTTTCTCTTTGAAATGAGAGTCTTCGAAGCTGGAATACGGGCATGCAATTTTGCATTGTTTAACCTGCGAGCAACCGTTTTCCTTGAGATCTTATTATCTGTCTCTTCATTAAATTTACGGGCAAGTGATGTAGCAGTTTCAAAACTGTTATTTGTAGATATTTTAACAATTCTTCGATCTTCTCTTTGCGATGTTTTTGGAGGTCTACCAGATTTTGGTTTTGCATCTAAAGTTTTATCGATTTTATATCTGCTCATTTCATGATGAACAACACTCTTAGACCGATGAACAATCTCAGATATTATGAAACTGAATTTTTTCTTGATAATTTACGATAATGAGTCATTTTCTTTAAAAGAGAGTGTTTTCCATGTAGAATTTGCCATATTGTTTAAAAATAAAGTCCTAATGATAAATGAGCCTTTATTGTTGAAAAGCTCCATCGAGTTTTTTAACAATGTAAATTAAAAGTTTATGCAAATTATTAACATCGTTTCTTAACTTTTGTCCAATAGCTTATATCCTTCGTTCCATTTAATCTTTATTTAAAAAAAACTATTATGTAAATTTTTGTAAGTTTGTATAATATTTATGCATAACACCCTAATCTTTATTCGGTAAAAAAATTATTTGCTAAACATGCATTACTTCTTAAATAATACACATATTTATGTCTTTGTTGTTTCCGTTCCTTATATTATGGCCGCTACTGTATATATATTCTAAAAGAACAATGTTAATGCGACCAACTGACAACTTGCCTGAAGACCCAACACCTTTAACTTAAAAAACATCCAGCACAAGCAAAAAGAGAAATCCCCCCGAACCACCTAAAAAATCAAATCACATACCTACTCAATAAAATAAAGAATTTAACTTCCAGATTACCTAGGCCAAGACAGATGCTTCACGAATTCAACACTTCACAAATGACAGTCTTAATGTTTACTCAATTTTCACGCTTTTGTGATTTTTAGGCGGCTAGAACACTTATTCTTATTCATGTGCCTTATCCATTCAGAATGTAGGCGATTAGGGACTTCCAGTCTCACCTATCCCTTGTGGTCCTTGATATTTTTCTTCTTAATATTTCTTCCGAGCTCCGCTCTGTGATCCATTTGCTCAAGGCCATCACATGTCTCGCGCTTTTTTCCTCTGTCCGCCTTGTATATATTAAATTCTCCCAACCCTCCTTCCTCATTTTGTTTTCCAGAAACCTCAGCTGTCTTTTTCTAGAGACACGTCTATAATATATACCAGTTATTGCTAAACAAATTGTAATAGCGTGACATTAGTTCTCCCTCCCTTCTATCTCTTTCTTTTCATCCTACCTTCTCTCTCTCCATCTCTTTTTCTCTCTCTCTCTCTCTTTCTGTATTTCTCTATGGAAATGGAAATATTAGCCGACAACGAAATATGTAGCATTCATTGCGGAATTGTTTCGGTTGATATTTAAAATATTTGAGTATAGCCGTACATATTGCCAATAAAAATTACATATCATCGCCTGAATTTTAGTTCTCCTTTGTCCATCAATAATTCTCTTTCCACCTTTTCTCCGTTTCTCGATGTAGATATGTGGTGATGGTAATATTAGTCTTTTATTTAAGAGGAAACATTTGGTATATATTGACTGTTAGGTCAGTCTCCTCCGAGGTGAGAGCTGGCATCCATGCTTTCATCCCAACCAGGAAGCTCTACATTGAACACTACCACCCACATTGGTTCTCGACTGCCTGCTCGGTCACTATAGCTCACAGGAATCACTAATTCCGGCTAAATCGGTGCCATGCGTCTCACCATAATAGGCGTCTATTTGTCTCTGCTCGTAATGAGTGTAAGAGAATCATCAATGACGCTAAACTATTGTTTGCCGATAGAATGATGCAGCATTTGGCAGCTCGCAAGTCTGGCTACAAAGACTGCGGGCGGCCTATGCAAAAATTTCCTAAACAGCAAACCTTTCATCCCCCCTTTACTCAAAAAAATATAAGCTCGTCACAGCTACAGCGGGCAAGGCTAAGTGTTTGCTGGCAGATACTTCTCCAATTCCTCAGTTAATTTGTCTGAAATATCCACACCTTAATTCTCACGTAGAACCGAGGCTCATCTGAGCGACGTTTACATTACCCCCTCGTTAGTCTCTAAAATAATTTTAAAACTTGATCCCCACAAGACGAACGAATATGTCAGAATCCCAGTCGTCGTTTTAAATAAATGTGCCCCTAAACTCTCTTATGTACTCTCCAAACTATAAAACTACTATCTCTCTGCTTCTTGCTTTCTTGGAATTCGAACTCTGTAACCCGATTCGTCATTCCAAGTCGATATCCACTGCACCACAACGCAGTCCAGCCATATTCCTACTAATTCTTTTCCGATAATTGTTCAGATTAGTTTTTCGCTATGGTACCTAGACCTTTTTTTTTTATTTACGCTCTGTACCAGACGAGCTTCAAATCTTATCACTTTACAGTTGATATGGATAGATTAATCATAAATTTTATTCTAACCGTTTATTTTCTTGCACTTGTCGTTTGTGAAACGCCCTTCCGGCTTTATGCTCTCCAACCGACTGAAAAAAATTTAAATGCAAGCGCTATCTTCTGTCCTTCGGATAATTCTTCTTTCGTTACCACGCCTTAGTAATGTTTATGTTTGTTCCGAACTCTTTCCCACTCTGTAAGTTCTCCTGTCTTAGTGACTTTACTGTCATACATAGGGTGATACCGATTAAAAATGTGTCTGTATTCCACAGGAATATTTTCACGAGAGGAGCAAAGTGCATCGGTGATGTATAAAAATTTAACATAATATTGACAACATTACTTCCCGAATCTGGGCTTCACTTTTGTATTCTTTTTATATATGTTTTGTTTGTTTGCGCGCGCACGCGCGTGTGTGTACGTTTGTGGGCGATAGAGGAAGATATATATATATATATATATATATATATATATATATATATATATATATATGTTTTCTTTGGATTGAGTAATTTTATGGCGAAAATGTGCAGGGTAAGAAAGTGGATATACGAATATATGAACATTTATGCTCTAGGAGAAATTATCTGTCTAAGTAGATATATGATTGTGTTGATATATGCGTACGTATGCTTCCAGATGGATGCAGGTGGTTTGGAATTGTTGATGATTATAAATAAATCGATCACCTGTCAATATTAATGTTGCAGAAAGCCAATCTGTTTATTCACCTGCAATCGGAAACATTTAATACCTTCAGGAACCATTCTTATTGAACTCAAACATTGATTACTGCACGATGCTGGGTCCAATTCTAACAGTTAATCCTCATATAAAAGAGGACAGTGAATAGTCAAAATAGATAGATAGATAGATAGATAGATAGATAGATAGATAGATAGATAGAAGGAAAGGAAGGAAGGAAGGAAATTATTGTGGAAGAGATATACGCTCATGATCTGAGATAGATGAACATAAAAAGAATATTTGACAGTTGGATAGCTAGATATTAAAAAACTGATAGCTCGCTAGATATACAGAAATGAAGTAAATGATAGATAGATAGATAGATAGATAGATAGATAGATAAAAATATATTGAATGAAAAACAGAAAGAAAGAAAGAAAGATTATGAAAGAAAAAATGTTATACTTCAAGAGATATATTCTAGCTACATAGATAGATATGAAGAAAAAGATAGATAGATAGAAATGTATTTCTTTTTTGTTTAACCATTTCATGACCAGTACCTATAATTCTTTGAGTAAAAATTAGTTTTCTTTCTTTCTTTCTATAGTGTATATATTTTTTTATTCGTAATCTTGGACTCTGTGCCTCTCTCTCAAATCTATCTATCTATCTATCTATCTATCTATCTATCTATCTATCTATCTATCTATCTATCTATCTGCTCATTTCTTTAGTATGCTAGCAGGATAGCCAGGCGTTAATCGGGTGTAATGAAAGCTTTAAAACTAATCCATGGTCCTGGAGCTCAGACTATTTGGACGTTGGCAAGAAAGACTAAAAAGCAATAGTTGTTTCCAGTTAAAGCAAAACCGTAGACTGAAAGAAAAATGAATTGATGTAAGTTCAATTTTGATTTCCTGGTATCGATATTAAATAAGTCTTTTTCGTCCTAAACTGAATTTTGAAGGCTAAATAAGTCCTTTGGGCAAATGGTCTCATGGCTGAGACTAAGAACTATAATTATACCTACGTAAATCCAAACCGGAAGAGGCAGATAAACAGACACACACACACAAATGTCTTGCCTTTTATAAATATATATTATCGATTTTCTGCACTATTGTAAGAACTGCAACCTTGAAACTTCTGAATATCGTTTCTTATATCTTTGTCTATGAGTGTATCAAATTTGATTAAAGTCGGACCAATCCTTCTATAACACGATTTTTTCGATTATCGATTTTCGATATTTATCGGGGGTACCTCGACACAAAACCTATCTAAGAACACTCGCACGCGCTTGTGTCAATTTTCAAGAAAATCGGTTCAGCCGTTTCTGAGTCTATAGGTAAGGGACTCTCTCACACACACACACACACACACACACAGAGGCAAAGTTCCATTTATAAATAAGTTTAGATAATTGTTTTATTTCGGAATTTCAAACAATCTATCTTTTATTTATATATAGAGCCTTTTCCACAACGTATCGGTTCTTCGGAAGAACGGAACTACCTACTAATGAAATATAAAGGGAATGTATATAATTTACCCTTGTGCATCTGGCATGGATCTAAACAGAGGTACACGTCAGGGGTGATGTAAATAATGAATGCAACTCGGCTGAACACATGCCATTGAAATAGCATTAGAGTAGCGAGAGGCCCGTGACATTTCGTAAAATTGGAGAGGGAAAATACTTAATCAACCGCAAGTCTGTGTAGATGCATTTGATCAAGGTACGCAAGTGAGGACAGGACAGTTTCAGCAAAGATGCAACATTTTTTGGTTTGATTTAGATCTTTAAAGGTATAATTTAACAAGTGAAGTCATATACTTATTGAAGTGGTATAATAAACAAATCATTTTTCTAACATATATCTATACATCAGATATACGTGTTCTACTTGAACACTGAGGAGAGTTTGAATCCCAACAGACCTTAAAGGCTCTTATAAAGATAGAGTAGAGCTGAGGAAGTCAGATACTTACTAAAGCAGTACAACCATTTTCCCAACATCTTTATCCATACATCAGATATAAGAGCTCCACTTTAGTTCTAGGAAGTGTTTGAGTTCCAGTAGAAATTTAACACTAGGAGCCTCCTTGGGAGAAGACACACCCATGATGATAGATAAAAGTTCATTGTCTTCAGACTGATTTCCAAGCAATACGATGGCTGGCAAATTCGAGTAAAATTAATTTATGAAATTTTTTAAGCTCACATGTCTGCAACCGAGGTAATTCTAAACATTTGTGAGGATAACCTCAAGACATGAACGTGTTTTATATCCGGTCGTGTCGGTTAAAGACGATAAGCATGTTTGAATTCAGAGTTTTTACTTCGAGTTGACAGCCTAAAGCAACAAACTCCGGTCAGTTAATCCTTAGTTAAAGGTCCTTTGCTTTCATGCCTTTTTCATGATGTTAACTTGAAGTGAACGAAACAGAATGGGCTGAAATTTCCATTTCCTAATTGATAAACATTACCTTATATACATACATTTGCAACACACAAACACAAATATATATGTCACGCTTTCTCTCTCCCCCCCCCTCTCTCTCTATATATATATATATATATATATATATATTATAAATTATATTTTAGAACATGTATATATATATGTGCTATTGTGCGTTGTGGTGCAGTGGGTATCGGATTGAAACAAAAAATTAGAGAAACTAAATGACTACTTGCGTGGTTGATTTCTTACATTTGAATATTTTTGGCCACTTAGAAATACTGTCTGCAACAATCAAATAATATGATCCATTAAGTGGAACAGCAAAGTAAATGTGAAGACGTAACCATGGGCAATCAGTTTTTGGCCATATGTTGTACTTTATTGGTGGTGCTTCAGCTGACAAATCGTAGACTTTGCATGACTTACCCACGTTTCATTGTCTCTATCTATGTTTTACCAGGGTACATAACTTCAGATTTTCTTTTTTATTCTAGATATATCAGGGTCTCCTGCATGGAACTCTTTCGGGACTCGTTTTTGTAGTACTAAATGTACTACTGTTCTTTCGCTATACTTGAGAACGTCATCACATATTGAATAAACCTCGGAGTTGTTTTTACTCCTGTCTTTTAGCTTTTCGTTTATTTCTATAATGAACTTGTCATCCAACGCTTTCTTTTTTAATTTCTTCCAACGTCACCGGTAGTTACCGGACAGCTTTTCACAGTACCTTTTTTATCTCTAACTCCGATTGTAGAGAACCATTGACCGTGTCTTCTAAAACATTATTATTTTCTTTAATCATTTTGGACCATCCGTCCGTGTGACTTAAGTTACTTAACTTACCAGACGGCCAAAAAAATCTATTCTAAAGTTGTAATCTAGTAGAATGGTTCCCCATCGCTGTAACCGGTTGTCCATTTTTTGACCCATAAATAGCTAGCAAAGATTTGTGATCCGTTTGTAAAGTAAACCTTCTCTCATGAATGAATCTATGATAACAATCCATAAACTTTCTTTTTCTATCACAGAATATTCTTTCAGATGGAACAAGAGTCTTGGTGCATGTGCATAGAGCCGCCTTCAAATTTATGCATAATGCATGCTCGTATACTTTATGAACTAGCGTCACTTGCTACGATTATTTCTCTTTCTGGATTGTAATGTCACAAAAACAAGCCTGACGTTAGCATTTCTCTAATTATTTTGAACGCTTCCTAACACTTCGGCGTTCAGACCATTTTAAGGTCCTTCTTCAATAGCTCATTTAAAGAAGCTCGCAAACAATGCATGTTTGGCACAAAAACATTGTAATAGTCTGCTAATCCCAGAAAACTTTGAAGAGAACTGACTTTTTCAGGAGTAGACATGTCTTTTATAACACAAGCTCGTGCTGCATATCCTCTCCTGCTATTCTTGTCAACTATTTGTCCAAAATACTTGATTTTGTTTATAAATAATTTCCACTTTTCGTTCCTCAGTTTGAATCTTTAGTCCTGAATTCATTTGAAAACCTAATAAACAAAATATCAAGATATGCGACTGCAAAATCAAGTCCACTCAGTATCGTATCTATGACTTGCTGAAAAAGAGCTGGAACAGCCTTTATACCAAACGGCAAACAATTGAATTTATACAGTCCTCGATGTGTATTTATAGTCAATAATCTTGAACATTTGTCATCTATTTCAATCTGAAGATACGCGTCGTTTAGGTTGTTTCAGAAAATATCCGACCATAGTTTCCGGCCGCAGGAGTGGTTAATGATAACTTTTGAGGACATCGTTCAAACCAATGGAAGAATCCGCGCAGACACTTATCACTTTTGAATTTTATGTATATTGTGGGTGAAGCCCGGTCGCTATAGTCGACTTTGGAGAAAACAACAATTTTTTTGACTCTGTCAAGCTAGTCATTTATTTTCTTTATAGATTCAATGAGAAGATTACTTTACTTTTTGAAACCGGTTGTACGTTTCCTTCAGCTCGAATTTCGTTTTCAATTTATTACATCTGCTGAGCCCACTAGAAAATACACCTAAATATTCAATTTTCTTTTTCGTTAGAAGAACAATTAACTCTCTGTCAAAGCGAACAGTTACATAATTGAAATTGATTCATCTAATCCATCCCAAAATGTTTATTTGTAATTTTTATTGCAAACAGTCTTAACTTCAATGTTTTTTTTTAAATCACATTTGTAATAAATTCTCTCTCAAATTTTATTTTTACTCCACTCACAGTACGAGCGATTTGTTTTTGCTAATCATTAACGTTGGTTTGCCAATTTGCATCCATGTCTATTCATTTATTATAATTAAGTCGGATCAGCTATCTAATAGCAATTTGATATTTTTGTTCAGGATTTTTACCTGCATAAATTTTCTTATATTTTGACCTGATGATTCGTCTCCGTTAGGAAATCCACGCAATTCCTCACTCATTTTAGTTTTATTTTTGTCTTATTTTTTATGCCCTTTTTTTAAGGAAAAAAATTCCTTATACTCTATTAGGCCGTCATTAAAAAATATCGTTCTCGACATGCGTATCAGAGGTTAGGAATAATGTCCTTTTCCTTCTTCAATTTGTTTTATGGCGAACCTTTTTAATGTGCAACACACCGCTTACTTCGATATCCGTCTCTGAGAATCTTTATCTAGCGAAGTGAGACTGGGCTCATTTCTGAGTATATTTAGAAAATTTCTCCTGATTTCAATGTCTCTTGTTGGCACCAAACCTTAAACAAATAAAATTAGCAGGGCCTAATTCTTCCAGTTTGAATCTCTCGCACTAATTATTTATAATGCTAGGGAAAATTGTGCAGTCTTCATCGTCGGTTTATAAATTTTCATCTTTTATAGAATAATAACGTCTTTGGACATTACACTTCCGTAAGCAAAGTACCCTTTTTTTACTTTAGGCCAATAGAATTCTTTGGTAATATATAATTCATATAACAGCTATTGTTACTTGTTATCATTTTCTGTTGTTGTTCTAACAACAATTCACCGATTTTTCCAATCTTTGCTCTAAAAGTTCTTGCTATTCTTTTTGTTTATTTAAGAGTTCCAGCAAAACTTTTAAAAACAAATCAATATGACTTTTCACAAAAAATATATCGGCTCGGAACGAGAAATCAGGGTGCCGTGTTCAAATTCCACTTGAACATTTTTCATTTACTTACGCACAAATACCCTTGGGAAAGGTATTAATCCGTCTCTTTCCTCAAGTTATTGGTTAAAAAACAGGACAGATTGGGTTCTGTAGCTTTGGCTGGCAACCATTCTACCTTAGTAGGCAGTGGCAAACTACTGCGGGATAATCTTCTGCCCAGTCAGTCATGTTTCAAAAGAAACATGATCGTCTATTGCGTGTATCACGTATGGCATTTAACTGAGTGATATACATATATTTAGAATATTGTAATTCAAACAACTGGTTAATGTCCACGTAATCCTTGTAGCCAAAGGTTTTCTGTAGCTTTAGCTCTACTAATGTATCCTTAGATAATTTTACGTAAAAGTTCTTGTTCAAAAAAGTCACATTGTTAATATTTCTTGTGAGATTTGCCAATACTTTATTCATGGAATGTCGTATTCGTGAACATATAGTTATGTTCCCCCAAAACCTTCGTCAACAAAACGTTGTATTAGCGATATTTTTCTTGAGGTCGGCCAAAAGTTTCGCCACCAAAAATCTTCGTCACAAAAATGTACGTCGGCGCAAATTTTGACGACAAAATGTTCATCATCAAAACTTTGTTACGAAAATTCAGACGGCCAAGTATTTGTCGCCAAAATATTGTATTCTAAAATGTTGCTACGGGGATAATAATCCAAACGGAGGTTAAAATTAGATAGTATTGTTTATAATATCATCGAACACAAATTCACAACAACTGATATTAGAGAACAGCTAGACAGTAAAATTGCACTACACTCTCAATACATTTCAACATATAAAAAAATTGGGACATACCCATTACTGTCCATAAGTATATATATATATATATATATATATATATATATATATATATATATATATTGTTTCGATTACGCCAGAAGAAAGTGAATGTCAACCCACACTGATGAGCTGTGATACAGCGAAACAGCTTCCATGGGGATGACAAATATATTATGCTTTCATTACGATTGATCTCTCTAGAAAATAAAAAAATAAAAACAGTTACCACTTCCGCAATGTATGCATTACTCTTTAGTAATAAATTGCATTCTTTCGGTGACTTGCGTGTGTGTACCCCACTTATATACAACAGGCTAAAATTTCATTTTTTTTATTCCTTACGCTTAAGGGTCGAGTTTCAATCCCATCCAGAAGCAAGTGGATGTCTAGCCACACTGATGAGCCTGTGATACAGCGAAACAGACTTGTACGTATATATATATATATATATATATATATATATATATAAATTTTATTTCTATTAGCATTATTTTTAATGGACACTCATATTTGAGTGGATATTCAGATTTATTTAACTGTATATATTTAGAAAATTATCTGCTTCGATACCCTAAATAAGGGGACACTGGGTTAAAAAAAATAAAATCCAGTGGCTATAGTCGGTTTAATGCATAAAAGTCGATGTTAGGCTTAGTGTTTTGTGTGGTGGTGCGACTATTTATATGCTGGTCTGTATAGTATTTTTGTTAGCAATATCAGATATTTAGTTAGAGCGCTCTAACTACTGGCGCATGATACATCATACGCTAAAAGTCTGCCTCTTTCTACCGAGCGCCCATAGCTCACAGGTAGAATCCCCGACTCACGCCAATTCGATCGGGTTACAATCCTGGGTGAAAGCAATCGGATGTCTTACCGTTCTGATGAGCTATGATACAGCGAGACAGATGTGTCTGCGGATGACTATATATATGTGTATGTATGTATATTTTAGTTTATTTCTTTAAACATTATGTTTAATGGACACTCGTATTTGAGTAGATTTGTTTTTAATTTTTTTTTATAATTAAACAGTATATTAATTTATATTTACCTGGCCTGTATGATAGAGAAATCTTTTTAAGAAAACATACGTCCTCAGATATATTATCCTGACAAGATTTCTCGATTATTCAGGTAGGTAGATATTAATAAATATACTGTTTAATTATAAAAACAGTTTATCTACTAAAGATTAATTATAAAAACATTTTATCTACTAAAATACGAGTATCTATTAAAAATAATGTTTTAATAAATAAATTGAAATTATGTGGACGTCAATCTATTTGGTAAAATTTCGTCGCTTGCCGATTGAGCACTTTGGAGAAATGGCAGACACTAAAAACAAAAGAAACTTACCGATATTAACGCATACTTATTCAGTAATGAATTGAACACTCTCGACTTCACGTGTGTGTTTAAATTGTACATATAACACGCTGAAATCTGCCTTCCTCCACCGTGAGCCAATAGCTTAGAATCTGCAACGGATGTCAGATCGATTGGGTTTCAGTCCTGGCTAAAAGCAATAGCATGTCTAACTGTACAGATGCGCTGCGATAGAGCAAAACAGTACTGTCTGCAGATAGGGTGAACTCTCTTGTCGTAAACGATAAATGTGTGTTAGCAGTGGATGGCGCCTTTCATTTTACACTTATGTCTGGGATTTCTATCACGCATGCACTTCCGCGGAGCTATTAGCCATCTAGAGTTTGCCGTCTCTGGTACGAGAGATGGTTGCTTGGAAGCGTCCATGATGACTTTGGTCAGGTTTTGAAAAGCCCCCACATATTTACACACACACACACACACACACACACACTCGCTCTCTCTCTCTCTCTCTCTCTCTCTCTCTCTCTCTCTCTCTCGCAAACACACATATACATGATGCTGTCATGGAGGCCACTGCCAGAAGACAATGATCGAATCGATTTTGGCCCACGTTCGGAGCTGCGGACTGAGTCCACCCGCTATATATATATATATATATATATATATATATATATATATAGTCATCCGCACACAGGTCTGTTTCGCTGTATCACAGCTCATCAGTACAGTTACACATCCGATTGCTTTTTGCACAAGATAGAAACCCGACCGAATTAGCGTCAGTTGGCGATTCTACTTCTGAGCTATGGGCGCTCGGTAGAAGGAGCCAGACATTTTAGCGTGTACATTATCATTAATATATATATATATATATATATATATATATATATATATATATTTGTATAGGACAATATTCCGAGTATTAAAAATGTCAATAATAATAATTACTCATTCTGATAATTCAAAGTCAAATCAGTTTTCTAGGGTTAGACAAAACCAGACAGTCTTTTTAAACTGTTAACAATGAAAGTTTTCCAAAATTTTCATAACTCTTGTCATGTTTTTCCTTCTCCTTCCTGCTAAACTGTTGTCTGCACACACATTGTAACTTGCTTCGGACACTATAAAACTCCATACAACATATTTTTCTTGATTAGCAACTAGGTCTCACCCTTTTACAATGAAACAGATAAGATGTAACCCAATTTCTACTACAATGGCTTCTTTTCTCGCATTTCCCGCCTGTGGAATTCCCTTCCACGTACTTGCTTCCCTGAAAGCTACAATCTCCAGGAGTTTAAATGTAAGGTCAATAGACACCTCATAACACACTAACTTGCATCCATTCTCTCAAACACTCTTCCACCTACCGAACCCTCATCCTCGGTATCTTTACCCGTTTATCACCTCCTTCTGACATTTACTATATCTAACCACTCTTTCTCATCACTTTCCTTTATGTAACTCCCTGTGCAATAGTGGTAATGGAATGCCTTGTTGTGGGGTAAAATGATTAAAAATGTTGTTTTTTTAGGCTAGGAAAACGAATTCGCACCTCTAGAAGATCATGGAAATATCCATTTATGTAAATTGTGTAAATCTTCTTTCAATATTTCCTAGTGGCATTTTAGAACATCAAATTGAAACATTCTCAGTTGTTATTCAGCCACGGATATTGCCAATGTTCTATCCAGTATTTTAACCACTGATTCATTTACATGATTGTAATGATGAAAATTCATTTGTCTTTAGCATCCGCTCGATATAATTACAGTAATTACACAATCAACGAGAAGAAAATATCTGGACATTCTATAAATAATTAAATAGCCTAATAGATTATACTAAATGAGCCTCGACACTTTGACGCCAAGGAATTAACCTTAACACCATAGAGACATTAATTGAAAATCCAGCTACTACATACATCTTTCAATTAATCTCTTTCGGGACCTGCCTACCCAGTGGCTGAAAACTTCGTGAATTTTACTGCATTGCAATGGAACTAATTTCCAGTTCAGAAATGGGTAACTGGTTTTTTGAGTGAACATATTTCGGCAGGTTGACATGATAAGGGAGCGTGATGAATAACAATATTAAGAATCATCACTCAACGGTTTTCTTTTATTACTAACGATTATTTTCAATAACGATTAAAAGTAGAAATTTGCTGATCAATATTGGTGTATGAATTTATGAGGAAAAATAAGTGCAAAATAAAAGGATATCTAGAAAAGATGCAGGTAAATATTTTTTTCTTATTTCTTATTACTTACATCACTCAATTCATATTTAAGATTGTTTTCTCTTCAACAACTCTGTCTCTCTGTCTGTCTGTCTGTCTTTCTCTCTCTCTCTCTCTCTCTCTATATATATATATATATATATATATATATATAATAAAATTGACTCTGTACGTATTCAAATCTTAAAATGTTACACAAGTAATTTTTAAGAACCACGAATAGCCGGCAGAATCTAACTCCGTTATCGCCCTCGGCTATAAAGCTTTGGACAACGAGGGAAAAAAAAAAGAAAACTGCGGAGCACCGACAATACATACAGCACTTCACAGCAAAGAAAAAAAACCCTCAAACGGAACAAACCACAAAGAAAGAAAAGTGCTCGATACTAAACTAACCAAAAAGGATTAACTAAGAGGCAGTTACGCAGAGCAAAAACACACGAGAAAAATCGCAAGATCGCCAAGACCTACCGCGGTTTCGCACAACGGCTCGTCAGGGCAAAGGCAGACCAAGGACTAATCAAATAAATAATAATAGATGTCTATTTATTTGATTAGTCCTTGGTCTGCCTTTGCCCTGACGAGCCGTTGTGCGAAACCGCGGTAGGTCTTGGCGATCTTGCGATTTTTCTCGTGTATATATATATATATATATATATATATATATATATATATATATATATATATATAGGTAATTTGTGAGTCTGTGTGTGACTGTTCCTTATGCAAGCCTACATTTTTAAAGTTACGCCATTCAAAATTTCTAAGGATACATATCTACATAGAAGGCAGGTTGATACATACTTTTCAGTTTAAGTTCAGCAGTTTTCCCTTTCGCACTTTTTGGCCAACAGAGCCGATTATTTACATTTGCTCCGTAAAATATCTGAGATGTAATATGACTGCCGAATTACGTCACAGAAATCAAATCACACGTATAAAAAAAATTGAGCGTTGATAATTAATTTTAATTCTAACATTTTAAAAATTCATTTGGTCAACAAAAAAATGTGCATATTTTTCCCCGTAATTTTGAAACAAAAGAAATATTTAAAGAAAATGTTTTTGAAACAGAAACAAAATAATTTTAAAAAATGCCAATACTTAATTTAATTATTTAAGTCTTTTTTTTTCAGATTTAATATTCATAATTCAGAAAATAAAATTTAAAAAAATAAAGCTTTTTTTTCGCTAAATATTTCATGCAGGAAGTCAACTGTCTGTAATTCGTGTGGCATTAATGTAAATTTTTCCTCTAAAATTAAATGTTTACATTTTTAAATATTCTTCGAAAATCTCTAAACTGAGAGCGTAATAGTTTTTATATTTCTAATTTAAGTAAAACAAAATAAGTAATTTTTTTATTTTTATGTTAAATTCATTTAGTCAACAAAAAATGTAAATATTTTTCCCCGTAATTTTGAAACAAAACAAACGCCTTGTTGTTTACAATGTCACACAAAATATCAAATCACGTTTACGCAAAACAAAAAAAAATAGATTTTTTAATGGAATTTTTTAACAACTTTGAAGCAACAATTTTTTATATATTTTTTTTATATAACCTAGCCGGGCTATGGTGCTAGTATATATATATATATATATATATATATATATATATATATATATATATATATATATATATATGTCGAATTGTGATAATGTTTAACTCCAAGGTTGTTGTTTTTTTCAATGGTTTTACTGATAATATATATTTTGGCAAACAGTTTTTTATCGTTCTTGATATCGGAGTGAAAATAGACCGGTGATAAGTACAAAGATTTTTGTCACCTTAACTTAGCAGATGCATACTGACTTCGACATTATAATGATCAGATGCATACTGACTTCGACATTATAATGATCAGATGCATACTGACTTCGACATTATAATGATCAGATGCATACTGACTTTGACATTATGATGATCTCAGTCTTTAGGCTTGTTTGCAAAGTAGGTTTCAGATCAATGTTGAGACGTTTCAAGTAGTCGTTCATTTTGTCTTTGTAGCAGAAGAGTGGACGTCAAACTAAACGTTCGGAGTTTAATACTTGTCTGTACAGCAACTTTTTGGAAGCCTGTGCGCAATCATTCTTACAACACGATCAATCTGCCTAAGTTGTATCCTTTTTTGAAGGACTTTACTGCCTGCAAAATTGTTACGATTCTTCAATATTGCACTATTCTTGACCCTGTCATGTCATTTTATTCAAGATATGACACGAAGAAAGCGCACTTAAAAGGCGCCAAGTTGGATTATATGCTTCCGGTATAGGTTCCAAGATACAGCAACACAGAGAGGCTGAGAGAACAACTGATTTGTATATGTACTGTGATGTTTTAAAAGACATGTCTTTGGTGTTCCATAATATATAATAAGTATATGTATAAGATTACTGACTTATGTGATGGCTTTGGATTGGATCTCTCTTTTATTTTTTCCGTCAAAAGAGATTGATGATCCAAGATATGTGAATTAATTAACAATTTTTAATGATTTCCATCAACGAACGTGGAAGGATTTGTGAAAGATGGTATTGTACAAGCCTGGTATTGGCTGGCATATTAGCTCAATCTTCTTTATGCTGATGGTGAGTCCAAATAATTTCGCTGTTTCAGAAATTTTATCAAGGATAGTTTTAATGTCTTCTAGACTGCGTGCTAATAGACTGGTATTATTTGCAAAAAGAGAAGATTGCGTACCAGCGACAAACCAAGTTTCGAAAGTGCTTTAAAACTTTGCTGATTGTAAAATGTCTACGTGTACTGTATCTTTTATTGACTTCTTCACTTACGTGAGAGAATGATTTTTCAAGGATAAGTGGAAAAGAATAATTTCAAAGTGAAGATGATCAAGAACGCAGCCTTGCTTTGTTCTATTGGAGACAAAATGGCGTCCGATTACATTATTTTAGTTTTCAAGAGCTTTCATTGTTTCGTGAAAGAAAATAATATTATGGAGCATTTTTCTTAAACAGCTAGTTTTCACAAAACTTTCCAAACAGCAGTTCGAAATACAGTAACGAAAGCCTTTGTGAAGTCTACAAAAACAACAAATAGATCATTGTTTTTATATATATATATATATATATATATATATATATATATATATATATATATATATAAAATTCGTGTGATAGGATCTGCAGGCGTGCCCGTTCAAGATATTCATTATGCGGTTTGATAGGAATGATTGGATCAAGCCAAGCAATCATCCACTGATACCATAGCCCTGTAGCTTGTCCAGAACGCCTGCGTTGCCGACCTTATCAAATGCTTTGGGGATATCCAGAGCAACAGCATGAGCTTCACCGTTCTTATCGAGGGCTTGGTCTCGGTGATGACCGCTAGCATATCAGCAGTAGACCTGGCAAAGTTTATGAGTGGTGATAACTGATGATAGCCTAGAACATTTGACCGAAAATTGGAAATAGGCTGATAGAGCGATAATTAGATTGGCCCGAGTGTTCTCCTGTGTTCTTAAATACACGAACCACAGAAGAGGACTTACTGCAGACAAGAAAAAAAAAGGAAGCAGGGTGGCAGTAATTATAAAATTTAGACAAGACAGAGGAGAGTTCAGGGGCACATTTTTATCAAGACATTGACTAGAATTCTGTCGCCTTCGTTCGCCTTATGAGGGTCAAGTTTGAAATTATCTTAGAGACCAGAGAGGAGGTTATATATACATACTCAGTTGAGCCTCAGTTCTAAAGAAAGAAGTGGGGTGCGGATACTCCAGATAGATCAAATGTAGAGTTGGAGGAATATTTGAAAGCAAAACACTCGGCCTTCTCAGCAGTGACTGTGAGGATCTCACATTTATTGTTTAAAGCAGGGATAGCGGAATAGCTGTTGTTCAGCCGCCTATAGTCTTTGGGACCGAACATTCGGGCTGGTATACGCTGCTGCATTCTCTCAGCAAACAACAACTTAGCGTCATGTAAGATTCTCTTACACTCATTATGAGTAGAGGCAAATAGGAATCTATTATTTTCAAAGGCGAGACTCCGATATTGTCGCAAGAAATGATTTCTTTGGGCAATGACGACAGAGCGGGCAGGAGAGAATCAAGGGAATGAATGAAGTTTAGGCCGTAACTTCGTGACCTGGAGGAAAGCATCGATACGAGGTTTCAGCCAGGAGGAGATCTCAAAGGCGCAATTCACAACGGGGAGTCTAAACACTTTTTCCCAAGGAACGTCACATAGGAAATCGCAGAACGATTCCTAGTCTGCTCTTTGGTAGCAGTAAGAAATTCTTTAGGAAGGAGGTTCCTGAGGAGAGTAGGAGTGGAAAGAGAAATTAATGGCAACGACAGCATGATCGGATTTTTGAGGCAATCAAATCTGCAATGCTTGGAAGGACTCAGAGACATAAATAAAGCAGAGATCTAGCAGATAAACCTGTCCTGTATGAATACTGAGGAAACCTGCGGCGATGCCCATCACTTGTGTAAGAGATTGCGCAATTGCAATGTTCATGGCATTAATGACAGGTAGATCGGTGACAGGTTCTTTCAGCCACTTGGCACGGTAGTCATTAAAATCACCGAACACAAATATGTTTACAAATGGGTGAGAGTAAGTAGCATTATCTATATTGTCAGAGATACTGTCTGGAAGGGAGCCGTTTTGAGAGGAAGTGGAACAGTACAGAAAGAAATGAACTAACCGATTTTAGAAGTAAAAGACAGAGACACATGTATGAGTGATAAGGAGATTCGATAGAATTCACCCTAGCAAGAGGGAGGTTCACACTGACGTAAACAACTAGACCATCCCTATGGACGGGCGAGCTTTTCTTTAAGAGGGGAAGTTAGCCAGAGATCGAGAAGTCAGAAGAGGGGATTGAAAGGTTCAAATTAGTCTCGCAAAGAGCGAGGATGTAAGGAGACTTTTCTTGCTGGAAAGATTCTATACTGCAGAAGTTGATACGCATATCACGGATATTTTTAAGGAAGTTTTGAGTGGTTTAGAGGATTTTGGTTTAGCTGGCTTAACTTTGTTTCTTGAGATGCTATTGTTTATTTTTGAGTTGTTGGTGAGAACAGACCTGAAGTAGCGGTAGAAGACGGTCATTTACTGCGACATGTGCAGGAAGGGAGGTGACTCTGGCTGCCGCATATTGTACTCTCAGCATTTTCTACCGGAAGTGCTTCCAAAGACACTTATCCATGCGCGCCATGACACTGCAAGATCATATTTTTTTCTTTTCCGAACATAAATTATGTAAATATTAAATAATATGTTAACAAACTCATAACATCTAACAACGCTAATGTTGGATCACTGAAAATTAACAAAATCAATAGTCATTGCAAGCCAGAATATTCATATCAGTCAGTAAGTGCTATACTTGATAAGCATTTGGGCGATCATGTCTCGAAAAGACATGATTCATTGTGCAGAAGATTATTCCGCAGTAGGTTACCATTACATTCTGCGGTTGCAAACCAAGTTTATAGAACCCAGGCTGATTTATTTTTAACCTATAACTAGAGGGAATAGACGGATTAATACATTTCCTATTTAACTCTCTGGCCACCACAAGTCAAATTCTGGTCACGACGGTACAACATTTAACCCTCAGGCTATTCCCACGGATCAACGTGCACCAGAGTTAACTGGCCCCTCAAAATTTGTCGTTTTCCTCTTCGGGTTGAGATGTCTATTCGGTCTTAACCGAACTCAAGGGATTGGCTGTAGGTACCTGAGAATCCGCATGTCAGTTCACCGGCTCACTGGTTTAAATCTGCTTCCTGCCCACGTTGTCATTATTAGATCTAGAAAGCAGACGTGTTGTTCATTCAAGGTCGACCGAAGATATAAACACGGCTGGTGGAACCGGTGTTAAACATTTAAAATACAGTAAAAAGAAATAGAAAAAAGATAAATATAAGGTCCGTAGAAAGCCGAACAAACAACAGTTCGAAGGTTGCATTTTTAATGTCTTTTACATACAAGAAAAGAATAAAAAAAGAAAAAGGTTACAGAAAGTAAAAGTGTTAGCATAACAACTCACACACGGGATATTAGACAGAGAGAGTGAGTGTGTATGGTTCACTAGTTGTTAAATCGTCTCAGAAGATAGATGTGTCTCTTTTCAACAATGTTCTCCAGATTCTTTTAACAGAGTCAATTCTTCTCAAATAAAACGCTGGCACCACGTGCAATGCAAAGGTGCGGAACAGATGATGCAATTCCGATTGTTGTCGTGCTAGCGACGAACATAAATTTTCATATACTCAGCGGTTTTTAATATGACTGCTGCGACGATAATATTTCTTAAAGTCCTCGTTTCTAACTTGTCCACACATTTGCTCCAGCAAGGGGGGTCCCTATCTCGCATACATCCGTACGCTTTCATGGTCGCTGTCCGACTTACTCAACTTCAGAATTAAGATGCGCTTATATAGATAACCGGCGGGTTATAAGCCAGGGCATTCACGTGCTCTTCATAAATGATCACCAGTGTTTGTTGCTACAACGAAAAATCATGTGGCCTCCAAATTAAATGGGCATATCTTATGCCTGGATTAGATTGCATCATTGGTAAACAAATAGATTTCGATGTTCAATCTACTCTAAGATCCTCTTTATCAAAAATTACTATTTCATTTACCTCCATTATTTTCTCGTGACCCAAATATTCTTAACTCTGTGTATAAAAATAATTCCATTCTACCTCCGTCTATCAAGAACAATATTCTCAAAAAATTATTTCAAGGACGCCATACTAACATTCATTTCTGTGACCATAATGGCAATATTACACTCAGACTAATGAAGAATCCTCTCTGTCTGTGATTCTCTTATTATTATAAATCCCATGTAGAAAACATAGGTTGAAAAAAGTTATTAAACCAAAATACTATTTTCGCTATGTCGATAATATTTTTATCTTAGCTGAGAACAAAATGAAATTGATATTCTTAATACTACATTCGAAAATAATTCTGTTTTTATTTTTACCTATGAATTTAGCCTAAAATATACTCCAATTCTTGTATGTTCTTGTGGAGTCTACTAATAATACTTTCACTATTTTACTGTATTTAAAAACCTTAATTTTACTAGCCAGTGTCCTCTTAGATAAAAAATAGATGTTATTTAACATATCCTGAAGAAAACACACAAAAATTCATCCTCTACTCAACTTTTCTTTAAAGAACTTCTTAACATGAAACTACCGCTTGTCAATAAAGGTTTTCCTGACTATCTTATAGATTAATATATTAGACATTTTTCTCAGGTAACCAACAGCAGCACGAAAGATAGAGAAAGAAACACTAGGATTAATATGTTTGACAGAAATCAAATGCATGGTAGTTCTAAAAAGAATGAATCTTAACTTAGAAACATTATATGGAAATACGAAACTCCAGTTAATATAAACAAATTAAATGATCTGTTACACTAAATAAAATCTGCTAATCGCATGATCAAAAATAAGAATTCATCTGCAAGATCTAAATTACAGATTTCCTGTAAAGATCTGTGTTGTTGATCAAAAAATAATTATAGTGGATATAGGACTACATGTTTATTTAGAAAACTAACTTTACATCTCTCTAACAATAACATTATTAAGCTTAATTTAAATACATATAGAGACCTGCCAAACACCATATGTAACATACTGTTTGATAATCTAAATTTATATATATATGGAACTTTGTCTGTGTGTGCATGTGTGTGTGTGTCTGTCCGTTACCTATTGACTCCGAAACTGCTGAACCGATTTTCTTAAAAATTTACACTGTTGTACTATAAGTGTCTGCGAATGTTCTTAGCTAGGTTTCGTGTCGAGGTACTCGCGATAAATATCTAAAATCGATAATCAAATAATCGATTTATACAAGGAGTGGTCCAATTTTAATCAAATTTGATACACTCATAGACAAAGACATAAGAAACGATATTCAGAAGTTTGACGGTTGCAGTTCTTAGAACAGTGCAGAAAATCGATAATATATATACATATATATATATAAAAGGTAAGATATTTGTGTATGTATCGGTTTATCTGCTTGTATGTTTGCATATTTTTCAACCCTTTTATTTTAGTTTTTGCTTCGGGTTTGGCTCTAAGTAGGTATAATTGTTGTAGTTCTCAGTCATGATACCATTTACTCAGAGGACTCATTTAGCCTTCAAAATTCAGTTTCTTCCTATATAAGTCTTAATTATTTTAACTATATTTATACTATATTACTATTAGTGGTTATATTTTAATTTGTATTATAAAATATGTTTTACTCTTTATTTTTTACCGTAAATATTGTTTTTTGTAGAATACCGTTACAAATGTCTATTCTCGATATGGACACATGAGCGTCTGTGTGTAATTATTGTCTAGAGTATTTTGAAGATTAACTGTTGTATCATTTGGGTCTGACGAGCAGCAAGTCAGTGGTGAAATACCTATTACGCATGAAATTGTAGAATATCTAATGTTTTTCTAAATTATATTACTCTGTTAAATTAAATACATAAATTTAACATTGAGTTCTTTTGTGTTCGTCTCTATCGGAATCTACCTGACTAATATACCAAGTATTCTACGTTATATATATATATATATATATATATATGAGTTCATTAAAGACTCGTGAAAAGGTACTGCAATTAAGCTTTTATTGATTTTTTCTTGTTCATATAAGTGTATCATTTCTAGATATAAAAAGTGTAAAACATTCCGAATATTCAATTTTTTTTTATTGTCCAATAGTCGGCTGTAATAACTAAATTTTACCTGCATTATATCAAATGTCTTTTGTTTTGTTTTTTAGATTGACATTTAGTTTTTCATATCACAGTGTATAAGACTGTTTCGAAATATAGTCAACATAATATCTATGCTTAACAATGTGAATCCAAAGCACGTTTTACCTGGTAAGTTTTTAAAATTGTCCAAAACCTTTTAAGATTTCTGCATGCAGTCTGATTTATAATGTAATGCTAAATTGAAACTATACTTTGTGTCTTCTGGATTAACTAAAACGAATTTTTATTTTTGGCAAATCACTCTTGACCACTTCACATAACGGTGAGTATTAAGCAAGAGATATTAAAATTAACAGAAATCTTGTCAGTGTGTTGATCTCTCTATCGGTCCATTCTCTCTCTCTGTACATACATGTAGCTCTTTATATATATATATATATATATATATTCATGCAAATATCCATGTAAACACAGAACTGATGTTTGCAATACATAATAAGAATGAAGGCGTGAATAATTAAACACTCACATAATTGGAGTAGATAGATTAAACTATCGCCCGGTTCACACTCCACCTACGTCTATTGAACAGGTGAAGAGGCCCATCCCTTGTTCCCTGCTTAGGATGTGGTTTCCGGCTTTCTCTTTTCCAATCTTTTCACTCTTACGTAGCCCCCTGCCCATCAGTGGCGTTACCGCCTTGCTCGGGGTGATATGATTAAAAATAAATACCCTGCATGCGGGTGAACCAAAATAAAAATCATATGTAAGAAAAATGATATTTGAACACACGGATGTAAGAACAAAATTGTAAGATGCAAATATTGGAGATCTTTAACAGAATATCCAAAAGTAAGATCACACACACACACAGACACACACACACACTCACACACACAAAGAAATCATCGAGCGGCGATCGAGAGCGTGGGAAAATTTACTCGCCCCCAAATCATTTTACTCGACCGACTCCATTTGCTTAATAGTCGCCTTTCGTATACATAGCGTGAATCGCTGACGGAAAAAAAATGAAATTTTAATTAAACTTCCGAACGTGTTACAAAGGATTTAAATAATTTTAAAAATTATTAGCAAGCACATTTGATTTTCTTCCCTTAATAATAGCAAAAACATTTTGATGATAAAACTTTGTTTTAATTAAGTTGGAGCCCTTTTAGCATCATGATTTTTTTTTTTTTGGCAATTGAGTGGAGATACCTAAATTCGTAATTTCTTTCTTCTGTTTGACTACAACCTCCATCTCATAGATGATAAAAAAAATAACAAATCTGATTTTCTCAACGATTTTCTATAAAAAAAAATTATTACCTTGTATAATTTGTTTTCCTGTGCGTGGTTGAAAGAAGTATGTGTATTTTTTTCTTTCTTTCAAATTTTTATTTTCTCTTTTCGTAAACGGAGAGGAAATTGCTGTTGCAACCAGGATAATATTTTTCTTAATAGGTTTCTAAAAATCTGTGAGCGTCTTTAATCTGGGCGACAGAGACAATTTGGCTCTACTCTGGAAGCCTTAATTAACTGAATGTTTAAACTGACCGGACGTGCATAAGACCAAAGAGCTCAATATTGTTATTGTAAGTAATTCTAAGTAACTCGTAAATCTTCAGTGGCATACTTTTGGGTTGTAAAAGAAATTAGATTTCCTTTTTTTATGTATTTCAACGGACACGTTTCATTGCGAGATATTTAACTTAATATTTCGACCGCGGGCGAGTAAAGCAATAAACTTTAATCGCCCAATCAATGTTTTAATCGACTGAATCGATGGGGCGAGTGAACTCGCAAAGGTTATATATATATATATATATATATATTATGTAAAGTGGAATGAGAGAGAAAGTACAGAGAAAGAACCGGACATTTTTGGACAACAAGATGGTAGAACACATATTACGAGTAGAAATTGTAAAGAAACATGCATTGATTAGAGAAACTATATACAAGAAGAAATAATGTGGAAAGTAATGATTGCAGTGCAGAAGGAACATTTCAGAAAAAAGAAACAAAGGTAGAAAGAGAATGTGGAAAGTTTGAAAAACTTGCTGGAGGAACTACATACAAAAAGACGAATAATTTTAAATGGATATATATTGATCAGAATCTGTGGGAAGCCATGATTGTCCACATCCAGAAATGATATAACACATTGAAAAAAAATAATTTACTTGACAAACGGTGCAAATATTTACAGATATTTGTCCCTAATATAAAGAAGGAGTTGATCGTAAATCACTAAGTATTAGTATAATGTCCGGTTTGGCCGGAAGTGAGACACAGAACACAGGAGGTAGGTTCAAAACTGTGTATAAATATAACAAGAACATAGATACAAAGTAAGTGTTAGTGATTATGTAAATAGAAACAGGTAAGTCTGAACGGTACAATTACGCTGCTTATTTCCTGAATCGTAGATGGTTTTAGCAGCATATTATACTGCCTACTGTAGGTAATTATATTGTAAAAGGAAGAGTCAATTCTTCGTAGGAGGTTACCATAATAATTAAAGAGAGTAACAAAAAAGAAGATGCTGTGCAAACTACTACCAATAATATTCCACTTACAAAAACCGAAAGAGGTTGTGGCGGAGAGGAATTACTATACAATTAATCAGAACTAATCCGGTAAGTATCTTATTTTACTTGGGAGCGATCGTGTGTTTCCACTACCTCCTGTTTTTTGTATTTTATAGAAATTATTGTCTTTGTATTAGCCGTCTTACCTCAGGTTCCGCATTTCATTTACGCAATCTCGTTAGGTGGGTTATGTAATATTTTACTCTTATTATGTGCACACAGAAAGTGCGATACTCTCTTTATAATTGCATGCAGAATTATCTGTTTTCTTTATATTTTATAAGCTTCACTTGTGACACTCATGATATTATGAGCATCCTTAGCCGACATTCTCTGTTATATAGTAGCGCTGAGATTGCATAGTGTTTCAGTATGTTTTTCTTTCATTCTAACGAATTCTTTCATTCATTTTATGCAATTCAGATGCACTTTCGCATTGTTCTGGGACACTTTCTCTCAGTTTTTAATCACTTCTAATTCTTTTATGTGCTGTGTCTCTTCAAGACGTAGGTGATGTTGGCCCTCTACATCTTCCTGTCTCTTGCAGTTCTAAATAAATTTTGTCTTGCTATTTCTCCAAAACCCTTCTCCACTATCCGTTTGCTAAAGCCCATCAAGTATGTTTCTTTTTATTCGCCTTGGGAATATCAGATTCTCCAAGCCCCTTTCCTCATTAAGCCTCCCAGAAATTTCAACTGTCTCTTACTGATTTGAAGTATAATTTTCCTTTTTTGTTTCTATTCTTTTTAGAAATTCGTCGTTGCTCTAATGTTCGGACCATGGTGTTCTCAGCATCCTTCTGTAGAACTCCATTTCTGTCGCTTAGTAACTTTCCTTCATCTTTGATTGTCCAGCATGCGCTGTCATATAAGTGTGCAGATATCACGTGACATTCAATACTCTTTTTTTTATTCCTAACAAAATTTTCTTCAGTACTCTACATAGCTCTTTGAATGTGTCTTTGGCCATCGCAATTCACCTTTTCATCTCAAAATCGCAGTTTCCGTCTTCTGTTAGAACACTCCCCAAATATTTAACTCACTTTTTAACGATTTACTTGTTTCAAAACTTTCTTAAAAGTGGCCACAAATAGTTCAGCTTATCCGTTTATATTTTTGCTGTAATAATTTATATGTAAATTTCGTAACATGAATAATTCTATCCAGTCAGTACCGAATATTTTTACAGCTTATTTTTATCACATAAGACTTAAATATTACACGCTTGTTACGAAATTAAACGCTGCAACTGATTTCACCAATAACAAATAATTTTTCGCCAGATACGACACGTCAATTTTTGAAGTTCTTTTTAATAGAGGTTTTTCTGTTTGCTTTCCATGATTATATCACTAACAGTGTCTAGTTGCATTTTATATCGACATTATTAATTTTCTCATATACATTTTTTTGGGAAATTCTGTAATTATTATTCCATCTAATGTTGTGTAAGGATAATTAGAATTGAAGAAGGAACTATCTATCTAAAAATGTCCCCAGAATATTTACCGTTTCTTCAAAACATATTTCTTCTGGTTTTCTCAATTGTAGAAAATTACAATACTTTTAATGGGAACATTCTCAGCAAAAGTTTTGTTTTTCTCGACTTTCCAGTTGCTGCATTCTTCTCTGTAAATTCTCTTTTAACTTCTAAAATAAGAAGAAAAGGTAATTTCATCAACAGAATTGTATGTGAATTCAGTTATGGCAAATGCCACTGCGTCGGGAGTCAAAGAATCTTGATAATTTTCCGTTTCCTTATAGTTTATTTCAATTGACTTAAGTTGTTGTTTTAGAGTTCCAACAACTGCTGCTGATGCTGTTGATGGTGCTGTTGCTGTTGGTATATTTTAACATTAGTGTTAATAATTCTTTCATATTTAAGAATATCTGTTTTTTAAATGTACAGCAAAGAAAAACAAATAAACCAACCTGGTTCTAAATACTCGTTGTCACTGTTATTACGTGAACAGCAGAAAATACTTTTGTTACTACGTATAACTTTATTTTGTTCATACCCACCGTTATAACTATTTAATAACGGTTAGGATATTATGTCTAGTCTGACTCTAACCGTATATTAACAAAAATTCTATCAGATTCGAATTGCAACTTCGTACCTGAACTCTTTTTCAGTTTTTTTTAAGGCATCTTACGTAGTTCATTTGTCTCACTGCAGTTGTCTTATTTACGTCACAACAGGGAGATAATAATAGTTTCGTGACACGAGTTTTAATATTTAACCCATACAGTGGGGAGAAGAAGTGGATTAATACCTGCCCATAATTGAATATAACGAACTCAATTAGATTTGAAATTAGGCTGTCTGATTAAAAATTCCTAATCATTAACCAAGCCCCACTCGCACATCCACAATTACGGCATCAGATATTCCCAAGCTTTTCGGTAACGACCAGAAACATTGTTGTTAAACTTCGGTGAACGTACCTTATGTGAAGTATGATACAACTAAAACAAATGATGTGTGATATTTAATGTTATCTATAGAGAAATTCACTGATTACATTGATCTTCAGAATATTCGCCAATGGTGTGTATTGGTTTTTTGAGCTCTGACGCGGTATGACGTCATAGAACCGCATTACAAATTTACGAACTGCGTTTGATATTTGGTAACTGTTATCGTTGCTTAGCAAAGTTTTATGTCAACACAAGATAAAATCGTCTTTGATGGCGGATATTTTTCGTGTAACGTCCTTGTAACTTCTGTGAAGATGGCTCATTTGAGCAGAAAGCTTAGAACCAACTTAATAAAAAATTATCCAAATCATGGAGAATTTTTGTGTTTTATTTTCACTTAAAATTAAAGCCAAAATACGATGTTTAGAACAATTCATGATAAAATATAATAGACATTCATTGTCTCTTATATTTAATAGTATATGGTGCTCGTTATTAGATGTTTAATTTTTAATATTCTTCTCAATTATTTACCGCACATATATTTCGTTTATGCATCTATCCAACCAACTATCAGTAATATTATTTAAATTTTTGAGTACTAGTATAGCTGATAATATTGACTTGTACGTTGTGTTTTTGCTTACGTTCGGTTGCAGCTTTGCCAAAATTTAAATTGGACCGATTTCAAGGAGAAGCTATTTTTGATAAGTTTTTTCGTAACCAAATAAAAGGATCAAAGAGGAAAGTTTTCGTTTGTGGTAACATTGGAGGATATGCACTAGAACGAAAGAACATGGACTGTAGGATCGGTTCTTTATTTCTTTGATTGTTTTCGAAAAGGGAACTTTTTTTGTATATACAGTTTTTACCTAAGGTGGGTATTGTTAAAGGTTAAGTTATACAAACCTTTAAGATTTGCAAGGTCATTCTAATTACCCGCATTGTACTGCAGCGAAGCCGATTTAACATTTTTTACTTTGTTTTCTGTCAGAATAGATCTCTGTAACTTTGAAACCGTGACTACAAATGAAGGAAACCGGTGTAAACTCTTTAATTTCCCTCCAGATTTTCAAGGAAGCCTTAAGAAATTCCAGCTCATCCTTGGCCAATATGTTTAACCTATCAGCTTTACTCAAATGGCGCAGGTGTATAGAATAGGTAAACAATACATTCTTAACATGCATATACACACATAAATAGACACGCACTTTATATATATATATATATATATATATATATGTGTGTGTATGTGTGTGTGTGTGTGTGTGTGTGCATGTGTCGTTAAACAAGATCTATAATATCCGACTGTACCTTTATCCATTCCCTTACCTTAGTAGTAAAACGCATCTACTTTAAATGTAGTTTCTCATATTAAAGACAAAGTTTCGATTCCCAGTGAAGGTATCGTTTGGTTTAATAAGACTCTAGGCCAGTAAATACAAATGTAAGCCTTTAAAACTCACACTAGTAATCCATGTACACTCACAAGAACGTTTATAATGATTATATATATATATATATATATATATATATATATATATATATATATATTGTAACCATCTTTTTCTTCTATGTGCCATGTCTCTTCAGTACGTAAACGACCAGGAACCTCCTTCTCTCCCTATGTCTGGTGGCTCTTAGCAAGCTTTTTTCTGTTACCCACCCACAGTTGCGGAAATATCTAATTTCCAAAAGAAAAGTATCCAAATGCTCTACAATATAAATGTATTGAGCACTTTAAAAAAATGAGTATATATATATATATATATATATATATATATAGGAAAAACTACTAAAAAGTTGTAAGTTTAAAATTAAATTTAAATCTAATTTAAATTTTAAAATCATTTGTTTCTGATGAAAGGCCGAGGACGGTCTGAAATATAAAATACAATAATAGAAAAAATAAATGCTCTCAAAAAAATACATTTTTAAACTTACAACTTTTTAGTAGTTTTTCCTATACATAGTATTAAGACAGAATACGTGGATAATCACTATGTTATATATATATATATATATATTGCGTGGTTATGTACAACATATGACGGTTAACCATATAGTGGAAGAGGTTAAGATTAGAGGGATTGGTATTACATACATTTTGGAGTTGGTTCCACAATATGGGAGTTTTGTAATATACCTTGGTTAATAACGATCGTCTTGACGTTTAACGACGAACAAGAACAAGAATATATAAAAATATAGATTTTAATTCTTTGTCGTTGGCTGTTGTGTAGAGTAGATGGTAGCCAGAGATAATCACGCACATACGAGGGAGCTGACGGAAAGTCATTAGCCTGTAAGTGTTCTCTGCTCTCTCTCTCTCTCTCTCTCTCTCTCTTTATCATCTGACCTATTCTTCTGTCTTTGACTTATATAAACAAAAATTACTATGCAGTTTTTCACCTTTGGTTGTCGCTTAATTGAGGTCAATCATCTCTGTTATGGAGAGTGAACCGGGCGATAGTTTAGTTTATCTACTCCAATTGAAAGAAAAAGAAAAGAGTGAAAAGATTGGAAAAGAGAAAGCCGGAAACCACATCCTAAACAGGGAACAAGGGATGAGCCTCTTCACCTGAAGGCAATGAGTGATTCCTCCCTTTGTATGTGGCATGGAGGTTCTTAGCTACAAAGTTCACAAATTGTAACACTAACGAATAAAACTGGTAATATCATTTGGTATGGTTAACGGCTTGCAACATTTCATCTGTGGGGAAGGGTGAAAAATAATTAATCACTCACAAGGTCATGTAGAATCTTCTGAAAATTATCAAGACTGGCAAATTAGAACTAGGCAGACTCATTCCAGTAGTACTCAGTTTTTGATCTATCTCGCAGAGATAGGGCATAACAGAGGAACTCATACACTTTTTGGAGTACTACAAAGAACCAAAAAGGTCTCAATAGGCTTTCGCCGTCTAACAACGTCCACTAACGTACTAGCCTTATCTATAATGAATTATACGCTTAAATTTTAATCCTCTATCCTCTCTAAACTGTATAACTACTGCCTTTCTGCTTCCTGTTTTCCTGCATGCTGGAAGTCATCTTCTGTCTTTCCTGTATTTAAGAACTCTGGTGAACTCTGAGACCCATCCAACTATCGCCCTATCATCCTTCTACCAATTTTCGGGAAAGTGTCCGGCAACATTATTAATGATGAAATAGTTCAACATCTTACTATCCATAAATTATTCTTTGACAGGCAGTATGGCTTCCGCTTCGCCAGGTCCACGGCCGACGTGCTAACGACCATTACTGAGTAAATGTTCCAGGCCCTTGATGAGTTATTCTGCTAAATAGTGGGGTCATATACCCTTGTAATTAGTAAAGTATAGAGGATCGAACTTTTTTGAATTAATTGCGCTAACCTATCGTCTATGTCGATCTGCCTTTCATTAAGTTATCTCAAGGTGCATCTATCGAGTTCTGACCAGTAGTACTGGGCTGACCTACGCATATTATAGCACTTCACCACAGATTTTCAGACAGTATATTAAGTGATCCATCAAGAGATTATAATGCCTACAAGTAAACATTTAGTATTCATTGACTGAGCAACCAGTACTATTTTCGGTTAAAAAACATTAATTTTTCAGGAAAATACCTTTCTCTAGTCTCGTAGCTGTTACCGCTTTTTCCAGTATTGATTGATATTTACTTTCTAACATTTATTTGAAGTAGTGTGAAATGTCAACAACTTGATTAGATCATTATTTTCTCTTTGAGTTACATGTCCTATTCCTTTTCGTAGTTGCAGCTGTTGGTGATGCAGTTTCGGATATTTCTGATGTATTAACTGATGCACTTACCGTTATTTGGTATAGTTTGTGATTGTTCAATCACAGTTCACAATATTCGAAAAGGCTAATTTTTACCAAACCATTCTGACTTTAATCTTTCAAATCATTTTTTAAACAATGACGTTAGAAAACGGTTTTTATACAATTAAAAGATTAGATATATTAGACCGGGTGGTATAGACGGTGCTATAGCCATTCAGAACGATAGAGAATATTGAATGTGCGCAACTGATACATTTGCTGATAATTACTGTAAATGGTTGGATGTTCATAATAATGGCGAGTTGCTTTCTTACAAGGCTTACAGACATATCACGTTGAATACACCGGTTCTCGCTCGATCCCCGAAGTTAAGCCTGGTCAGTACTTAGATGAGTGACCGCTTGGAAATACCAGGCGCTGTAAGCGTATAGTGACGGATATGCGTTGTAGTGCAGTGGGTATCGGCCCAGAAAGAAAAATCGGTGAGCCGAGTTCGAATTCCAGTTGAATACCCTGCATTCACTTATGCACTGGTACCCTTGGGAAAGGTATTAATCCGTCCCTTCCCTACAGTTATGGGTTAAATAAGAGGGTGGGACTTGGGGATCCTTCCATTAAAAACAAATCCCAATGAATCTTGATACTCGAAAAGAAATAAGTATTACTAGACACAAAAAATTATATAAAACAACAATAAATTGTTGAAAGGAAAAGGTATTGCCAGCAATAAATTAAAAAAAAATTAGTTGGCAATAAATGACCCACCGAGGTTGATATGCCATAAAAACAAAACAACCAAAAATGCTTTCTTACAAAGTGTGGTAAAAATATAAAAAAACAAGGGCAACATATGTAAGAAGTTAACGGGGTGACTGGAAAGTGAGGTGAAATATTTTGTCTTTTATTATTCTCCAATGACCATTATAATCATTAGTTTATGTGTGATATATTAGCAGAATAACAAACGGAATAAAGAATAACAAACGGAATAAAGAATAACAAACGGAATAAAGAACAAGAATAAACAAATGAAATTAAGCTTTTTATGAACATGAATGGAATATTTTAATTGCGTCGAGCTTTAGTTTTTTTTTTTTTCATCATTTCACCCCGAGCAAGGCGGAAATGCCACTGATGTGCATGGGGCTACATAACTGTAAAAAGATTAATTAGAAAAGAATGAGGAGTGCAAACTAGTTAGAAAGGAGCAATAGAAAGCTGAGAATGCAGGTGCGATGACAGATACATAGGTGGAGAGAAAGGGAAGGACATACGGGGGTGGGGAGAGAGCTAGAGTCCAGTGGTTAATAGATGAGTATTGACTTTGCATTTTTAGTGGATATTTGTGTTTGAAATAGACCGTTTTTGAATAATTACATCTGTTGGCCTACGCACGCGAGGAAAATGAATATAAAAAACGTCTTCCCTGGCAGGATTCGAAAAAGGTTGAGTTTTGTTTAAGGCATATCTTTTTATTATTTTATAAAACTGAAGAGATCTTCTACTTTTGTATTCAAAAGTATATTGCTGGCAATATTTTTCCCTTCAAAAATGTATTATAGCAATATTTTTTCTTTCAAAAATATATTGTGGGTAATATTTTTCCTTTAAAACCTATTCTTTTCTCTCTCTCTCTCTATATATATATATATATACATATATATATATATATATTTCTATAAAAGTCAATTTTTATACATTCATAGTGTATTGTCCCTAGTGTGGAGTTTAACTATTTGCCCATAACTGAGACCCTAACAGGTGCTACCACTCCGGGTCAGGTAGGACTTGAGAAGAGCAGCAATTAAGAGGTGGTTTCATGCTCTCCACAAGCTCTAATCAGAGGCTTTACCATTATACCTAAGACCAGGTTTCGAAACGTTGCCACACATTGTAATAGAAATAATTATTTGATGAAAAATAACAAGACATCTATTTCAAACATGGGTATCTATTGTTAAAGAATATTAGTAAAAGGAAACAAAATATTATTAAAAAGAAAAAATAAACAAACAGAAATGTAAAAGACAGGTGAGAACGACTAAAATTGTATTTAAATATTCGACTAGAAAAAGTGTGTGGGATACAGACATATTTTTAATCGGCATTTTAATCGGTATCAACCCATGCCAGACAATAAAGCCACGAAGACAGATGTACTTTACAGGGTGAAAAATTATGAACAAATACAGATATTACTAAACTAGCAGTATAACCCGGCGTTGCTCGGGTGTAATGAAAGCTTTAAAACTAATCCATGGTCCTGGAGCTCAGACTCTTTGAACGTTGTCACGAAAGACTAAAAAGCAATAGTTGTTTCCAGTTAAAGCGAAAGCGTAGACTAAAAGAAAAATGAATGAAGTCAAAAACGAAGTCAAATTTTGATTTCCTGTTATCGATATCATATAAGTTTTTTCGTCATAAACTGAATTTTGAAGGCTAAATAAGTCCTCCGAGTAATTGGTATCATAGCTGAGACTAAGAACTATAATTATACCTAATTAGAGCCAAACCTGAAGCAAAAATTAAAATAAAAGGGTTCAAAAACTGATTTTGATCAGACCCGGTAGAATATCGGGGTATCGATTTCCAAGATCGGAGTTAAATCAGTCATCCAAGAACAGAACTGCAACATTGAAACTTCTGAATATCGTTTCTTATGTCTTTCTCTATGAGTGTATCAAATTTGATTAAAATCAGACCACTCCTTCTATAAGCCCGATTTTTTCGATTATCGATTTTTGATATTTATCGGGGGTACCTCGTCACAAAACCTAGCTAAGAACACTCGCAGACGCGTATAGTACAACTGTGTAAATTTTCAAGAAAATCGGTTCAGCCGTTTCGTAATTTATTGGTAACGGACACACACACATACACACACAGACAAAGTTCCATTTATAAATATGTTTTGCTTTAGATATATGTAACGAAAGAAGTGTAATCAAGAAGGCATAATATATCGTTTGGCATTGCATTTAAATTTGTACAGTTGGCTGAAATACATTGAGTTAAAACAGAGATTCAACAGCGAGAAGTGTGAAAGAAGAAACTGTTATTCTATGGATTAGGGTTACATTTAACCATTTCAAATGTAAAAAGTATAAAACCTTAAATATATAAAGTTTGGATACCAAAGACGAAAATATATTAGAGTAATTACAGTAAAGATATTTACAGAAACGTGAAAAGGAAAATACTTTAAAATGGTAAGAATATGTCTGAAGCTTTTGTTGCAGATCTGAAGAAATAAGACTGCAGATTCTTCTTTCGATTTTATCAAGTATCTCTAAATTCATAGAAGAACAACTTGGCAAGATGTCGCAGAGGAATGATAGCTTTATAAATGTGTAAGATAAATTATTGAGAGAAAAAGTGTCTAGCATGACACAGTAAACTAACATTTCTATTAGCAAAGCTACCAGATGATTCAATGTTAACTTTACACTTCGTGTCAAGGGAAACGTTAGTGCATGGAATCATTCTCTTTCGAGGTTATCATCAACCATGATGATAGAAGACAGTAAAGAGTCTTTCAGTGGATTTACATAAAGCAGTTTCGTTTTGGAAGTGTTAGAATTAGCAATTATTTTCTTGCTCCAGTTAACAATTTATGATACATGGTATTCTACGGTTCGCCGAAATGCTACATGTTATCATATCCACCTCAATCGTGAGCTAAGCAAGCCTAAGCAATTTCTATCACGACCAAGAACTAAAGTCACGCTGTGAACCCCTTAAGATTTGGTTTGGTTTGATTTGTTTTACGGCATATCAGCCCCTTGGGGGTCATTTAATGTCGACACATTAGTATTTTTAATGGTAAAATTCTTCCTTCAAAAATGTATTTTTGTTGCTAACATTTTTCCTTCAAAAATGTATTTATATTGGTAACATTTTTCCTTCGAAAATTTATTTTTGTTAGTAACATTTTTCCTTCAAAAAAATTTTTTTTTTGTAATATTTTTCCTTCAAAAATATTTTTTTTTTTGTAATATCTTTCATTTATAAATGTTTTGGTAGTAATATTTTTCATTGAAAAAAGTATTTTTGGTAATATTTTTCATTAAAAAAAAATTTGTTGGTAAATACTTTCATTGCATTTTGACCCCGTTCTGCGGGTTAACTATTTACCCATAGCCGGTACTCTAACAGTTGCTATCACCCCGGGTCAGAGTGGACCTGGGAACAACAGCAATTAAAAGATGGTTCCATGCTCCTCACAACCTCCCAATCAAAGGACTTGCTGCCGGATGAAATTTGTGGTCATACCCAGGACCGGAGCTCCTTAAGTTATGATTAATTGTGTCCTACCAAAAGAAAGCAAAAGAAAGATATGCTCAATCTGTACAGCGTATTGACAAAATAGCAAGTCGTAATTTCAGAACCGAAAGATAGGAAATTGAAAAAACACCAGTAATGTACATCCTAAAATACATGAATATAGAAATATAAAAAGAAAAGAAAGATTAAATCTGGATGTCCATTTTGGGGTAATTGATATCCCCTGCAAATTTCAGAGTCCAGTCGAATTCGTTGCATTCTCTTACACACAAACTCCTTCGGAAAAGTATGAATCCTTCTCTTCTCTCTCCGTCTAAGGGCTAAATAGCACGATAAATTGGATTCTAAAGTCTTAGTTGGTAGCAAGTCTACCAAAGAAAGAAATGGCGACCTACTGCGGGAAAATCATCTACCTAGTCAGTCATGGATCGAAAGAGACATGGTCGCCCAACCGTGTATCACGTATGGTTGTTAACTGACTGATATGAAAGGTGCGTTGTGGTGGAATGGATATCGCTCTGGAATGAGAATTCGGATAAACGTGTTCAAATTCAAGTCGGGTTCGTTACACTCATTTTCTTACTATTGGAAAAGGCATGAATCCACTCCTAACCCACAAGATTGAATGGTAGGACAGACTGAGAAGTATAGACTTGAGCAGCAAGAAGTCTATCGAAAAAAAGAAATCGCCACCATCTACAGGAAAATATTTTGCCTTTTCAGTATTGACTCGAAAGAGACATGATCGCCTAAGTGTGCATTACATATAGCACTTAACTGACTGGGTGATGTGAAACTGGCAAATGTTCATATTACTTATCTCTTTGTGTCCGGTGCCAAACAAAGACAAATGAACTAAAAACATTTGGGCATGTTCAAATACAGTATAATCAACGATTAACCAAAGCAAAATTGATTTAAAGCAAATGCTGACATTAGAATTGGTGTGTAGATATCACTTTTATAATTGACTAGCAGTATAGACCGGCGTTGCTCGGGTGTAATGAAAGCTTTAAAACTAATCCATGGTCCTCTAGCTCAGACTCTTTGGACGTTGGCACGAAAGACTAAAAAGCAAGAGTTGTTTCCAGTTAAAGCGAAACCGTAGATTGAAAGAAAAATGGATGGATGTAAGTCAAATTTTGTTTTCCTGGTATCCATATCAAATAAGTTTTTTTCGTCATAAACTGAATTTTGAAGGCGAAATAAGTCCCCTGAGTAAATGGTATCATGCCTGAGACTAAGAACTACAATTATACCTACTTAGAGCCAAACCCGAAGCAAAAACTAAAATAAAAGGGCTGAAAAAAAATACAGATATACAGGCAGATAAACAGACACACACACAAACATCTTACCTTTTATATATATATATATATATATATATATATATATATATTATCGATTTTCTGCACTACTGTAAGAACTGCAACCTTGAACCTTCTGAATATGGTTTCTTATGTCTTTGTCTATGAGTGTATCCAATGTGATTAAAATCGGACCACTCGTATAACCCGATTTTTTCGATTATCGATTTTCGATATTTATCGGGGCTACCTCGACACAAAACCTAGCTAGGAACACTCGCAGACGCTTATGATACAGCTATGTAAATTTTCGAAAAATCGGTTCAGCCGTTTCGGAGTATATACGTAACGGTCACACACACACAGACACACACAGAGAGACAAATTTTCATTTATAAATGAGTTTAGATTTCAGATCCGCTAATCCCGCCATTATAACCAGTCGCAATTGATTCTCTTTCCTTTCTCTTTGTTTTCATTTTTCTTTCTCGGCAACGTTGTTTAACCAACGCGTTTTTCGACTGTTAAACTAAACATTTCTTTCTTTATAATCTATTCACTCCAAGCAAGGCATCATAGCCAGTGGTGAACAGGGTTTCACAATAAGAAGAAAAGGAAGACAGAAAATTAAACGGTATAAGGTTTGCCGAAGAGAGAGCGTAGAGTCATCGAAATAGAAGGTGGTAATTAACGTTGCATTTAAACATTTGGAGATGGTAGCAATCAGGAAAGCAAGTATGGGTAAATAAGGACCCACTGGCGGGAAGTGCGAGGGAAGAAACTGAGGGAGTAGTATTGGTGGTCATATTTGCCTATTATGACTGTAAAAGAGTGTGACCTACCTGCCAATCTAGATGCACGGGTAAAAAGCATCAGGGAATAAATTTATATTTCCCTCGACCGATTTACAATTGTTTATGCAGTTTCCGACGATCTCATTTCTCCCTACGTTGTTGAAAACGTCGTAAAGAGAATTTGGTACCGGTATGGTATGTATCCTACTTGTTTTTTTATGCTGGTATAGAATGTGGCTTATCTGGTTTTACTGTGTCTTACCTAAGTAAAAGCATAGTTATAGATATAAGGATATAACTATTTATTGAAACTAATTTTTTTTTACATTTATTTAATTTACTAGAAGTTTTTTAACTACTTGTTAGGTTTACTAAACATACTAAAACGGCAATTTTCTTACCTGTAACTAAATATATTCTAAGACAGCATCATTTAATTGAAACAAGCAGTTCTGTAACAATCTGTTACCAGAAACTTATAATACTTCCTTATAACACGCTTTATAAGGTAGGCCACTTACTATACCAGTGACAGAATTTCATAGGCTACATTCAAACCGTAAGCCACATAAAATACCAGTGATAGAATTTCATATGCCATATTCAAAAGGTAGGTCATATACTATACCAGTGACAGAATTTCGTAGGCTACATTCAAAAGGTAGGCAACATACAATACCAGTGACAGAATTTCGTGAACCATATTCAAAAGATAGGCAATATACAAACCAGTGACAGAATTTCGTAGGTTACATTCAAAAGGTAGGCTGCATACAATATCAGTGACAGAATTCAGTAGGCCATATTCAAAATGTAGGCCATATAATATATCAGTGACAGAATTTCGTAGGCTACATTCAAATGATAGGCCACATTCAACATCAGTGACAGAATTTCGTTGGCCATATTCAAAAGGTAAGCCACATACTATACCAGTGACAGAACTTCGGAGGCTACATTCAAAAGGTAGGCTACATACAATACCAGTGACAGAATTTCGTAAGCCATATTCATAAGAGAGGCCATATACTATACCAGTGACCGAATTCGTAGGTTACATTCAAAAGGTAGGCTGTATGCAATATCTATGACAGACTTTCTTAGGCCATATTCAAAATGTAAGCCACGTACAACACCCGTGATAGAATTTCTTAGGCCATATTGAAAAGGTAGGCTATATACTATACCAGAGACAGAATTTCGTATGCTACATTCAAAAGGTAGGCCACATACAATACCAGTGACGGAATTTCGTAAGCTACATTCAAAAAGTAGGACACATACAATATCAGTGACAGAATGTTTTGGGCCATATTCAAAAGGTAGGCCATATATTATACCAGTGACTGAACTTCGTAAGCTACATTCAAAAGGTAGGCCACATAAAATACCAGTGACAATATTTCGTGAGCCATATTCAAAATGTAGGCCATATACTATACCATTGATAGAATTTCGTATGCTACATTCAAAATGTGGGCCACATACAATACCAGTGATAGAATTTCTTAGGCCATTTTCAAAAAGTAGGCCATATATTATACCAGTGACAGAACTTCGTAGGCTACATTCAAAAGGTGGGCCACATAGAATATCGGTGACAGAATTTCGTAAGCTATATTCAAAATGTAGGCCATATACTATACCAGTGACGGAATTTCATAGGCTACATTCAAAAGGTAGGCCGCATAAAAATAAAAATATAACAATACTCATCTTATTGAAATAAACGAATTCAAATGTTGGTTTCGTATTTAATGTTTGCTTATATTCCTGAGATGAGGTATTGCAATTATTTACACTATTTGCATTGTTCTTACTGTTGTACTTATCTTTACTGCCATATTCACGACATTTTGGGCGTTGTACCTTTTGATCCTCTTCAGGTGATTGGAATTTCGAACCCTTTATTCTGTCCACAGGAGTAGATTGGACTAGGGTTAGTGTTAGGTCATGTCTCTTCCAGATATCTCAGTGTTAGTGATCTCAGTCCAACTCGACTAGCCAAGTTTTTTTTCATCTCTGCTGTAGCCGGGTATTTGTGTCAGCCATCGCTTTTATATACTGGGCCATGTATCATTGAGGAATCAGGAACATGGCGACAAAGATGATGACAATAGTCTGAACAAAGTAAATTGTGCAAATATCTCATATCATTTGGTTATTTAAATTTGTTGCTGGATGTATCGGTACAATGAGTTATATGGTCTATTTGTTTTTATTTGATTATGTTCCAATATCAGTCTTAAGAGCCACTCAAGATAGATATTTACTGAATAAGTGCAGATTATGAGGTTATGTAAGAGAGATAACGGTTGCTCTCTGGCGCGAAGAGGTTAAGACTGCAGTGAGCTAAGTGTCACCCACATAGGAATCTATTCTACAAAGTAGCCGTCTTCGTGAAGATTGGAGATTTTAGTGAGCGTGGGACGACATCTGAATTGCTGTTGTTTTCAGCTTCACCTTGAATCGGGTTGTAGAACCTCTCAGGGATCTAGCTATGGGTAAATAGTACTGGCACTAACAAAAATCGAAACACTCGGAAAGTAAAATATATATATATATATTTATAGTAATAATACCGTCAAAACATTTTTATATTAAAATTATCAACAATATATTTTTCAAGCAAAATGAACAATAGGTTTTTATAGTAAAATGAACAGCAATGCATTTCATAACGAAATGGCGTGTAATAAATTTTATAGTTAAATTTAAGAAATACATTTTTATACTATGCCTAATTAAGAGAGCTCCCATAAAAAAAACAAAAAATCTTTATTCTTAAAATGTTTGTGATAAATAATGGTGTGCTAACCATTACACTACTGGAATATCTCCAAGTATTTGTGTATACATAATAATTGAATTATAAATAGTTCCGAATATATACTGATCGAAATAAAGCGTCTAGCGTCTTGTAATTTTTTAAAATTTGGTAAACTGTTGCGTGATACTTTTCCTTCTGAATGGCATCGAACGCTGTGTAATCACCTCAAAGTTTAAAGGTTGTTCTTTCAGATAGCATTTTGAGCAAGAGTATTGCATTCCTAGTTCCAGTATATTTAACAAAGACACACTGTCCTTGTCCTATCTCTGGTCCAATACTGCTGTGCGCTCTGTTCCTCAGAATCCGGTTGATGAGTTTTGTTATGTGGCTCATTAAGCTAATAGTTCGGCGGAGTTTACATTCCTTTGCACCAGGCAGTGCAATGAAAATTGATCTGCTTAAGTCGTCTGGTAGATTGACGTGGTTGTAGATTTCGTTTATTATTTCTGTGTGTCTGTCTATGCCAATGTCTTCTAAGGGCGACAACATCTCTATTAGAATCCGATCGAATTCTTCTGATTTATTTCTGTTCAATTTAGCCATTGCCGCTTCCACATCGGTTTTTAATATTTCTGGTCCATCCGTAATCTTGTGTAATGTTGATTGCTCTCTCAGCAACATACTCATTACATATCTGAAGTATTTCTTCTTTTTCTAGTACGACTGTACCGTCCTCTGCTTTTATACATTCTTTTACTGAGCAGGTTTTTGTCCTGATAGGTTCAGTTTTTTTTCATGTATATCACCATTTTCGTGATCAGTCTCTCTACTTTGATACATTTTTGTTGAACCATCTTTGTTTAGCCTGTCTGCATTTTCTCCTTATTTCTTTGTGTGTTTTCTTGTATTCCGTTCCATATCTTGACATTGTTTTTTGTCTCTTTTGATTTAGGTTAAAAATATTTTCAGTGATCCACTCATTTTTCTTCCAACATGCTTTTTCATTTAGGATCGTGTCGTTTGCCGATGTCTTAGTACCTCGCATTTTGAGCTTCTTTTTCCAATTTCTCTTTTGTATTTCGTTTTACACTGTTCATAAATACATGTCCTGCAGGTAAGGATCATTCACAAGTCAATTGTACTGCAACCTTAAAGCTGTGTTATGTTTTTTATACATTTGCCCAGAAAGTACAAAATTATCTATAAAATATCCGCATAAAAGGCATATAGTTGCGCATAAATTACTTAGATTTCACCATTAAATAACTGCTAAGCAGAAAGACGACCAATCTTCACTAAAATGTTGAGGATGGGCCCTTTCATACACAAAAGAGTCGTATGGTAGTCGTAAACTTTGTCACATCAACTACAATATTTCCTAGCATTATAATATTAATATGGGGTTTAGCAAGATAGAACATTTAACTCTACATATTCAGTAGTGATAGTAGTATTCAGTACTCAGCAAGACTTCAATAGTATTATTTTCTTACTCTCTCTCTCTCTAAACAGTTACTCAGGCGTAATTTTCATGAATAGATAATATTAATCTTATATTTTCACGTGGTTTAGTCATTAAAACAGGAGTAGCCGGTTGGAATCTCACCATGGTCGATTTGTTAGGAACGTGACTTCTTGATAATATTGATCTGTAGTAGGCGATCACAGCCTGTAGCAACTTTAGAAAGTATCTGACACCATGCCACGGGCTAACTAAAGCCTTTTGAGTGGAAGTGGATACACGGATCTTTTTTGGAGATGTTTATTGCTGTTCTACCTCGAAGTTACTAGTCATCGGAGCTGAGTGTTTGAGCGCTCTGGCTTTGCTTAGACAGTTCTTTACGCTAAATAAAGCGCTCTCTCCCAGAAACTATAACTAAGGTCTGCTCAGTATAGTTGCAGTATAAAATACAGGCAGGCCCTATGAGTGTTGAACAAACAAATATACCTGATCAGGCGCCTGCAACGGGGATTAGCTAGTAGACAGGCATCTTCGGATACGTGTGGTCAGCCAAGCATTATATTAATTTATGTGATTAAACAATTATTCTACTAATCTTGTTATCCAGTGTCTTGCTTTAGTAAATTATTAGCATCATAACCCGGCGTTGCCCGTGCAACTCAGAACATTTTAATTTCTTCAGCGGATGAAACAAATACGTTTAAATTCGCTGCAGACACTTAAAATATAATCTATATATGTAAAAGGCAATCTGTGAGTCTGTGTGTGACTGTTCCCTATGCACGCCTACATTTTTTAAATATTTCTTTTGTTGCACAATTACGGGGGAAAATATTCACAAATTTCTGGTGACCAAATGAGTTTTTAAGACGTCGGAACAAAAGATAAATATTAAGGCTAATTTTTGTTAATAAAAAATATTTTAGTCGCATTTGACACGTGTGATTTGATTTCTGTGACGTAATAGAGCGACCGTCTTAGATTTTAGATATTTTACGGAATAAAATGTCGGAATAAAAATTAAATATAAAGGCCCATTCTTTTTTAACAAAATATGTTACTCGCGTTTGACACGTGTAATTTGATTTCTGTGACGTAATCTAGCAACCATCTTAGATCTCAGATGTTTTACGGAGTAAATGTAAAAAATCGGCCCCATTGGCCAAAAAGTGCGAAAGGGAAAATTGTTGAACATAAACTCAAATAGTATGTGTCGACCTGGCTTCCCTGTAGATATGTGTCCCTAGAAAGTTTGAATCACGTAGATTAAATAATGTATGCGTGCATAGGGAACAGTCAAACACACTCACAGATTGCCTTTTATGCATAGAAATTAACATGAATTTCAAGTCATACGAGCTTAATAACAATAACCTGTTTTGATGGGAAGTCTGACAAGACAGAGTCAGTCGTGATAATAATACTAGACAATTAACTGCAATAGTATTATTTTCTTTTCTTTGTAGACAATTACTCAGGACTACTTATGATGAATGGATGAGTTCGTTCGTGATAATAAGGAAGATAACTCGCTCTTACCACAACCTAAAGCATAGAGCGCTTGATATGCTGCTAAGCATAATCAACGAAAACAAACCAATCTTGTTATGATAGAATAATGCAGAAGCTTTCAGCCACTTTCTTGATCGGTAAAGAAAATGACCATTTTTCTATCATCTTTAGTAGTGGTGATTTCCTAAGTGTAGCACAAAGCCGAAGATAATGTACCCAAGGAGGATTAAACACACGGTTCAGTCGTAACTGATCTAGAGAGATAGGTTTGTCAACCATGACAGTACAATCCTTCAATAAATATGATGCTTCCATGATGGATTGTGTATGAAAATTGCGGTTTAAATCTTGTGACCACTGACGTGTTTTTATGTCAATATTATATTTTCTGAAGTTCAAAGGTGAAGAATATCCATTATTCTATTAATATTCTAAGTAGAAAAAAATTTGTAGCTACATTTTTTGTCGTTTTTTTTTTCCCTTTTTTTTTTTGTCTCTAGATTTTTCTCCATCTCTCTAAATGTTCCTTGTTTTGAACATGATAATGATTTCATGAATTATTTGGGCAACTGAGGGCAAAAGAAACCAAGGTAACTGCAATTAAGCTACTGGACAAGTTTGATTGAATAGATGTCAGAAGACGGGCAAATGTTACAAAAGGATAATAAAGGGAGCAATTGTTATTTAGAGTAGCAAAATACAATATATTTTTAAGGAAAAAAAAAACAAAAACTTAAACATAATATTTTTCACTATCCTGTTACGGTCGATGCAGAAGGCTGTGAAACAAACAAGATGGAATTAGCTGATGAAATCAACACTGACAGGGAAATATGAACTTCAAGGAAGTCATCAGTTATATTAATAGCTGACTTCTTGTTTTCACGTAAGTCCGTCTGTCAACTTGGCCAGGCGCAGTTTGTGTTTCTTCTAAGTCATTAGCGAAAACCTTACACGCTCATACACAGAAAGAGTCCCTAGATGGGAAACCGCTGGGAAATACAGGGTGTCCATGACGTTCGTGTGCACTTTAAAAATTTATAACTTTATATGTATTTGCGATAGAAATAATTTGTAAAAAGGATTAGAAAAAGTTAATGTAATAAATATGCATACACTTTGATCCCCCCTCACAGTAATAGGATTGGCTGGTATCAGCCATAAATACAGACTAAGTCAGGGACGTCTAGGACAACGCCTATTGCATAAGCCTACACCTCAGCAGACAACATACGACTACGACGAGTACCAGTCCATTACGGCTACTTGCTAGAATGTCCTCCCCGGTTACATTTGCCAAAACCACTTAGCTATTTCGAATAATATATATATCTTTCCGGGACATATCAAAAGTAAATCTTTATTTCTTAAGGTTTTATTGAAATTTTATTTAAGTTTCCGCATGTCATTAGTAATACAATTTTGCGTTCCACGGAAAACTGATTTACAGTAATGCCTAAAATCACATTAGTATTAATAAGTATACTTAAAATTAGGTACATTAGACTTTATAACATTTTTACAGATTATTTCTATCACAAATAGAAATAAAGTTATATTTTTTTTTAAATTACGACCGGACTTTATAGACACCCTATATAATCTTCGAGGTACATGTGATGTAATGAATAAGGGTTTCGGCATTGGAACTCAGAGTCAAGTTCAAATTCCACTCGAGTTCGTTATATTCATATATGCGCAAATCGCCTTGGAAAATATATGAATCTACCACTTTGTTATGGGTTAATTAGTAAAATTTGATTCATTAAAATGTTATTGTCTCAAGTAAATGGGGAATAAGCCTTAAACATGATAAATCAGAATCTGGCATAAACTTATCTGAAACGTTCAGTTTTCGCAAATAAGGAATATGTAGCTAGTTCTCATATTATTATTCTATTAGTATCAGTAGAAAAATTACGATATTTTCGTTAAATGCGCAGTTGTTGGTATTTTCTAAGAATAAATTAGCATAATATTGGGGAAGGAGAATAAGAAGGTAGAAGCAGGATGAGATTATTACGAGGAGATATGTATTTTTAAAATGACAATATGCAGAAACTGGGGTTTTAATTCATCACAACACCAGGTTCTGGTGTCGCCAGTACAAATCATTGTACTTATCCCTGGTACAACGTTTAAAAATGGTCGCTTCATTGTATTGCTCCATAAAATACCTGATTCCTACGCGCATGCTCTATCTTAAGACAGTTACAAGGATGGGATATTGCTAGCATATTAGGGCTGGTGTTACATGGTCGTCATTGTTTACTCTCGGCCGAAGTAAAATGTTCTTATGCGAATTTTTAGACAATGAATTATTCTCCGGCCTGCAACACCTATCCCATAGACGAAGCTCTCTCTCTCTACGACTAATGTTTGGACGAGTTACATTTGTTAGTTTGCCAGCTCAGATTTTCACAGCTATGAACTGGTGACGAACCGTTCACATCTTTCGTGTTCCCTTGCAAAAAAAAAAAAAAAAAGCAAGTTACGTTCAGTCTTCTTTGTCTTCTTCAGAACAGATTTTTTTTGGAGGGGGGAGTTTCGAAAGAATACTTCTATGGCAACTACAATCTTGGTCTTTTCAATTCCAAAAAGAACCGATATTCCATCTCGTAGGCCTTGTATTCGATAAACTGAGGGTAAAAAATATCATGTCAATTATTATAATCGTGTCAGCTTACATTGAATATTCGAATGTAAAATAAAAGCTTTTACCTGGGTTTAAACACTGGACTCTCGCCCTAAATGTTTAGTCGTAGCTCTTCCAGCGGTAATGTAAACTGCATGCGTAAATAACGTTTTGTGATTATTAGATAACGACCATGTTTCTATTTGAAATGAGGAATAAGTTACAATTTTTCTAACTTTAGACATTAGTTGATACTTCCTCTTCTGACATTAGCAATTGCAGACCAAACCTGGAGGCCCTTTGTCTTACTATAAATAGCATCAGTCAAAGAATGTTCTTAGAATCACTTATAACCACATGACTTATAATTCAACTCGGTAAGAGAGCGATGCGAATATTGAAAACGAATGGCCGGCCAATTCCTTCCATTCAAATAGAGGGTATTGCGCAGACAGCAGTCACCGACTTGAATCCATTTGATTTGAGTCAAAGAATACCAATCTGGTAAAGTGGAGGGAGAGAAAATGTAGATGAAGAATAAGAAAGAGGAGAAGAGAACGGCAGTGAATCATAGATTCCTATTGATTAAGAATTTTCTGCTCAATCACCCCAGGCAATATTCACCTGAACCAAGAGGCATTACAATCACGAACCGATGTCAGCCTTCTAATAAGTTGGTGCATGTCGCTATCATTGCTGATATAACTTCGATTTACCTGTTGTTACCGTCAGAAATATTCCCTTGCACATTGGGCATTTAGATTTTCGAATCTTGGCTGGTCAGTAGTTGTGTGTGTGTATGAACGTGTATTGTCCGACATATACACACAAAAACGACATATTCAATGTAAATATACAGGTTGATGGAAAAATAATTCCATATTTTATGTATGTGTGTCCAGCCAAGTGTCATCATTAACACCCCATGAATTCTTTTTCTTTGGAGTTGGTTAAAAGAGCAAGTTTACTATACAAAACGGAGACTTCGAAAGAACTAGTAGAGCGAATCACAGGAATTTATGACTACCAAACTAAAAGAATTCATGGTGAAATTAGTTGGCGTGGTTCTTGTGCGGCCGAAGAAGCTGGTAGCGAAACCTGGTGCCTCTATCGAATTTTAAATAAAACCTCATGCCAGACGCTTTCCTTTTATACCCATTTCTTGTCAAACTTATAGTTAATAAACTATAAGTATTTAAAATGGGGAGTTACATTTTCTGTTACCCTGTAGATCTACTTTATTTCTGACAACTTGGATAATTCTATTATTTAATTCTAGTTCTATTTTCCATCCCACAAGAGTTCTTAGTAACGCGATTCCTGACCGGCTTGAGAAACTGGTATCGAAATCTGGTGCTCATATTGAATTTTAAATAAAACATCATACTAAACGCTTTCTTCTTTAATCCATTTCTTGTAAGAAGTAAACTTACTGAATAGATTAACAAATTAGTAATTTTAAGTGGGATGTTACTTTTCAATCACTATGTATACGAGGATCAGTAACAAAAAAAAAATAATTCAACCTGCTTTATTATTTAAGAAAGAAAGAACAAAAACAAACATATCGCACATCAAGGCGTATTTATATCAGTCAGTTAAGTGCCATACGTGATACACGCTAAGGCGATCATGTCTCGAATAAGACATGACTGAGTGGGCAGAAGATTATCCCGTAGTAGTTTGCCATTACTTTCTGCGGTAGACTGGTTGCCAGCCAGGGCTATAGAACCCAATCGGTTCTGTTATTTAACCTATAACTGGAATGAAGAGACGGATTAATACATTTCCCAAGAATAATTTGCGATTAAGTGAATGCAAGGATTTCAACTAGAATTCGAACTCGGGTCCCTGATTTCTCGTTCCGAGCAAATATCTACTGTAAAACAACGCACATCCTAAGATAGTTATATACCAGAGGTTAACAAACCGACTTCGCAACCTAGTTACAGGTATTTTCAGTTATAGTATTCCAACTATGATCTCGTACGTCCTGAAAAGACACGTCACAGGAAGAAGAAGCAGAAGATTCCAACTACGAATGAGGGCATGTTTTCTAGATTTAACCTGGCAGCTCGTGGAGCCATTTGCTTTCAGCAATTTTCTTCTTTCCTCACCACTGTAATGTTGGATCGTCAGTGAATCTTTCATTAGACAAAAAATGTAAGCTTCAGGGTGCTATGTTAGGTTTTCAGTTCCAATTTGACCGAAGATCGAAAAATTAACTGGTGGAGACCGGAGGACACTGCGGCCGAAAAGTTGTGACAAAACAACAAGGATGAGGACTTTAGGCATGAAGACAATTCAAAGCGAGAACAAGTTTAAAAATGTGAATGCATGTTGCTAACAGATGAATATGTTGAAGTTGTTGGGATAGAAATGAGAGGGGAAAAGGAGAGGAGATAACATAGAATAATTGACGGAAAATTAAAAATTGTTGATGCTAGTTAGTTTTTCATACAAATTTCAAAAAAAATCTTGCAGAATTGCTTTATTTGCAAGGGATATGTTTAGAATTTCTACCGGTAGCAGGTTGGAGACATTCAGTCAGTTAAGTGCCATACGTGAAACACGCTTGGGCGATCATGTCTCGAAAGCGACATGACTGAATTGGCAGAAGATAATCCCGCAGTAGGTTGCCATTACTTTCTGCGGTAGACTGGTTGCCAGTCAAGTCTATAGAACCCAATATGTTCTGTTATTTAACCCATAACTGGAAGGAAGAGACGGATTAATACTTTTCCCAAGGATATTTGCGTGTAAGTGAATGCAATGAATTCAACTGGAATTTGAACTCGGACCCCCGATTTCTCGTTCTGAGAGCCGAGTTAAGGACATTAGGTATTCAAAATAACTTCTGTCTCAGCCCTAATTAGCAACTGGCACACAGCAGCAATTCTGCAAGTTTCATTTGCAATTTTGTATGAAAAGCTAAGTAAATAGCATCAGCAATTTTTAATTTTCCGTCAATTTTTTATGTTTATCTCCTCTTCTTTTCCTCTCTCATTTCTATCCCAACAACTTCAACATATTCATCTGTTAGCAACATGTCTCCACATTTTCAAACTTGTTCTCGCTTTGAATTGCCTTCATTCTATTCTAGTTCTTTCTTAGTTTTTAATTTTTCGAACCAATACCACGATCCGTTTTATCTTTCTTCTCTACAAACCTTTCACACTGAATTCTTGTTTTTCTTCTTCAGCCATCAGACTAGCTTTGTCTCATAACTTCCCATATTCTCAAATTTAAAAGAGTTTAACTGGATAATATCCCCAACAAATCTAATATGACTTAAAGCTATGGCGGCTGTCCTGAAAGATTGATTGATACATTTATTTATTCCTCATCGAGCTGACATATTTAATGGTTGAGATATCGATATAAATATAAATTTCTCGTGGATACAGCTCATCGGTGAGAAAAGAGGCAGCTGTTGTGTCATGATTAGCAATTAATTTGATCGGGATGCATTTACTCTTCTATTTGTTCCCCTTCTCGGTGACCCATCTAAACAATTGCGACCTCGAACGTTAAGTATGATGCGATTGGATATTCCAGCCATTTTAACTACTACTACTACTACTAATACAAATAATAATAATAATAATAATAATAATAATAATAATAATAATAATAATAATTGACATGGCTTGTCCAGCGGATTGTAACATAGCAATCAAGGAATTTGAAAAACTGTCAAAATATAAAGACCTGGAAATTGAAATAGAAAAAATGTGGAAATTGAAAACAAGAGTTGTGCCAGTGATAGTAGGTGCACTTGGAATGATAAAAAATGGAACAAAACAACACATTGAAAGAATCCCTGGAAACCCCAGCTTAAGAGATATACAAAAAATTGTCTTATTAAGTACAGCCCACACACTATGGAAAACTTTATCTATGTAATGCTGGGGATGATAGGGAAGATAGAAAAACATGAAATGGAGCCATAACAACACGTCACTACCTGCCTTAGGTCTCCCCGCAGACTTGGTTGGTAGTGAGACCAAAGCAGAAATCGAAATATGATGAAAAATGACATAATAATAATATGAATATGATGACGATGTGCGTTGTGGTGCATTGGATATCGGTTCGGAACGAGAAATCGGGGAGCCGAGTTCGAATTCCAGCGTAATTCATTGCCTTCACTTACGCACAAATACCCTTGGGAAAGGTATTAATCCATCTATTCCTTCCAGTTATGGGTTAAATAACAGGACAGATTGGGTTCTATAGCCTTAGTCGGCAACCAGTCTACCGCAGACAGCAAAGGCAACCTACTGCGGGATAATCTTCTGCCAAGTCAGTCATGTCTCTTTCGAGCCATGATCGCCCTACTGCGGGATAATCTTCTGCCAAGTCAGTCATGTCTCTTTCGAGCCATGATCGCCCAAGCGTGTATCACGTATGGCACTTAACTGACTTCTACTACTTCTACTACTACTACTACAAATAATAATAATATGACGATGATTATGCCGGTGATGATGATGATTAATATAGCTTCTTTTTATAAATATGGAAGAAAGAACTACTTGTATTTACAGATATTCTGCGTATTGGTTATTCTACCCGATTAAGTAAAGATGATGAGGATACTGTTGGTGCCTCAGATGCATAGAAATTTTAGGTTTGAATTTTACATGGCACAAGGCCATTTCACAAAGAACTTCCTAACTACATTTCTGCATTCCAACAATTATTTTGTACGGTTGAAAACATTCATTAAATTAGCAAATGGAAAATTGAATAAAATGGTAAAAGCATTAATTGTATTTATAAGAAATGTATTAACAAATAACAAGAATTACATACTTTGTACAGGCGTTGAATGTGTCTGATTAAAATATCTTTCATTCTCTGCATAACATTGTGTTAAAGCTTTTGAGGTAAATTGTAATGTTCTTTGTCGCTGGAAGATTTATCAGTGCCATATGTAATTTGTGTGAGTGATATATAAAGAAATAAAAGGAATCTACTTGCCTCTTACAATTAGTGCGGGTGTGTGAGAGAATTGCTTGATATTGAAAAACACTAACCCTGCAATAGCATGCTGCTATTGGGGGCAGCTGTGAATGACTTGCTTTGAGTTCTGTGGTTCTGCTGCAACTGTCCCTGGGTGTACCACGTGTCTGCTATATATACATCCCGTAAAGAAGTGGGAAAGCAAGATTATCACGTGATTGTCGCGTGTATATATGTAGAATGAGTGAATGTAGTTGTGTGGAAATATACGTGATCATAATAACATGGACATGACATGTGAGCATCGACAAAGTTTTGGAGAGGAAAGAGAACTTCGAGAATCTGTTACTCACAAGACATATAGAAGGAAAGACAGACAGGTAAAAGCATCGCTTGACGTACTTGATGGAATTGAGCAGATGGCTTGCAGAGAGGTTTTGACTGGGAAAACAGTGTATTAGAGATACAACTGATAGGGAGATGTAGAGGGTCTTGATCGCATACGTACTGAAATGACATGACACATAGAAGAATGTACCACCCCAACGGTCCGTCCTAACAATTTCTCCGGCGGCCGTTCTCCACGCTGTGTTGTTGCTGGGAATTTGTAGAAAATGTCGGCCGGACAGCTGGGGGTACAAGATTGACTGTAAGGAACGAACTTCCACAACTTGGATCAGTTGAAAAGGATGCTTTATTCGTTTAGAGTTAGCCTTTTCGGTTGGGGCAGGCGAATGTGACACACAGCTCTAACTCCAATTAATGGAGATCAACAAATCCGAACTGAACGAAACAAGACGAACGGAGATCCTTACTTCAAGCTCGCGCCCGGCGGGACTCTCAACTCTCTGACTTAACTTACTCGGAAAAAACATCTGAATTTATCTAAAATTGACCGGAAACCCGGAAATCCGGAAATGCTCTAGACCACCGGTGACAAACACCGGCGACTGTAAGTCTGAAATTTCAGTTATCTTTTTTTTTATCTTAATAAGGCTTCCGCCGGAAAAGGCTTAATGTGTGGTCAAGATACAGTAAAGGACAGCCTTTGACCGGGTCATCGAAAACCTACCCGCTGACCTTTATCACTGAGTCAAATATTTACCGGAGGACAATTTTCCTCATAAAAGAAAAAGCGTTTATTTATTTTTTTCCTCTTCTTTTTCACTTTTGTTAAATATGTTTTTAAACTATTTTCTATTCTAATCTATTTTCTATTTTAATCTATTATAATAAAATACATATATGCCTAGTTATCGTGTCACAAGAAGAAGAAGAATGACACCGGTAATTATAAGGAAACATTTGACCGACCGGTGAGTTCTGCTTGTGATTGAAATTTATAAAACCTTTCTCTGAAAACAAATTTTCATTAAAACAGGCTTTCATAAAATGATTCTCATAGCCAGTAGCTTTTATCGTTCTATAGTGGTTCTTAATAATATTTGATAGGGTGTTTTTTCGAACCTTCTATTTAAAGTTGTGTGGAATGTTAACATCTTGATTATATTGTTGTGTTTTCTTTAAGTTACATGTGATATACAGTTTAGTTGTTGCTGCTCTTGGTAGTCATGAAATAATGTAGTTTCTGCTATTTAGTACAGTTCTTTGTTTGAGATTCTGTATTGCCAGCCACAATGTTCAAAGAAGGATAATCTTTGCCAAGAACCTCAGGTTTTATTCACTCAAAATCTTAATTCCCAATTGATCTAAGGAAGCAGTTGTATAGAGTTGACAGTTTAGATATTTCTGAACGGGTTAAGCGCCAATCATGATATCTATATGAAAGTCTCAATCTGACGAGGATATTTAAGTACATCATATGTGTTTTCAGGTATATGTTTTGGTTTCGAAGAAAAATGCAGTGCTAAGCGAAGCATCATCTAGTACAGCCTATATCATGTTCAATTTATTTTTTTCCCATAGTTAATTTGTCATATCTGATCCATACGCCAAGATACTTGAACTGTTAGTAATTACTAATTCCAAACCTCTACACTGAATATGTCTATATTTCTGAGATGAGGTAGTATTTACTGTATTTATATTATTCAGACAATTGTCCGCATCTTTGTAAAGGAAACATGACCAAGTGGATATAGATGTTGTTTAGTTGCTGTGACTTGACCCAAAGAAATTTGTGTTCAATACCAGGTTACAGCAGTGGTGAAAAAGTAACTAATAGGCTTAGAGGGAGATAACACATGACTTCCAATCAAGGCATTACTACGCAAGAAATGAAGATCATGTACCCCAGTGATGGTAATAAAAGGGTTCGGTTCGAAATTCCTAGCACCTAAAGAAGGTCGGAGCGTACAACGACCGAAACATTGTACAAATGGCAATGAAGATGGGGACAATCGTCCGAATAATGTAAATACTACACACTGAAGGTTGTTCTATGTTCCACGAACTCGTAACTCACGGCACCTTTCATATTCCACGAAACACAACGAACGGTCTTCTGACAGTGGTTTCTCACTTTCAATATCCACTATTCTTCGATTTCTTCTAATTTGAAAAACCCATTTATCATCACATGTAACAATGAAAACAAAAATGAAAGGTTGGCATTTTTGTTAAACGAATCCAGAAAAAGGTAAGAAACGTATTAAGAAAGAGTCAAAATGTCATTAGAAATAAAAAAGATTCTACTAAATTGTTATGTAATATGAATTTGCTTATAGCAGTGACTTAAAGCAAAAGAAATATAGTTCTACAGAAGGATGATGAGGATACCACTGAATGAGCATATGAGTAACGACTAGGTTTAGAGAAAATGGAAACAATATATTCATGTATCTTTAGCCTCAGAAATAAACAGTCGATATTTCTAGGCAATATAATGAGGAAAAAGGGCTTAGAAAATTTGTCATTCACAGGACAGAATTAAGACGAGAGAGACAGAGGAAAACGGCGCAAAATTTACGCGTCTAAATGGTAAATCTGATCCATTCGGTTTTGTGAAATCGGCAGCTGATCTCAAAATTTGCCTACATTCCTTTATTAACTGGGGCTTTCAAATTGGTACGTTTTCAAAACAATGTTGTTTTCTTTTAATACTCCACATTGCTCGAGTGGAAAGAAAGCTTTAAAACTAATCCATGGTTCTGGAGCTTAGTCTCTTTGAACGTTGGCATGAAAGACTAAAAAGCAAGAGTTGTTTCCAGTTAAAGCGAAACCGTAGACTGAAAGAAAAATGAATGGATGTAAGTCAAATTTTGATTTCCTGGAATCGTATCGATATCAAATAAGTTTTTTTCCGTCGTAAACTGAATTTTGAAGACTCAATGAGTTCTCTGAGTAAATGGTATCCTGGCTGAGACTAAGAACTGCAATTATACCGACTGAAAGCCAAACCCGAAGCAAAAAATAAAATAAAAGTGCTGAAAAAAATGCAGACATATAGGCAGATAAACAGACACACTACACACAAACATCTTGCCTTTTATATATATATATTATCGATTTTCTGCACTATTGTAAGAACTGAAATCTTGAAAGGTCTGAATATCGTTTCTTATGTCTTTGTCTAAGAGTGTATCAAATTTGATTAAAATCGGACCACTCCTTCTATAACCCGAATTTGTCGATTATCGATTTTCGATATTTATTGGGAGTACCACGACACAAAACCTAGCTAAGAACACTCGCAGATGCTTATAGTACAACTGTGTAAATTTTCAAGGAAATCAGTTCAGCCGTTTCGGAGTCTATATGTAACGGACACACACACACACATACACAGAGACAAAGTTCCATTTATAAATAATTTTAGATAGATTTTTGTTTTTGCCTTCCATCAACATAGTTGATGATAACCTCCAGAAAACAGAGTGTGCCTTCTTGGGATCTGTTGCTAGGAAATTTCGTTTGCTTCGTGGTGCGAGTCACTTTTCCTTGCAACCTATCTTACCAGTTTATAAATCTACCACTCATTTCTAACGTAATCTATTTCAGTTAAAGGACATATGTGATACACGCTTTAGGCGTTCATGTTTCGAAAGAGATATGACAGATCGGGCAGAAGATTATCCCGCAGTGGGTTGCCATTTTTAAGTTAGACTGGTTGCCAACCAAGGTTATAAAACCAAATCTGCCCTGTCTTTTTTAACCCCAAACTAGAGGGAAGAGACGGATTAATACCTTTCCCAATTGTATTTGTGCGTAAGTGAATGCAGGGAATTCAACTGGAATTCGAACTCGGCTTCCCGATTTGTCATTACGAGTCGCTATCCACTGCACCACAACACCCATTTATAAATCTGTCGCGCGAATGGAATATTGCTGTAACACCTGATCTGATTATTCTGCTATGAATTTCAAGATTCTTGACATATTACAAAATAATAATATGCAATGGCATTGATTGTGATCTGGCATTTCAACCTCAGTCCTTCTGCCAGATTCCTAACCTGCCTTCCTATTTGCTTGTTCTATAAATGTTTTCATGAACTTTTTTATGATGAACTCTTCTTTTGATTATATTCATTGTAAATATTTATTGATGTTTCATGTTATTTTTCCCCATCCCACAGACAAATATTACCTATAGAAAAGAGTTAGGACTTTATAGAGACGTGAGGTATTATGTTGACTGTATTGATAATGGTGAGTAAAAAATGTGTCTTTTTGTTGTAAGGAATACTGTGGTATATTTGGTTCAGTAATCGTTGCTAGCAAGGTTAAAGATAAGATTGAAGACCAACCTTCCCTATACCTCTTTTGGCCTTGTGTCAGACTTTGTTTTGTTCAATATAAATGTTGCTTTCCTCTTTGTTACCTAGCCGTTACAAAATTAAACTCGGTTCTAGATTGATAGTTATGTCTCGTTATTTTACAGTTAGAAAAGCAACCTTAATATATGTCAATTTTTCTCTCACATTCTCGCGTGTTGAAGGTTTTTCCGGTTTCTTGCTTTTTAGTCAACTTTGAAATTTAAAAATGTAAACGTAATCTCAAATGTCTTCTCGTTATTTTATTGTTGTAGACTAAAAAAGGGACTGAATGAGAAAAAAAATCCAAAACGGAGGTTGGAAAATGAAGTAGTAATCTTTACAATATCAACATAATACAATATTCACCAGCTGAGTGAAGTAGATAACAACTGCTAGTAGTATAGGATTAAAATCCTATACCATCTAACGATTAACTCAAACGAAAACAGTAAAATTGCACACCCGCAAAATTGGCTCAAAACTGCTAAAACCGTTTTGGACAAACCCAGACCAAGGCAAATTTCACAAGTCAGTGTGAAAAGAAAGATTCTGAATCCCGGTTGGAGAGGAAATAGTAAATTGACCTATGACCCCTGTCAATTTTTTTTTTTTTGCACACTTAGAAAATGGTTATTTTGTTCGGAGCCGATCACATGACTAAAATCCACTACTTATTCACGTCCCTTGACTGGTCAAATCAGTCCTAGATGGGAGCAGTTAGCAAAAGAAGATGCCTCGTCGACATACATGCATTCTTTCTCCTAATCTTCCTTTCTTCGTTTTCACCTACACACCATCAAAGAAAACAACAAGAAAAAATACTTCGACTGACTTCGATAAGTACAATCTCTTTTATTGCCTGACTTTCTTCACTTTTTCTCCGGCCATAAAAATGAAAACGAACACAGAATTTTCTTTTTAACTTTTGTACATCCACACATTCTACTCCTATCAACTATAAACTCTGAATTTCTCTCGAACAATTAACTACTTACATTTTCTTTTTATACATTTTCTTCTTCTTACACATTTATTTATTTATATTACATTATTCTGTTCTGTAAATACATTTTCACTTCTTTTTATAAATGTTTTATTTCGGTTTAATGTGATAGATACCGACTTGGCAGACCGCCTGCAGTCTCTCTCCCACCGGCGCGACGTGGCTTCCCTGTGTCTCTTCTATAAATAATTCCATGGCTTCTGCTCCGATGAACTTAGATCACTAGTGCCCCCTAAATACGAATTTGCACGAGATACTAGATTAGCAACTAGATCCCACCCTTTTACAGTGAAACCGATTAAATGCAGCCGTAACTTCTACTCCAACAGTTTCTTTCCTCGCACTTCCCGACTGTGGAATTCTGTTCCAAATGATTGCTTCCCGACGGCTACAATCTCCAGGAGTTTAAATGTAAGGTCAATAGACACCTTCTAACACACTAACCTGCTCCCATTCTATCAAACACTCTTCCCATCTGCCCAACCCTCATCCTCGCTATCCTTACTCATCTGTCACCTTCCTCCTGACATTCCCTATGTCTAACCACTCCTTCTCTTTACCTTCCCCTATGTAGCCCTATGCGCAATAGTGGCAGTAGAATGCCTTGCTTGGGGTGAGATGATTAAAAAAAAATGTTTACTTTAATGTATAAACAAAATATTTTATCCTTCCACATTTCAACATCCAACCTTCAACCTTCTAATATCTTAAAATTTTGGGGACTTCGGTTCTGTTTGATACAAGACTAATTTGACAAGAATCACCGAAGCCCCTACAGTGGTGAACTGATAGACAGCAATATACTGTTTAGCTGCTTCCTTACTTGAGACAAAATGAGGCACAAGGCTTTTTAATGTGGGTGATTCGAGCCATAAACCTCAGTCAAAAAATAATTGTCTATATTTTTCCAGACGAGACTCTAACATTCGACAGAACCTTGTTTTAGCTCTTCTCTGTCCGAAAGTAGGGATTCCGACAATGTCAGGAAAGCGTCTTAATAACGTTAATCGCTAGACAGCAATATAGATATTTAGCTGTCTCCCCACATCAGACTAAATGTGGCAGAAGGCCTTTTTAATGCGGATGATCTGAGCCATATAACTCGTGCATAAACCATCCTTTTCCTTAGGTGAAACTCTACCCTTCGGTGGAGCCACGTCTAGGTTGCTCTCTGCTTAAAGACAGAGTCGACAACATAGGAATTGCGTCTGAGCGACGTTAATCGCGAGACAGTAATATGAATATTGAGGTGCCTTCTCCCTTGAGACAAAATATAACGCAAGAGCTTTTAAATATGGATAATCCGTACCATATAGCTCCGGAAAAAAATTAAATGTTTACGTATCTCCCGATGAGAATTTAAAAATTCGACGGTGTCTCACCTTGCTACTACTCTGCCCGAAGACAGACAGTCAGACAATGTCAGAATTTTGTCTTAGCGACGTTAATCGCTGGGCGGCAATTTAGCTCCCCACACACTTGTGTCCAACGTAATTTTGAGGATTGGGACAAATTCATTAATGTTTATTTTAATATACGTATTTAATGTTTATTTTAATATACGTATTTATTAATGTTTATTTTAATATACGTATTTAAATACGTATATAACACGTATCTTCTTAATTTCTTTTGGGGTTTTCTTTATTGTCTACTTTCCTTAATAAAGTTTTTTCTTTTACTCATATACATTCATTCTCAATAATCAATCTTAATGGTTTTCCTTAGTAGCCTTCTTTTTAAAGAAAGGACTAAAAAAAAGAAGCTACACACCAAAATTTACATATACTTACAGGATGAGTAAATTGACGTTATTATATATTGTTAAATTCACGTATACTCGTTGTTAATTTTTATTTAGTCGATTGCACTGTATAATAGGGTCAGTTGGGCACCATCTGTGAGAAAAAGACACCATAACGCTATTCACTCTACCATAAATTTAGAAACGGAATACTGGCTGGCATTCGCGCTGGAAGCTTCTATACGAACATTAAACAGATTTTACGTGCTAATTTTGGAACAGTGCAAAGGATGCGGAAAGAGTTGGATGAGCTTAATGGTGATTATGAAAGTGTTCAAAGCGATAATATGTGATGGCGACGCTATGCCTCCTTACATCTTCCTAAAGAACCTCAGACTCAATACGGAGTCCTATATCAAGTGACCTGGGGATGTAGTGCTGCCTTGGGTCAAGAGAATGGCTGCAAGAAGAAACTATATCAGCCAACAGGACTCTGCACGATGCAACACAAGAAGAAGTACCCTATCATGGCTGTCGGACAAGTTCTTTAACCACATCTACCATACATCAGGCCGTATAGTTCTCCAAACTGAAATCCCCTTTGATTAATATATGTAGGGCGTATTGTACGAAAGAAAAGCTTCTTGAAATATCAAGACACCCTGACGACAAAGATAATGGCATAATTCACCAACCTAAGCAAGGAGACTGTCAAAAAAGTTGCAGGAGATTCCGAAATAGCCTGGAGTTAAAGCCAATGGCGATTTTATTGAATAAATTTGCTCTTTAATTATTTCAAGACATTTTTGTGTAATTCTGGTAAATATATCTGCTATAATGAAATGTCAATATTATTTTTATTTTTCATGAACTCAGACGAGAATTTATTCATCCCATATATTTACTGTACTATTAACTGACAAATTTAGGAACTAAATAAGGTTGTTTGATAGATATATTTTCGTATTCATATTCGTCTTCACAATGAATTCTAGACAGTAGCAAGGATCTTAGAATTGACTTTTAAATGGCCTCCTAGACGAGATCAAGTGCCAAGTAGGCATCTACACAACTGACACCACCATTTACTCCCGCATCAGTAAGAGACCCGGTGTTGCGGATAAACATAATCTCGCTGCTGACCTTGAGAGGGATCTACATTCTGTGGTGAATTGGGGTAAGAAGTGGCTTGTAAATTTCAATGCGTCTAAGACCAAGCTGTTGTCTGTCAATCATCACAGGCAATCTCTCTTGCCTTCCATAAGCATGGACCAAGCGAGTCTCCCTGAGAGCAGTACACTGCGCCTCCTCGGCCTTACCCTCTCTTCTGATCTCAAGTGGAACCACTACATTGAGTCAATAGCTAAATCCACTGCTAAGAAGGTTGGTTCACTGTGTTGGGCCAGGATGTTTTTCCCGCCTGAATACATCCTGCATATATACAAATCAACCATTCGTCCGTGCATGGAATACTGCTGCCATATATGTTCAGGCGCCCCTGCTGTTCATCTCAGTGTTCTTAACATGCTCCAAAGGAGAATCAGTAATGTGATAGGTACCGACTTGGCAGCTCGACTCCAGCCACTTCCCCACCGACGGGATGTGGCTTCTCTTTGTCTGTTCTATAAATACTTTCATGGCTTCTGCTCCAACGAACTTAAGTCATTGGTGCCTCTGCAACAGGTGTTTACTCGTGCAACCAGATTGGCAACTAGGTCTCACCCATTCACAGTTAAATCAACCAAATGCAGACGACAATTCTACTTCTGCAGCTTCTTTTCTCGTATTTCTCGCCTGTGGAACTCGCTTCCATATTCTTGCTTTCCTGACGGCTACAACCTACAGGAATTTAAATACAATGTCAATACTCATCTCTTAACCACTTGACTGTAGTTCTCTCTTCACCACCCTGTATATCCTTTCCTTTCTCTCCACGTTTGCAACTGTCATCACACCTGTATTCCCATCCTTCTCTTGCTCCTTTCTAACTGGTTCATCTTTCTCTTCACTCTCTTCTACTTAGTCTTTTTACTCAGATGTATCCCCCTGCACATCAGTGGTGTTGCCGCCTTGCTCGGGGTAATACGATTAAAAAAATCTATACAGGTGAAAAGAACCAACATAAAAGAACATAATTCGATTAACACAAATGTAAAGTCTACTGAGGTCTTATTATATATATACTAGCATCATAGCCCGGAGTTGCCCGTGCAACTCAGAACATTTTAATTTATTCAGCGGATGAAACAAATACATTTACATTCGCTGAAGACACTTAAAATATAATCTATATATATGAAGGCAATCTGTGAATCTGTGTGTGACTGTTCCCTATGCACGCCAACATTTTTAATATTTCTTTTGTTTCAAAATTACGGGGAAAAAAACTCACATTTTTTTGTTGACCAAATGAATTTTTAAAACGTCGGAATAAAAATTAAATATAAATGCTCATTTCTTTTCTTTCAATAAAACATATTTTAGTCGCGTTTGTCACGTGTGATTTGATTTCTCTGACGTAATTCAGCAGTCATCTTAGATCTTAGATATTTTACGGAAATAAAACGTCGGAATAAAAATTAAATATAAAAGCCCATTTTTTTCGTCGCGTTTGACACATTTGATTTATTTTCTGTGACGTAATCTATCCACCATCTTAGATCTTAGATGTTTTACGGAACAAATGTAAACAATCTGCACCATTGGCCAAAAATTGCGAAAGGAAAAATTGCTGAATTTAAACTCAAAAATATGTATCGACCTGGCTTCCCTGTAGATATGTGTCCCTAGAAAGTTTGAATGGCGTAGCTTAAATAATGTAGGCGTGCATAGGGAACAGTCACACACAGACTCACAGATTGCCTTTTATATATATATATAGATAATATTTGAAAGACGGTGAAAAAAAATGTTTATTTTTTTCATAGGTGCTCTTTCTGGTAACGCTTTTAGCTTTTCTAAATAAACATGTTGATTGGCAAATTTTTTTTGCCTTAACCCTCTAGGGCCATTCGTATCATATTTGATACAGTATTTCCCTATAAGGAAACATTTGGTATTTCCCTATAAGGAAACATTTGGTATTCATTGACTGAGCAGTCAGTACTGCTTTCATTTGAAATTTATAAAATATTTCTCTTAAAAAAATTTTCAGGAAAATATTTCTTTCAAGGCTTGTTTTCATACTGTATCAAATATGATACGAATGGCCCTAGAGAGTTAAGAATTTAGCGTAAATTTACCGATTATTATCAAAATCACAGCTGTTTGGTCTTAAAATTCCTGCGAGATATGCGTGTTTTTCGTTATATTTCTTCATAGATGAATTCTTTGTTTTCAAAAGATGATTTTTTTTGTTCTGGAGTCGTATAAGAAACACTATGTTTCCTAACCGGTAATGACATTGTCAAATATTTCTGTATTATTTAAAAGATGAGATGAAATGTGAAGTCAACATTGCGTCTTCTCGTCAATCAAGAATCGAGCCACAATCTGAATCTCTCTCTCTCTTTTTCAATTTCTTTCTTAATATATATATATATATATATATATATATATATTTGTGGGGGGGGGTATGTGTATGTTTTTCTTATTATTCAGAATATACAGCACTGTTTTCTTATGCATATTCAGTCTTTTTCTTAGTCGAACATTTAATCTTCGATCTGAGCGAAGAATGATTCGCAATCTGGCGATATTCGCATTTCTTTTTATGTGTCATCTCCCGCTTCTTATGTACTATTCCCTCAACTCAGATACTTCATAGCTCCTATTTCCATACCTCATTTTAATCAGAGTAAAGTTTCGCTTTTAATAAGGATAATCGTTCATTTTAAACTATTTTCGTAACAAAATTGCCTCAGATTAATTTCAAGTATTTACCCCCAACAGTATAACATAAACATGTATTGTGAGGGAGAAACTGGTCAACCCGAGAAAATTTGCATACGAACGATATTGTTAGCCAATAGTCAGCAGGGGTCTGCGATTCGAAGCGCTATATAACAATAGATTTTGTCAGTCGGGAACAAGTGTTCTTGATGTGTAGACAGTCGCAGCCTACATTTAAACGAGACGAGACGAGACAAGACAAACGCATATATATGTATAATATAAGTATTTCAGGATGAGATAGATGAATTGTCGTCTCAATTATGAAAAAAATTAACTAAAACTGACATCTCATTTTAATCTATTTAGCAAGATTATATACAAATAGAATAGTAAAGAGTAAATTTAAGCAATAAAATCGTTTTTGGCCCTAAACTTCGACCCCCTGACAATTATATAAAAATATGTTGAAATACAGAAGTGTAAATTTAATTAATAAAATCGTAACTGGCTTCAACCACGGACCCAGACGACTGCGGTATGTCCTACATCTCTTCTTGACTTATCCCTTTAGTTTTTTAATGCTACCATAATTCTCACCTGTTAGACAGAGTTTTGTTTCTCTCTCTCTCTCTCTCTCTCTCTCTCTCTCTCTCTCTCTCTCTCACTCATAATAATCAAGGAGGTAAGGTGACCAGATGTAAATCGTGATGTGGTCGCAGAAATCTTTGACAGACCACGACTGGGTTATCCTTCTTATGTGGCATGGTGCAGAGTCCTGTTGACAAACATAGGCTCGTCCAGCATCCATCCTGGACCGTGTTGTGCCTGTGAACCTGTGGGAAGATGAATAGTGCAATAACGTCGCTATCACAAGTTATAACACCAAACACTAAGAGGTTGACAGAGTATATTATTCAATTCTTTCGGAATCCTTCGCATTGTCATCAGGTTTAAAACGCTATGAAATATTCTTATTGAAGCTTCCGTCACGAATGCCAACCTTCCAGTTGAATTCCTTGCACTTACTTCCGGCCATATCACGTTGAACAGACCGGTTCTCGCTCAATCACCGAAGTTAAGCAACGTTGAGCCTGGTCAGTAGTTAGATGGATGACCGCTTGGGAATAACAGATGCTGTGAGCCTTTAGTAACGGATGTGCGTTGTGGTGCAGTAGATATCGCCTCGGAAAGAGAAATCGATGAGCCGAGTTCGAATTCCAGTTGAATATCCTGCATTCACTTAAGCACTGGTACCCTTGTGAAAGGTATTAATCTGTCCCTTCCCTCCAGTTATGGGCTAAATAACAGGATAGGACTTGGGGACCCTGCCCTTAAAAACAAATCCCAATGAATCTTGATACTTGAAAAAAATGTATTACTAGACACAAAACTTATATAAAAACAACAATAAATTGTTGAAAGAAAAAGGTATTACCAGCAATAAATAAATAAAATTTAGTTGGCAATAAATGATCCACTGAGGTTGATATGCCATAAAAACAAAACAACCAACGAACCAACTTAAGCACAAATACCCTTGGGAAATGTATAAATCCGTCTCTTACCTTCAGTTATGAACAGAACAGATTGGGTTCTATAGCCTTGGCTGGCAACCAGTCAACAGCCTACATTCACTCACCAGAATGCAATGGCAACCTACTTCGAGATAATATTCTGCCCAGTCAGTCATGTCTCATTCGAGACATGATCGCCCAAGCGTTTAACACGAATGGCATTTAACTGACTGACTGTATTGTGTTATTTTGTTTTTCTCAATAACGGTGCCCAACTGACTGTACTGTGCAGTAAAAAAAAAAGACAAACTACGCATATGCGCAAAATTAAAATACAAAATGACAATAATCTGCACAACGCACACAGTATAACATGAAAAGTACTGTGATTTGATATTCGAAAAAATAATTTTATTTGTAACGTATATCTAAGAAAAATATGAATACATGCAATTCAAATTATAATTTGTGATTATAGCTGTTTAAAAATATAGAATTAGATAAAATTAAACTTTTTAATGGAATTTTATTAACATGTTTCACAGTATATATATTAATATTATTTTCTTCAAGTATTACTAGGTTGCCCAGAAAGTCCTGACTCGCTTAGGAAACGTTAAGAAAAAAACAAATCATATCTGGTGGAATTTCAAAAGAGTACTGCCTTTCGATCTTGTTTTACATTGTCGCGCGATCAACGCTAAAATTTATAACTTGCAGCTCGACCATGTACATGTCAGATTAAAGAAAGAGTATTCTGCTTTGGTCAATCGAGGTCGGGTTTCATTTCAGCAAGTCAACGCGAGACACACCCTGCCAGGTTGATTAAGAAGTTCAAACAGGTGGACAATGTTGAGATTCTTCCACACCCATCATTCAGTACTGATGCTGATTCGAGCGACTATGGCGTATACCGCTCACTGGCACACTTTCTTTGCGACCAGCAATTTAACACTTGTGATGAAGTGAAAAAAGTTTGTTTACAAGTTGTTGTTTTTTTTTATTCAAAGTCAATGGATTGGTAAGTGGGGAGATTAGGATGCTGGCTGATCGTCGAGGATGATTGATTTATTTTGAAGAATTAAAGTTGGTGTTGCTTCATAAAATTTTGTTGTGTTCTCTACGCTTCCAAAGTGAGTCAGGACTTTCTGATCAACCTAATATCTCTACCAGAAATCGTAATAGTAATATTAGACGTTTCCCTGTGTAGTGCTTTCGGTAGAAATTTATAAAACCTTTCTCTTAAAACACTTTTATAGCAAAACCGTTTACCCTAACCTGTAATAATGAACATATTCATAACAAATATATGTTAAGTTTGGATGTGATAAACCTGTTCACCAGAATTTCTACAGATGAGGCCCTGACATTCGTTCAAAACTGCCGTGGGAGAACCTACTAAAATTCCAGTTGATTGAGAATATATATACTGATGATACAACTGTATATGCGTGCACCTCTAATACCCTCGATGACCAGAACTTGGCAACTGGTCTCTCTTCTAACTTCAAACTAGAAGCTCAATAGGGAAAAACTGGCTGGTCACATTCATTGCTTCAAAGACTAAACCACTGACTTTCGTTCATTGCTGATCGGACCTAGAACTTTCACCAGTCGTGATACACGGACCTTCCCTCGAGGAGTTTATCTCAATCCAGATCTTGTCATACATACGATTATTTGCTAAAGGTTGTGAGGAAATAGTCGATTTTCTGTATTATTTCAGCAAATACGTCCTACTATTCTCTACCTTTACATGAGGAAGATCAAAGCGAAAATTTAGTAAACTTGACAAATATGGAATGGAGTGAAGATGGAACTCATTACTCAGTTGTCACAATTCTAGCGTGACTACTAACAATTACACCATGACACTCTGATGATAAAATAATAATCAACTATTGACTTGCAGAATGCTTTGGTTGGAACATCTTCGAATTTATAACTGTTAAATAGTCATATTAATTTTTAAAGTTTATTTTTTTATCGATAATTATTTCTTATACTTTTTTTAATCATTTCACCGCAAGCAAGGCATTCCACCGCCACTATTGCGCATGGGGTTATATAATGGGAAGGTAAAGAGAAAGAGTGGTTAGATATAGGAAATGTCAGAAGGAGGTTGATAGATGGGTAAGGATACCGAGGCTGAGGGTTGGGTAGATGGGAAGAGTGTTTGAAAGAATGGATGCGAGATTACATTTAAACTCCTGGAGATTGTAGCCGTCGGGGAAGCAATCATGTAGAAGGGTATTCCACAGTCGAGAAGTGCGAGAAAAGAAACTGTTGGCGTAGAAATTGCGGTTACATTTTGCCAGCTTCACTGTAAAAGGGTGAGATCGAGTTACTAATTTAGTATCTCGTGCAAATTCGTACCTAGTGGGCACCGGTGATCTAAGTTCATCGGAGCAGAAGCCGTGAAAGTATTTATAGAAGAGACACAGGGAAACCACGTCGCGCCGGTGAGAGAGAGACTGCAGCCGGTCTGCCAAGTCGGCATCGATCACATTACAGACTCTCCATTGTATTTTGTCAAGAAGCCCGAGGAGAATAGCAGGGGCACCAGATGTGGCAGCAGTATTCAATACACGGCCGGATGGTAGATTTATATATGTGCAGGATAGATTCAGATGGAAAAAACTTTCGGGCCCTGCACAGAGAACCAACTTTCATAGCAGTGGATTTAACAATAGATTCGATATAGTCAGTCCACTTGAGTGTGAGACCAAGGAAGCGTAGTGTTTTACTCTCTTGGAGGCAAGCCTGGTCCATGCTAATGGGAGGTAGGTGCGATTGTCTATGATAGCAGCATCGTTTTAGAAGCATTAAAATTTACGAGCCATTTCTTACCCTAGTCCACTACGGATTGGAGGTCATTTTCAAGCTCGGCTGCAAGGTTAGCTTTGTCGCCCACATCAGATGTTTGATCAAGGCGAGAGTAAACTGTGATATCGTCAGCGTACATACCTACTTGGGATCTTATGGTATCACGGAGATCATTAATGTAAATCAGAAAGAGGGTAGGACCTATGACAGAGCCTTGAGGGACATCCGCGTTCGTATGTTAGTTCTGGGAGGCATGTCCCTTTAATACCACCTTCAATGTGCGATTAGAGAGGAAAGATTGGATTAGGTTAAACAAATGCCCAGTTATACCATCGCTCGGCAGTTTGCATAGAAGGCCAGTATGCCAAACTCTGTCGAACGCTTTAGAGATATCTAAGGCAACGCTTCGGGCTTCGCCATTCTTGTCGAGAGCCTGGTATATATACTCGGTGATGATCGTTAGCATATCAGCAGTATACCTGGTGAAGCGGGAACCATACTGCTTGTCCGAGAGGAGCCTGTGTGCTGTGAGATGCTGAACCACTTCGGCGTTATAAAAGTATTATATTTTACAGGTTAAGAATGTAAGAAAAACAATGGGAAACATGGGGTCAACTCGAACAGGTGTATCCAATAAAAACGACGTTTACAATAAAAACAATGATGGAATGTTTAATCCCTTGACTCGATTATTTATAAGAGCAAGAAAAGTGTGCATTATGAATTGGCATGCTGCAATATCCTAACGGTTATCGGGTGGACTGTGTAGGGAGCTCGGTGATGCTTGGTAAATTGGCCCTTTGCCAAATATGACCGAAGTTCCCACCATGTAAATATCAGAAGGTTGAAGTTTGGATGTTGAAATGTGAAAGGATAAAATATTTTGTGTGTAAATTAAAGTAAAGATTTATTAACAGAATGACAAAATTGTAAGAAGAAAAATATAAATGAATTTTGTTAAATGAAAACTATAATATATTTGTGTGAAAAAAAATGTTCATTGAGAAAATGCATGCAGTTTTGTCGTTAGAATTGTTCAAAAAACATGTAGGTATTTAAAAGGTCCACAGAAGTTTAGCGTTCATGGTTTGATAGTAGCAAGTAGCTAAGTGTCCTGTGCTTATACGGATAGTAATAGATTGTGAACTGTTATGTTCCTACTTCTTTGTGGTATGTCGGCGACAGGTTGAGAAAGAAGAAATGAAGAAATAGTACTTAGCGTGTCCTGTTGTTGTTGTTGTTGCTGTTGCTGCTGATGTTGTTGTTCTCTTTGATGGCGTGAAGTGAAAATGAAGAAAAGAAAATTTGACAAAGAGGTAGAATCGATATGTGACGCGCACTCACATCCGTGTCGGCTTCTTGAAATGTCTTTTGCTACATTGCCACAAGGTCCGTCAGCTTTGGCCGGTCACGGAATGTTCTTAAGAGATTTTATTTTTTATGTGTAAAAAAACGCCATATATTAATTTTCGATTTGAAATCCAAACACGATCCAGAATTTTCCACTTTACACTGACTTGTGAATTTTTCTTGGCCTGGGTTTTCCAAATTGTTTTTAGTAGTCTGAATCCAACTTTTGCGGGTGTGCAATTTTACTTTGTTATTGTTTTTTTGTAATGCTCTTAGTCGTTTGGATATGATTTTGCAGCTGTTTCAAATTATTCTAGAGCCGATTGATTAGAATGTGACGAGACAAAACACAACACACATGACGTGAAGATTGCGTTCAAGCAGGGAACAGACTTTCGGTGCTGGGTGTTTATTATTATTATTATTATTATTATTATTATTATTATTATTTAATGTTCATTTTCCACCTACATACGCTGTATCTCTAATACTAGAAATTACCAATAAATAATAATTATAGTATACATAAAAACTATAGTTGTATTATATATATATATATAAGACTTTGATTTCAATACAATGGCACGATCACTCACCCCAATAAACTCGATAAATTCATCAACCTTTCCAGCCACGAACTAACTAAACACCAAAAAGAACTACTCAACCTCGGACCTAACTGCCATATATACCGTAAGTACAACCAGCCCACTAAAAAAATTGAAATTGAAACACTCTATCAAAGCATCACTAAACTAGAAGACGAAAAACTTATAACAACTAAACCTGAAAAGACCTACTTAAGGCTGAGGCACTCAAGGATCGACATGATAAAAGCCGAAGCTCCTCAAAAATTCTCTCCAAACAACTAAAAATGCTGTAGAACACGTAGATGTTTTTACCTACTGTTCATGCATTTACTTTTATAAGGAGTGCTCGATACAACGTAGAGCATTATATTATAATGATTGTTACAATGGTTTATAAATTCATAGTATCACTACACAAAACATTTTCGCGTTTCGAAGCTGCTACGTGCGCTTCTCATCGAGTGATAAGTTGAAATATACATATATTGTTTAATTATGGGTAATTCTCTTATTTATGAGAGTGGTGTGTGCTCGATATCCCAATACCCGAGATAATGATATCAGCAGATCAGACACAGAAATTAACACTTTATGGTGTCTGTAAAATTCATGAAACATGCAAAATTCTGATAACATCTTTTCAAGATTGTTAATAGATTTGCCTGGTCTGATAATCGGAGTGGATGTAATACTGACAGTTACCATAATGTGTTGCTTTCTGCACATGCACACCCACACACACACAGACAAAATACCCCACAAACGAACATACATAGTAACCCCTAAAATGTATTCACTCTTAACTAAAATTAAATTAAATTTATAGAATTGAAACAAGGTTAAGTAACAATATATATATATATATATATATATATATATATATATATATATATATGTATTATTTAATCGTTTGAGTGTTTAATTACTTAGTTTTTGGTCATGATAAAATTAGACCAATGCACATTTGCATTAAAATTGTTCAATAGATTTATATTGTAGAACTTTTGAATATGTTACATTTGTAAACGAGTTATTACGCGACCGAGGTTCCTACGATGAGTGGTGTCTTCAGGCGATTATATATATATATATATATATAGGCTGGACGCCTAAAAATGTACTATCTTTTTGATTTCTACTTTAGTTTGAATATTTATAAACAGGCATTTAATTTAATATTTAATTTAAACCATTAATCTTCTTTCTTAGTTAATAAATATGAATAATAATAATTTTCTACATTAATCTTGTTTCAATTCTATAAATTTAATTTAATTTCAGTTAAGAGTGAATACATTTTAGGGGTTACTATGTATGTTCGTTTGTGGGGGATTTTATTTATAAAAGTGATTTTTATACATTCATAGTGTTTTGCCTTTGTTTGGGGGTTAGCTGTTTGCTCATAGCTGGGACCCTAACAGGTGCTACTACACCAGATCAGGCTGGACCTGAGAAAAACAGCGATTAAGATGTGGTTCCACAACCTCTCGAACAGAGTCTTTGCTGCCTGATGCAGTTTGCCGTCATGCCTAGGACCTATATTCTGTTAAATTTTTATGATGTTTAGTACCAAAATTGCTGTTTTCAGTAGCCTACAGATGGAAATACATTTTTAGGCAAGCAAATTGTTTGATTATAAGTACTAAGTAATATAGGGATAGAAAGTTAATTGAATTAATGTGGAGTTACTTGTCACTTTCCTGCAAAATAAGCAAATATTCCTGAAGACTGAAGACATTACAACACTATTCTCATGAACTTTCAAGAAATTTCGAAGTCGGTCTGACCTTAATAACAGTACTCAACCATGTGATTAGTTTCTCCACATTAATTATAAAAAAAATATTTGAAAAATTATATAATAGCCAAATATTGGATTGCTGAACCAGCAGACAGTATTTTGAAAAAAGTACTCAATGATATATATATATATATATATATATATATATATATATATTTCAGAAAGAGTACAAAAGCTCAGAGATTCAAGAGAAAAGAGGAAAGACGGCTTGGGGTCACTGGTGGGACTCAGGTCCCATGAAAGACATAAACACCGAAACTGGAATTAGTTTTTGAGACGCTCATACGTCGAAATCGACGGGAGAGTACATCATATATATATATAGAGAGAGAGAGAGTGAGAGAGAGAGAGAGAGAGAGAGTTAGAGATACAGAGAGAGGGAGAGTATTTCCGATAAGGTAAGTACAGTGTAAATTTCAATGTTTCAAAATTGATTTGCCTTCAGGATAAAAAACACATCCCTGGTGCCAAAGGCAAGATTTTACTGATGCGCCAAGTGAAAAATATCAGTATTAAAACGAAAGGATAAACGAAAGCTAAAAATCGTCACCTCTGGAAAGTAACTACACACAAATTATAGAAATTGATCTGTTTTTGTTCATTGCAATATGCAAAATTGTTACCGGGTAAATGGTAAGTGCGTAATTTGATGAAATCACCGTTGTCACTAATGGCTGAAATGATGAAGGCTTCAGTAGTGAATCACACGCAAAAAAAAAAAGAAAACACACACACACACACACACACACACACACACACACACACACACACAAAATCAAACAAAAAAACAAATCTCTCTCTCTCTCTATCTCTCTCTTTCTATATATATATATATATATATATGTGGCAATAGAGTAACATTTTGTCATTTCCAAGAAATTTACAATCTTTTCACGTGTTAATTAAATAAAATAAGCGTTATAATAAAAACATTTTAATTGATTGATTAATTTGGTTGATAAGTGTTATCGAGCCACTGGAGGATATTTAAAGACAGAAAATATTTTAGTGTAAAGATTTTTTTGGATGACATAGAAACAGTTTAGTGATCTATGTATGGCTAATTATCACATAGGTGGTCGGGGAGAGAAAAGGCGGATTCATATCTTTCCCAATGGTATTTTCGCGTAAATGAATATAAAAAACTCAACGTAAATTGAAACTCGGATCCTCGATTAAAAATTCGGAACAAACCATTTCACTATCCAAACCTCTAATCTTGCAGCAATTTGTATACCAAAGCAGTTACTCATCTCCGTACTGATCGGGCTCGAAGTTGCTATTTCCCCGTGTGGTGGACGTAGGCTAAATCATATCTTAGGGGAATCTATCAAAAAATTTAAACCTTGTTTTCCCCTTGTGATATGTTTCTTCCTTTAGTCTTTATCCGACTAAATTAATGCATACTTGATGTGATTACACATTTGCCCTTTAAATATTTTCTTTTGACATATTTGCTTTGAGTATATGTGCGTTGTGGTGCAGTGGATATCTCCTTCGAACGAGAAATTGGGAAGCCGAGTTACAATTCTAGTTGAATTCCTTGCGTTCACTTCCGCGCACTAACCTATGGAAAGGTATTAATCCATCTTATCCCTCCAGTTATGAGTTAAATAACAGGACATATTGGATTGTATAGCCTCGGCTGTCTTACCACAGAAAAGTAATGGCGACCTACTATGGGATAATCTTTTGCCCAGCCAGTCATGTCTCTTTCGAGGCACAATCGCTCAAGCGTGTATCACGTATGGCACTCAACTGACTGACTGAATTGTCATACATGGCAAAGGACGCGTTCCAGAAGATGAGCAAAATACTAACACACAGGAAAATCTCAATAGAAACGAAGAGAACAGTTCTAGACTGCTACGTGATGTCAGTTCTTCAATACGGCTGTGAATGCTGGACAATATCATCGAAAATGAGAACAAAACTGGAAGCGACCGAAATGTGGTTCTACAGAAGGATGCTACGGATATCGTAGACTGAGCATACAAGCATCGACGAGGTGTTAGAAAGAAAGGCAACAAAAAGGAAATTGATGCTGAGCATCAGGAAGAGACAACTGAAGTTCATGGGACATGCAATGAGGAAGGAGAGCCTGGAGAACCTGATACTGACTGGACAGAAGGAAGGAGAGACAGATGAAGGCAGCGGATAACATATTTGCAGGGACTGATCAGGTGGATGACGGAACGGGGGTTGCCAGGAGCAACAGGAGCAAACATACTAAGAGCCACAAGGGATAGGGAGACGTGGAGAGCCATGATCGCCTACGTCCTGAAGGGACAGGGCACATAGAAGAGGAAGAAGATAAACGCTTTGGGAAACATTTCCCCCCACCCCAGTGACTACTTATTATTTTCTTCGGTAGGCAGGTTGCGAACTAAGGATATATTTAACCCATAGCTAGAGGTCGAAGAGATGGATTAATACCTTTCCCAAATGTAACTGTAAATGAAAGTGAATGAAACGAAATCTATTAGAATTCGAAATCGGCTCTCAGATTCTTCATTCCGAGCCGTTATCCATTAAAGCACGACACACGTTTGGATATATGGCCGAGTGATTTTATTTAGTTTCGTCTTCTTCTTGTTTATATATTTCACTTTTTTATTAAATATCTCTAATTGTCATAGAAACCTTTTACCTTTTGTCATAGATTTTTTAAATTCTTCTGGCCAAAAGTCTAAGACTGCAAAACATTTTATTTTAGAAAAAGAAAAAATTAACACTCAAATCTTATGAAATGCAGTCTATTTTCTATTAGTATCCTGTATTAAGTAATAGCTTGTATGAACTCATTTCGCCTTGATTCAGTACGATGAGGAATATGACACAGGCTAGAGGGCGGAGGCAATATTCTGTCGAAACCCCAGGGGTTTAGAGGTTCTTTATAAGGTCAATAAGAACATTTGCATAGCAGCCTTTTTTTGTTTGAAAGAGAAATCAAGAAGAATTTTGTTAGTTGCAACAGTAACTAGCTGTAATATTATCTAGAAGTCCCCTTCTATGACAAAGTATTCTTGAAGCAACAGATACGTGGCTCTGCAGTATGCTGCCGAGAATACAATGAATTGAACATACGAGGATCGACGACGTTTGAAGCAATATGGAAAGAAAAATAACTTAACCTAAAAGCCAGTAAGGCAGCTGAAACTTCTATAAAGCTTAATGAAGAAAGAGGACTTAGATAGTATGAAACCCACAGAAAAATTTGATGACAAGGGGCTCAGTCAAAGGCAACGTATAAAGTACCTCACGACCTTGTAAAGATGTTTGGCTGAAGGGAGATTAGAAGGGAGAACAACAAAACAAAACTACTTAAATCTATAAAAAGAAGGAAGTGTGGAGAGTCATAATCGTGCTACATAGAATGAGAAGGATTTCACGAATTTTCTCAGAGGTTAAGGTCAATGTTATTTCAAAACCATTCCAACCTAGTGAACTTGACGGTTTTAAATATTCTGTCACTTTCTTTGCTTTGTGTCATTATTCAGCGTCAGTCAGTTAGTTAAGTGCCATACGTGATACACGCTTGGGCGATCATGTCCCGAAAGAGACATGACTGACTGGGCAGGAGATTATCCCGCAGTAGGTTGCCATTGCTTTCTGCGGTAGACTGGTTGCCGACCAGGGCTATAGAACCCAATCTGTCCTGCTATTTAACCCATAACTGGAAGGAAGAGACGGATTAATACCTTTCCCAAGGGTATTTGCGCGTAAGTGAATACAAGGGATTCAACTGGAATTCGAACTCGTCTCTCCGGTTTCTCGTTCCGAGCCGATATCCACTGTAGCACAACGCACATCCGATTTATTCAGCGTAATGTGCTGAAAATATAGATATGAAAGTGAATTACTAGTTTATAGTGTAACAATTCCAGATATATTTGACCATTGTTGTTTTTTTACACACAATCTGAAAATTGATGCCAGCTGTTCCAAATTCATATGGCTCGGAAATCTTTTTGTTTTTATGGTATTTTTTCTTGGCAGTAAGGGTGCTGGAAGGTGTCTACGTTTTAAACTTGTAGACTGTGTATGCTCGATTGTATTCGCTGAGAATCGAAATAATATGGCTAATGACGAACTTGAAAACCTTTTTTTAATGTATTCCTCTTCTTTATTTAGATACTAGCAGTATAGCCCGGCATTGCTCCGGTGTAATGAAAGCTTTAAAACTAATCCATGGTCCTGGAGCGCAGATTCTTTGGAGGTTGGTACGAAAGACTAAAAAGCAATAGTTGTTTTCAGTTAAACCGAAACCGTAGACTGAAAGAAAAATGAATGAATGTAAATCAAATTTTGATTTCCTGGTATCGATATCAAATAAGTATTTTCGTCGTAAACTGAATTTTGAAGGCTAAATAAGTCCTGTGAGTAAATGTTATCATGGCTGAGACTAAGAACTACAATAATACCTACTTAGAGCCAAACCCGAAGCAAAAACTAAAATAAAAGGTCTGAAAAATACAGACACACAGGCAGATAAACAGACACGCACACAAACATCCTGCCTTATATATATATATATATATATATATATATATATATAAAATTAGAGAAAACTTTCAAAATTCAAAGGTGTCGGATGTACATTTTGACATAGGATCTATAATAGAGATTCTAAGCATCACGTCAGCGACATTGTTTATTTCCAAATGGCGAAGGCCCTGGGGTAGAGTGTGGAGGGGTTTTAGGTTAACAACGGTCAAAAAGTAGAACACGACAGAGCTGGTAGTCGGGGGGTTACAGGGTGTTGAAACGGTATATTTAGGAAGGGGAGGAATAGGAGTTCATATTTTATAAAGATAGACAACTAAATGAGGTAAATTACTTTTTTAAGGTTAAGATTTTGGGTTCTTTGAAGAGATGTATTTAGGCGAGAAGGAATGGGTTTCAATATAAGATTTTAAAATTTTTTATTTAAGTTATTTGATTAAACCTTTTAGGTAGAAGCGAGTTAAATGCCAATTACAGGAAGTTATAAGTTTAAAAATTATTAGAGAAAAAAATTATTAGAGAAAAAATATTAGAGAAAAAAATATATGTATATACATATATGTGTTAACCAAGGAAAAAGGGGTTTAGTAAAAGAATCCATATTTTCTAAAGATAGGCTATTAAAGGAGCTTGGGATAGGAAGGTAGGGGGTTTAAAATACTTTTTAAGGCTAACGTTAGTGTAAAATTAAGATTAAAACTTAAATTGAATCCTTATAATTTATATTCTAACATCTAGTCAACGGGGACTTAAATTCTAAATTTAAGTATTCGAAAAAATTCCCTTGTGGTGGCACTTACTGATTAATTCCCTCCTAAGATTCAGTAGCCGGTGTTGGTGGGGGTAATTGAATATTGAAATTTTTTCCAGTAAACATAGACCGCACCTATCACGAAAATTCCTCGGAATACGGACTGAACCTATCAGTTTCCAGCTAATTTCAGGATCCAGCTCTTCCTCTTTCATTCGATAATATATGTATATATAAATCGTTAATATATATATATATATAAATCGATAATATATATAAATCTACTGCTAAGAAGATTGGGTCACTATGTCGATCCAGGATGTTTTTTCCACCTGAATCCATCCTGCATATATACAAGTCAACCATCCGTCCGTGCATGGAGTACTGCTGCCATTTATGGTCAGGTGCCCCTGCCGTTCTCCTCAGTCTTCTTGACAAGCTCCAAAGGAGAGTCTGTATATGTGATAGGTACTGATCTGGCGACTCGTCTGCAGCCACTTTCCCATCGTCGAAATGTGGCCTCCCTCTGTCTCTTCTATAAATACTTTCATGGCTTTTGCTCGGATGAGCTTAAGTTACTGATGCCTCCTCAACAGGTGTTTACCCGTGCAACCAGACTGGCAACTGGGTCCCACCCATTCACAGTCAGGTTAGCCAAACGCAGACGACAATTCTACTCCTGCAGCTTCTTCTCTCGCACCTCCCGCCTGTGGAACTCACTCCCGTATTCTTGCTTTCCTGACGGCTACGACCTCCAGAAATTTAAAAGCAAAGTTAATACTCACCTACTAACCACTGGACTCTAGCTCTCTCCCCTCCCCTGTATAACCTCCCCTTTCTCTCCACCCATGTATCTGTCATCGCACCTTCTTTCTCAGCTTTCTATCGTTCCTTTCTAACTAGCTTGTACTCCTCACTCTTTTCTAATTAATCTTTCTACATTTGTGTAGCCCCCTGCACATCAGTGGCGTTTCTGCCTTGCTCGGGGTGAAATGATTAAAAAATATATATATATATATATATATATATATATATTATCGATTTTCTGCAACCTTGAAACTTTTGAATATCGTTTCATATGTCTTTATCTCTGAGTGTATCAAATTTGATTAAAATCTATAACCCGATTTTTCGATTTTCGATTTTCAATATTTATCGGAGGTACCTCGACAGAAAACCTAGCTAAGAACACCCGCAGAGTCTTATAGTATAACTGTTTAAATTTTCAAGAAAATCGGTTCAGCCGTTTCGGAGTCTATAGGTAATGGACACACACACATACACACTCACACACACACACACACACACACACACACACACACACACACACACACACACACAAAGTTCCATTTATAAATAAGTTTAGATTCTCGATTGCTTAATATAAAGTTCCTGAAAAATTTCTATGATTAGTCTTGATTCGATGCTTTACTATTTTACTCTATTCTGGGTCTCACCTATTCACAATTAGATCAACCAAATGCAGACGACAATTCTACTTCTGCAGCTTCTTTTCTCGCACTTCCTGTCTATGGAACTCGCTTCCATATTCTTGCTTTCCTGACGGCTACAACCTCCAGAAATTTAAATGCAATATCAATACTCATCTCTTAACCACTTGACTCTAGTTCTTTCTGAACCACCCTGTATATCCTTTCCTTTCCCTCCACCTTTGCAACTGTCATCACACCTGTATACCCATCCTTCTCTTACTCCTTTCTTACTGGTTCGTCTTTCTCTTCACTCTCTTCACTCTCTATCTATACCTTTTATTCTTATGTAGCCCCCTAATCTTTTTACTCTTATGTAGCCCCCTGCACATGAGTGGCGTTACTGCTTGTTCGGGGTGATACGATTAAAATAATAATAATAATAATCTCATTCGGTTCGATATTTTTAGGGTGAGGGTGGTAAGTGAGAGAACCAGATATGTCATTTTTATCAAGGTTGAGTTCCTTTTGAAATTAAATTTCGAAGTAGATTAATGTAAATTTCTTTCCTTTTTTATGGCTCTATGATTCACGTCTGTTTTTTTTTTTTTGTTTTTTTTTGTCTTTCCATTGATGAACTTACGATTTATTTCTCAAAACGTTATGGCAAAATTATTCTCATTAACATAAGATAATTAATTAGAACAGCAACGGGATAGGTGTCCGGTTGCGCTATTCAAATTCATATTCCGTAATTGGCCACAACTAATTAAAATAACAATCAAATTTTGGGAGAGATATTTCCTGCCTGGAAATGAATTGCGCATTTCTTTCATAATAGCAAACATGTAGTTATTATCGAAGGCAAGAAATGTTTTATTCATTACAAGTTTAATATGGCGACATAATAAGGAAAAGCATTCCTAATTCAACAAATCATTTTTTTTTGTACCAGAAAACAATTGTTTTATTTTAAAGAGATGCTATTGAAAATAACTTTATTTTGTTCTGGTAAAATACCGAATACTTTAGAAACCTCTTGTTAACGAACATATACTACCCGCCATAATTTTTAGGCCACCCAAGTGTTTTTAAAAAATGTTGTCTTTCATACTATTTTTTAGTATTTATTGCCAAGTGAATAATTATAAATGAAAATAGAATGGTTCCTTTTGTTAATATTGCACAATAACATGTGCATCAAATGAATTTATAAATATTTAATAATTACCTATATTACAGTTTCATCAATGAAAAAATGAAGAAAATATAGGGTGATTCGGATGAGTTCATCTTTGCTTCTTTGCCTTGTAAAATTTTGCAAAATAATAATAACAAAAGAACCATTCTATTTTCATTTGGCAATAAATACTAAAAATAGTATGAAATATATCATATCTTTAAAAAAAAAACTAGTGTTGCCTAAGAATATGGCTGTTAGTATATATAGATTAATAAATAAAAGTTAACGTGCATTCATCTTATTCCTATTCAGTGTTTTGCCTGATTTGTGGAGGTAATCTCAGTAAAGGTCAAAGAAAACATGGGGTAGATGAACATTAAATTATATTTATTACTATTAATTCCTTATCAATTGAATCGTCTTCCTAAAATTATAAAGGTTGTTTATCTTAAAGGAATATATTTCATAAATAACCTGATCAAACTGATACTTCTTTCTTTTTTTGGAGCGGATGAAAGTTTGTGCATATATACTTTTGTGGTTATTTTTCTATAGGAATATTCTTTGTAGGACTGCTGTACACATTCTCATTTCCATGTATACATTCTTACTTCTACATCTATACTTAGATTTCTTCTCTGTATATATCATTCTCTTCTGTCTCAATCTTTTCACTTCCCTCTTTATCTATCTATCTATCTATCTATCTATCTATCTATCTATCTATCTATCTATCTATCTATCTATCTATCTATGCCTATTCCCATTAGGTCATATCTATCTATCTATCTATCTATCTATCTATCTATCTATCTAGCTATCTATCTTGATCAAAACCATAAATTACTTCTTAATCGACATAAAGAGTTGATCAGCAAGTGTTGTCATACAAGTAGAATTAAACTCCCTTAAAAAAGTGTTAACTATTCCCTTTCTTCCAATTTCTTCGTTATACTAATTTTCAGACTAAGTTTATTGATAGCGGTCAACTGGGGTTGAATAAAACGGATTTTAAGAACTTGTTGTAGTAGGTATTCCCCAAATGTAAAATATTGAATGTACATCTGATATATATATATATATATATATATATATATATATATATATATATAGAGAGAGAGAGAGAGAGAGAGAGAGAGAGAAGAAAATTTTAAAAACAGTTTCCACTTCAGTGATATATGCGTGACTTTTCAGGAATGAATTGAATTCTTTCGGTGACTCACGTGTGTATACACTGCTTATATACAACACGTTAAAATTTCCCTTCTTTGATTCCATGCGCCTATGGCTTAGAGGGTAGCGATTCCGACGGACACCAAATCGGTCGAGTTTTGAACCCGGACAGAAACAAATGGATGTGTCTAACCACACTGATGAGCTGTGATCCAGCGAAACAGGCTTGTATGTGGATGCGTAATATATATATATATATATATATATATATATATATATATATATAACATATATATATATATATATATATGTTTCTAAACATATACTCTTAAGTATAAAAGACAATGAGTGTCTATTATGTTTAATCATGGGCCGTTCTAAACATTTAATTTTGGCTTTAATTTCAGGTGAAAATAAAGAAAACAATTGTCCAAACTTTGGTTATTTTTTTATGGTTTCGTTCCAGATGAGCTGTTTTCAAAGAGATTACATAAAACATTGCTATGCAACGATAACAGTCAACGTATATTACACACAGGTTTAAAATTTGTAATGCGCTTCTATAACGTCGCACCGCATAAGAGGCCGAAATGTTGACAGAATCATATGTCTAAATGCAATGTAATACGTTGTGACAAAATTGAAATGTGATTTTATTAAGTGTTTGATTTAAGGTAGATGGCCTTCAGTATCTGAATAATATATATATATGTATATTTAATAACTTTGTTTTTGACCTTAAAAAACTAGATCAGTAAACAGTTGTATTAAAAAGTGTTGAATGCAATAATATTGTAGAGCTTTTGAAAATTCTTAATTTGTAAACGATTTATTACGCGACCTAATTTTCTCCCATGTGGTGTCTTCAGGCGAATAGCGATAACTGATTTTACCGTTTTTTAAGAAAGCTCACATAGCAGGGGTTTTTTGCACTCGCAATCTTCAAAATTAGAAGAAATTAGAACGCTTTCATCCATAGTTGTATGAAGCTAATAGGTATTTTATGGTATGGCTACACTTAGTCATAATTTTTCTTCCTTCATTCAGTAATAAATTTTTGTTTTGGAATTACTGAAAGAAAGACCAGAAATTATGATTAAGTGTAACCATACCATAAAATACCTAATTTGTTTACACAACCATGGTTGAAAACGTTCTAATTTCTTCTAATTTTGAAAATTGCACGTGCAAAAATCTCCGTTATTTGAGCGTTAAAAAGTCATGTATATATATATATATATATATATATATATATATATATATATTGATTGATTGATTGATTGATCGATTGATTGATTGATATATTGAGCAAGTGATGAGATGATTCGTTTTATACATGCTACTTTCAATTTTATTTAAATCAAGAAAACAATTTTATATAATAAGAATAATTTTGAGAAGATGATAATTTTTACTGATACAAGAACTGCTTATTAACCCATATCCTAGAGCGAACAGATGATTTTATACCTTTCCAAAGTTAGATGTGTGTAAGTGAATATAAAGAAGGCAAAGAAATTAGAACACGGATCTCCAGTTAACAATGTCGAGCCACTATCCATTATAACAACTGCACATTCAAACTTACAGCACATGGTATTGCAATACGAACATCCGTTTAGCTACTAACTACGCTCGACGATGCTTAATTTCAGTGAACGTACTGGTAACAGTGTTCCAATGTGATGAGTTTTAAGGATGTATATATATATATATATATATATATATATATATATATATATATATATATGTGTGTGTGTGTGTGTGTGTGTGTGTGTGTGACTTAAACTGGCATACAGAAAGTCAGCATTTCAGATTAGTTTTTACTATGACTTTAAGATGAAAGTTTTCCATTAGGCTATTCATTAATTTACGAATTATGTCTACTTTAAAGTTTGGAAAATTATGGAAAACCATGAGACTATCATCTTTATATAACGCAACATCAGCTATATCAACACCATCTGTGCAGTTATATTGTACTAAATAAATAAACCTACAAAATCCGTTGAAAAAGCAGAATCAAATGGTCCCATAGTGATGTCGCATAGGACCTTCGAATTTGACAGTAGACAAAGTCAAATGACTCTAGATTAAATTAATAACACATACTCACCCTACGTTATAATATAATGCTAATTTTATTTAAATATATCTTAAATCAGGTCACCCACCATCTATTAGTACACACATAACATACTCTGTTGAACATAGAATAAACAGCAATTCCTCAACTGAAGATATTTATATAGCGGCTATAAATAGAATGACATAAAATCTTCTGAGCTAGAAAATAATAATAATACCAGGCATAATAGAAATAAAAATGTAATTTCGTACACACCACAGTCTCACCAAATGGTTAGTCCTAATTTAGGCAAGAAACCTAGTTTAGAAATACTTCACAACTAATAACACCCGTAGCAAAATTTTTAATGAGAATACACTGAAACATAGTTATTGATCCACTGATAATTTTGAAATGGTAATAGAAAATGCTAAAACAAAATAATAAATTTGTAATCAGATGCACCCTGTTATAATCAACGACAATAATTCTAATACGTTTAATAGACGTAAACCAAACAAATGTACCCTGCAAAATAGATGTCTTACAGCTACCATTTTCACTGCATAAAATCCAAATCATATCAAACATTACATTGGCAGTACTGAAAACAGATTTAAGACGGGTTTGTATCAGCATAAACTTTGCTTTAATGATGAAATATATAGTAACTCAACTTCACTCTTCATTAGTATTGGCAACTGTAAGATGCAAATAAAACTCCTACAGTAAAAAAATATATCAACATAAGCAAGATCCTGTAAATCATTTGACGAAAATGATTTCTTTGATTACAATAAAAAGATATATAATTACATTCCACATAACTAATTTATTAAACCAACGTAGTAAAAGTACTACTTACTGCCACCACAAGATAATTTACACTATTAAATATATCTAAAATTATCTTAAACTGCTTACTATTTGCTATGAATTATAATCCTACCTCTATATATTTATTATATTATTATTAATTTTATATAACTTAAACCCAAACATAAGTGTTACAGTGCTGTGTACGCTTACTTTCACTACCAATTATCTCTAAAATGGAGTAATTCTGCCTTTAATATTTACTTTACGCCTATTCCCTTACATTAAAATAGTGTTTTTGTATTAACAAAACATTTTAAGACAAATATATATATATATATATATATATATATATATATATATATATATATATATATATATATATTGATTGATTGATTGATTGATTGTTTAATACTTAGATTTTGGTCATAATATGGTTAGACCAGTACATCAATGCAACATAACGTCCATCGAAAATCCAAATATAAATAAAGTGTATATCGGATTAACTAAGAATACTTTTAAGCAGCGCTGGTACTTGCACATAACCTCATTTAAAAACAGCTTATACTGAAACGAAACTTCCCTTTACACATACATTTGGAAGCTAAATGATTCAAAACAAAAACCCAAAGTAAAATGGAAAATCCTAGAAAAAGCTAGAACTTGTAACTCACTTAATGACATCTGCCCTTTATGTCTAAGTGAAAAACTACAAATTCTCCAGTACCCTAACAGCAACGATTTATTAAACCGTAGAGACGAATTAGCAGTAATATGCAAACATCGCAAATATTTCTCGCTTAAATTTAAGTAAACAAAAAAAAACAACCAGAACCCCCCAACAAAAAAAAAACACAAAAAATACTCACAACCAACCCTATAAATAAACAGAAAAAGAAAACAAACCCTATACAATACCAACAAAAAATAATGCAGTTGCAACAGAATAGTAGATAAATAAATAAAAAAAATATATTTTATACTTATAAAATATGTTGTATAAAGGATAGATTTTATAAAATAAATATATTTCTTAAATATTATAAAATATTATATTTTATAATATTATAAAATGGTTTAAATATTATGGAATATTATAAAATATTTCTTTATGAAAGATATATTTTATAAAAAAATATATTTTATAAAAAACAAAAAATAAAAAAAAGCCAAAAGAAGCACACACCCCAATACGAAATAACATACATTAAATTAAGGAGAAACCAACCCCAAAACAAAACAACACCTACCAACCCCTAAACCAAATAACAACATGCAAGGCGCCAGCAGCATCAGATTAATAGATTAACCTATCCTGAACTCTGCCAAAAACAAACACTCAACCCTAAGACCTTAAAAAGGTCAAAGAACTCAAAATACAGACCAACCCCTCTAACACCCAAAAATAACAAATCCAAAACAAATAAACTGGCATTTCAACTAGATAATTCTCATTTCTAAAAAATCACCTGAGGAAGAAACAAAAAACACAATGTGCTGGCTTCGAAACATGAAAACTTTTGTGTAGTGATACTTTGAATTTAAAAACATTGTAACAACCATTACAGTATATATATATATATATATATATATATATATATATATATATATATATATATATATATGATATTTCAATCTCGTTGGATCTAAAATAATATATTGGCTACTGTTTTGCTTCATCTTTATTTAAACTAAAATAACTGGCAGTACTTCTGTTAATACATTGCTATACTTTAATATCTAAATAATTATTGGCCTACGTCCACAATGGTTTTAAGTTATAATAACCTCTCACTCTACTACATTCAGCTAATATCATTTTTTGCTTTTATTAGTATGTTTTAATTTTTATATTTATTGTTTTTTATTTTTTATTTTTTCATATTTATTGTTTTGATTTTTATTTTTTATATTTATTGTTTTTTTTAATTTTTTATTTTTATTTGAAATTTGCTTATTAATATATATATATGACCCTATAACTGAACAACATTTACTAACTGATAATGGTGCCTTAAGCACCGAAACTTGATAGCTTTAGATCTGCAGTATTCACTTATTATAACAATCCTTGTATTGAATACTGCTGCCACATCTGGTCGGGTGCCCATGCTATTCACCTCGGGGTTCTTGACAAAATTCAACGGTGAATCTGTAACATGATCCATACCGACTTGTCAGATCGGCTGCAGTCGCTGTCTCAAAGGCGTGGCGTGGTTTCCCTGTACCACTTCTTTAAATACTTTCACGGCTTCTGCTCCAATTAACTTAGATCACTGGTGGCCCCTAGGTATGAATTTACACGAGCTACTAGATTAGCAATTAGGTCCCACCCTTTTACAGTGAAACCGATAAAATGTAAGCGCACTGACTACTAACAGCTTCTTTACACGCACTTATTACCTGTGAAATTCCCTTCCATATACTTGCTTCCCCGAGAGCTACAATTTCCAAGAATTTAAATGTAACGTCAATAGACATCTGCTATCACACTAACTCGCATCCATTCTCTCAAACTATTTTTCATCTACTCCACCCCCATCCTCAGTATTCTCATCCGTCTATTACCCTCCTCCTGACATTTCCTATAACTAACCCCACTTTCTCATCACTTTCCCCTATGTGACCCCCTGCGCAACAGTGCAGTAGAACGCCTTGCTTGGGGGGAGAGGATTAAAAAAATATCTATAAATGCTCTACATCTGTATTGAACACATTTTTTAAAAAGCAAATATTGAACTGTAGAATATAAATCTATTAGTTTAAACCACTTACATATATTCATGTGTGTGTGTGTGTGTGTGTGTGTGTGATCAAATGATTAACATCGGTATTCTACAGGGAAGGGCATCTATCTCGTTCAAAGTAAATATTTAGCACCCCATTGAATTTATCTAACAATCCATACGTTTACCTTATAAATATTCATATATATTCCCAGCATTAACAATCTAGAGGCTTTAGTATATCTAGAAAGGCCAAAACGTATTTCAAGATTTGGTGATAACGTGCTTTAATCTGTAATGCAACGGATTATGAAGTTTTGGATGCGAAGTATTTGAGAAAATTATCCCAATGATAAATTTGCTAAGGCTATTTCTGTGAGCAGATAATATGGCATCGTCAACAGTTTAAACAAGACTGTCACGCTCAAACCAACCTCATGCTACATGTGATTTCGTTTTCGCACAGCCATCGACGACTTCTGAATAGTTCTGTCTACCGATTTTCAGTCACAAGGGTCAACTCAGTTTGGTTTCATCTTTGACTATATGATTTTCTGTCATTTTCCACGTCGATATGGAGATAACATCTAGACATCACATTGCAGGAAAGCGTCCAAACTGATATTTGAATACATGGTCAGAAAGCTAACGTTCAAACAGTAATCATTCATAAATCTATCTATCTATCTATCTATCTATCTATCTATCTATCTATCTATCTAGCCCGGTTCTTTCTTTCTTTCTTTCTTTTTCACAGTTTTTTATCTATCTATCTATCTATCTATCTATCTATCTATCTAGTTTCTTTTCTATCTCTTTCTTTCTTTCTTTCTTTCTTCCTTTCTTTTATTCAAAGTCTTTGTTATCTATCTATCTATCTATCTATCTATCTATCTATCTATCTATCTAATTATCACAGTTTTTTCTCTCTCTCTCTCTTTCTTTCTTTCTTTCTTTCTTTTATTCACAGTCTTTGTTAACTATCTATCTATCTATCTATACCAGTTCTTTCTTTCTTTCTTTCTTTCTTTCTTTCCCAGTATTTTGTTATCTATCTATCTATCTATCTATCCCAGTTTCTGTTTTTTCTTTCCTTTTTTATTTTTTCTTTCTCACCCATTCTTTTGACTACACATAGACACATACTTATCTCTACCGATATAGATTAAACCACACACACACACACACACACACACACACACACACACACATATATATATATATATATATATATATATATACACGCAGTAAGATAGATCGAATAATGTTTGTACGTCTTCTGTTGAAGGTGTCGTGTAGCGTAAGTGTAATCGAAACGGTATTGAAGGGTAAAGATAGAATTTCACTTAAAGATGCTTGCGTTCACTTAGAGTTAATAACATTCGAAAAAGATACGAATCCTCATCAGTTAGCTCAGTTACAGCTACTCGAGTTTCCTTATCAACATGGACTGACGTTTGAATGAGAAGTCAATACTGCACCACCACCCATAACTTACAGTAAACTCTTGCCCACATTAACAGCCTTGACAAGTATTAGCCATATTATTTGTGAAATGTGGAAATAAATTATTCAAAATTCCGCACCAAATTTTGATTTTGGAGAAAAATGGCTTATTAAATAATTAATTTAGACGTATAGCCTACTGTAAATCACCTTGATGATAGACACGAAAACACAATAACTGAAAAAAGATAATATCTCTATATAGAATATGCTGTATGTATATATGTATATAGGATTGATGTGGAGAAGTTAGTGACGTAACAGTCCTGCAGTTTAACATAATAATATTAACTCCTGAGGGCTTTCTGTTTAATTCTTCATTTCTTTTTTCAATCCGTGGAAAAATCACAATACCTGCATGTCAATTATCTTTTTATCAGTAAACCACTGAAAAAAAACACGATGTTGCCATTATGCATTATCGCAAATCAACAATATATATATATATATATATATATATATATATATGTACACACACACACACACATATATATATATATATATGTGTGTGTGTGTGTGTGTGTGCATATATATATTCATATATATAAATATATATATACGTGTATGTGTTTTTGTGGGTGTGTCTGTGTGGGCCTGCATAAAATAGTGTACATTGAAGTCAAAATTCAGAGACAGCAGTTTGTTTCATGCTCTTGTTTAACTACAATGTGCACATTTATATTTACAGACAATTTATGCCAGATATTGTCCATATTATATCAGTAATTATAGCATGTCTTAAAATTATATTTTTTCTTGTATATATATATATATATATATATATTAAAATTATCTTTTATCTTATATATATATATATATATATATATATATATATTTACTATTTGCGCTCTCACACCCTGATTGAGCACTGAAAGAATGGTAGACTTTGAAAAGCAGTAGCTACTCTCGCATCTAAGCATTCGTTCATTCAGCAATGAATTAAAGCACTCTCAGCTATTGGGCGTGTATAATGATAGTATACACGCTAAAACTTCTGGCTCCTTCTACTGAGCGCCCGTAGCTCGAAGGTAGAATCGCGGACTGACACCAATTCGGTTTCAATGCTGGGTAAAAAGCAATCGGCTGTCTAACCTTACTGATTGACTGTGATAAAGCGAAACAGACTTCTCTGCGGATGACTATTTACGCTCTCACACTCTGATTGAGCACTCTGGAAGAATGGTTAATTTTGAAAAAAAGTAGTTACTCTGGCATCTACGCATTGTTCATTCAGCAATGAATTAAAACACTCACAGCTATTGGGCGTATATAATATACACGCTAAAACGCCTGCCTCCTTCTATCGAGCGCCGTAGCTCAGAGGTAGAATCGTCAACTGACGTCAGTTTGGTCGGGTTTCAAACCTGGGTAAAAATCTGCGGATACTAGCTTTAAAGCCTGGTATTGCTCTGGGCTTTTTTTTTAGTGGTTATGTTGAAATGGTAAGGTCAAGTGCTTGTTCAAAAGGCTCTAGTATGATCTTGTCCTGACACGTAACTTAAAACATTGCGATGTAAATATTGGTTTTTGTTGTATTTTTAAAACGGCATTCTCATTTGATTAATTTTGCCAACGAACCGGAATGATGAATATAAAATTGGAAGAACGGGCGTTACGGGAGCCTGTAAAGGGATGCGATGACCTTGTGACGCAGAAGAAGTTGATGCATTGTCCCTGCAACGTCGAAGTGCTTGGCACCTTGTAGAAAACTCAAAATTGTTATGTCATATGATAAAGTAGAAATGACAAAAAATAATCGTTTTTGTTGGAATATAACTAAGCTTTTCGGATAAATAAACGATCACAAAAAGCAACATTTTCTATTTTTTGTCGCACCCTGTAGGTCAATTGAAATGTTGTTCGTATTGCAAGGCTACCAGAGATTCGATTTTGGTTGAACTTGAGTAAAGCGTCTTCGAAAAATGCATAAAAGTGTACAAAAGACAACAGAAATTATGTTTGTCGATGATTTTTGACGAACCCAGTACATTGACTCGATATATTTTTGTTTACATAAAAGGTTCGGACCTTGATCTAGAAGTTGTCCGATTTTGGTTGAATTCGCATAAGACGTCTATAAAGATAAGAATTCGTAATTTCTAAGTGCTTCGGTGATTTTTGCCGTCCCCTGTAAATCGATTCGCAAAATGTTTGCGTCCATGTCATGATGGAAATTTAGGACGAGATCGGACCAAGGCTTTCGGAGGAGTAGGAGTAGATATGTTTTTGGGATCCTTCAGGGATGTGAATGTTTGTAACATATTTGGATTAATAAATTTGATGTTTTTGATCGTTGTTGATGAAGCAAGAATTTTGATCTCTGAATTGGCTATTCAACAGAATGTAAATTTCAGAATTTATTGAAAGTTGACTCTATAAATAGATAATACGATTTAAATCGAGCCCTCCACCTGGATCATTTTTAATTTTGATAAAATTAATATCAGGTTTTTGTGAATTTACCTATATACACTTCCTTCTTGGGTGTTAATTAGTATATATATATATATATATATATATATATATATATATATATATATATATATATATATCAGTCATTCACATACAAGCCCGTTTCGTTGTATCACAGCTCATCGGTGGGGCTAGACATATCCACTTGTTTCTGGCCGGGATCGAAATTCGACCGATTTGGTGTCAGTCGGAGTCTCTACTCCCTAAGCATTATAGAAGGGAAATTTTAACGTCTTGTATTTAAGCAGTGTATACAGAGAGAACTCAATTCATTTCTGAAGAGTCACGCATTATAACCGAAGTGGATACATGACACATACATACATACATACACACACACACACACACACATATATATATATATATGTATATATATATATATATATATATATATATATATATATAAAGAGAGAAATTGAAAGATTGAGTAAGGACTAAATCCACAACAAATAAAAGCTGTTGTATTTCTTTGAGCAAACATAAGTGTATCAAACGTATTTCGTAAATAGGCCAATCATTAATCGAGAGGCAAATAAGATTAGATCTACTCCTTAATGTCTCATCATTTTGATATTCCTCTTGAGCATCTCTCACATTTAACACGATTTATTTTATCACAGTGCAAAGCAATTTAAAATGAATACATCTTCATCCTCAGGCACTTCTAATATGCCCTCTTCCTCGGGCGATTTTCTTCTTTTTTTTTCTATAACAGAAAATATTTTATAATGCAATTTATAAAATTTCTTTCTTTCTCAAAAACGTCATGCCTTGCTACAGTTCAAGTTATATGTATACAATACAAATATATTCTAATCATTATTCCAGCATTCCTATAATAAGTAGAATGAAACTAATAAAATGCCCTTTTTTCAGGTTGATAAAAATATTTTTGAAAATGACTTTTTATAATCGAATGTAATCAAAATAAAATTATAAAATCTGTGTTGTTTCTCGGAATTTAATTTGGATTTGCATCAGCATATAAACTAGATAAACTGACGTAATAAATTAAACAAACTATGCCAATCAATTTTGATGTAAGTTGTTTGAAAAATTTTATAATTTATTATTGTCATATATTTAATTTTAATTAACATATATAATTAATTCATGTTACATTATTTAATCAGTTACTTCTTATGATTAATGTTATGGCTATAATTATTTTTATGAATATATTGTATTAGTTTATGCTATAATATTTCATTACTTTTACTTATTATATATAACAATTACTTATTATTATTGTTATATAGTTAGTCGATTTTCATTAATATTTAAAATTTTATGCTATAGTATATAAGTATTACTTATTATATTACAGATTTAATTACTTTTAATAATATATATTAATGTCATATTATTTAATTAATGATAACTTAATTTCATTTTTACGTCATTTATTTGATTACATTTCATTAATATATACTAAATTAATTAATGCTATATGATTTAATTAATATTTATTATTATGCGATATATTGAATTAATTTTCCTTTAAATATGTATGTATATATATATATAATTTGTTATATTATTTAATTAATTATTACTTATTATTATTTTATATATACAGGTTTTACAAAATATCTTTAGGCTTTTTCGAAAAACTTGGAAGAAATGGCAACTAAATATGTTCTTTATATTTATATAATTTTGTTATTTTAATAATAATAATAGTTTTATTAATGTCATGCTGTTATGTTTCAAATAACAATTAAGTTTGTTTTATGTTTGAGACCACAACTAAGACTGGAGAGGAAGTGAATATTCCTTGGTTGTCTTTGTTTCAAGGAATGGCGTCCATACAGTCATTTTGTAAACTTATTTTTTTATCAAGATCGACATATACAATTTTAATAACTTCTTTTTATTTATCTAAGAAGATTTCGGGCCCTATATATATATATATATATATATATATATATATATATATATATATATATATATATATATATACCATTATTTAGTTCTGGTCATAATTAAATTAGACCGGTACAAAGTGTTCAGTACAATTATATTGTAGAAGTTCTTAATATTTTTAATTTGTAAACGAGTTATAACGCAACCTAGGTTTCTACCTTTCGGTTTTTTCAGCCAACTTACAATAACTTATTATTATTCAGCAATTGCAAATCACCTGAAACACTGAAAGCTGCTTCAAAACTCGTTTACAGATTATCTATATATATATATACTCCTTCTACAGAGCGCCCATAGCTCAGAGATAGAATTGCCGACTGACGCCATCATACTGATGAGATGGGATACAGCGAAACAGATCTGTGTGCGTATGACTACGCTCTCACACCCTGATTGAGCACTCTGGAAGAATGGTAGACTTTGAAAAACAGTAGCTACTCTGGCATCTACGCATCGCTCATTCAGTACTGAATTAGAGCACTCTGGCTATTGGGCGTGTATAATGATAATATACACGCTAAAAAGTCTGCCTCCTTCTACCGAGCCTCCATAGCTCAGAGTTAGAATCGCCGAATGACGCCAGTTCGGTTGGGTTTCATTCCTGGGTAAAAAGCAATCGGATAGCTAATCGTACTGATGAGCTGTGATACAGCGAAACAGACCTGTCTGCGGAGGACTATATATATATATATATATATATATAAATATATATATATTTATATTAATATATATATATAATTTGGGCAGCAGTCCCCCATGGATACAAGTTTCTTAAATATAATGTCAACAGACATGGTACTGCAGTCTAAATTTTATTTTGATTTTTCTTGTATTCTTATAAGAATTTTCTTTCTCTACATAAATTTTCTACATAAATCTAGAAATATTCTGTATGACTGAGCGCATTCATCTATAGTTTTAGCCATTGTCAAGGATTTTTATATTTTTGCTTTCAACAGAATATATGAATGGTTTTATGTATCTATCTATACGTTTAGAAATGTTTTATTTTCCAAACATGGTCAGCACATCATGGCTGCTTTAATTGTTGATATTATTGAGTGTTTGCTTTTGTTCTTTTGTTTGTTTGCTTGTTTGTTTGTTTGTTTTTCAGTAATAATGTTTCCATTATTTTTAACCAGTTTTATTTGTAGAAGCGACAATTATATTTGTATTATCAACGAATATTTTTCCGATGGTGTTTGGCAAGATATTGTATGTATTTAAATGATATCTAACTGAGCTATGTTTAGAGAGATATAACGTGAGCCTTCTTGTTCGACATGTAATATATCGAAAATAATTATTTATGAATTTAGATTGATCACGAACACAGTATCTTCAGGGAATATATATATTATCTGTACATACATTGATTGGCAGATACGTTTTCAATTATTCGTTTTGCTCTATACCTTGATAGATATACATGTATACACAAATTTTAACTAATACACACACACACACGCACACACACGCGCACACACACACACACACACACACATATATATATATATATATATATATATATATATATATAAATAGATATAATTTATAACATAAATATGTTATAACATTTTGTTGTCATATTATAAAATATTTATGTTATAAAGTTTAAATAAATGTTATTTATTAAATAAATTTCATTTCAAATAAATATGCTCTACATTGTACTGATCACTTTTTAAAGAATAGTGTTTCTTTGGGATACGGAATTTTATTCTAGCCATACCTACCTTATACATGAAATATATATATATATATATATATATATATATATATATAATTGTAAACTTTCACTATACTCGTTTCGAAAAACCCTCCGGAAGGAAAAAATATGTTTGTAAAAAAAGAAAGAGCTAAGCACGTGAACATCAGTGAAAGTACGTAGCCCAAAGAAAAAGCCCGAGACAAGTAATCTATAACAAAAAAACACTCAATACGTAAGCAGATCAGAAATAGTAAATAACCTAAAGAGCCAACAAACCTAGCAACCTTCTCTGAAGATCCGGTTAGGTGAAACTTGTTAGGTTTGTTGGCTCTTTAGGTTATTTACAAGGTATATATATATATATATATATATATATATATATATATATATATATATATATAAACGAGTTATTACGCCACCTAGGTTTTTACCGTCTGGTGTCTTCAGGCGATTTGCAATCACTGATTTTATCGCTCTTTTGTTCTTTTTTTAAGAACAGTCACGTAAGAGGGATGTTTGTGAAGGCTCACGCAACAGAAAAATTTTGAAGGCTCACGCAATAGGAAAATTTTGAAGGCGTAATTTTTTAAATCAAAAGAAATTATAAGGTATTCATTCATGATTGCATGAACCTAATCGGTATTTTATTGTTTAGTTAGATAGTAATAATTTCTGTTCTTTTATTCAATAATCAATTTTTGTTTGGGAATAACGTGATCGCTAACTTTTTTCCTGGCACAGTCTACATATTTTGCCAGCGTTTTAAAGCTTGGCTCTTTTCACTATACTCCACTTTATATATATATATATATATATATATATATATATATATATATATATAGTATAGTTAAGTATTTGAGCTCCGACAGTGAGTCACTTATTCAATTTTAACGATGGTCGATTTCTCAAAGAATTTTCTTCATAATATCTGTCTGGGGGGGTGTAAAACATTTCTAAAGAGCCTGAGTGGTAGGCCAGTCGTTTATCAAAACCTGGCGAATGAACTTTGGTAGACAAAACCATTCGCTGTTGATGAATGTGCTAGGCGAGAATCACAAATAATTGTCATCGGTGTTTTGAGCATACAAGATTTGCATGCTCAAATCATACTAGATACCTCTTCTCTTACGTGTCGTGTCCATTCAGGTCGTAAGTGAGTATCTTAAAAGCTTTGTCTTTTTAGTGTAGTCATTGTTTAGAAAATCTGAACGTTCATGATTAAACGTCTGGGAATCGAGATGCTTACACACACACACACACACACACACACACACACACACACACACATATATATATATATATATATATATATATATATATATATATATACGCGAATGATTGTTGCTTTTCCCGAGAGAAAAGTGTATATATAAAAAAGGCAAAAAGAAAAAAAAGAAAAAACGACAAAGTTTTTGGTTATCAAGCGGATTTTTATTTAGTATATGTCGTTCCAAGTATTTCGCATCTTGTGACCATCTACAATCTAATTATGAATGATCGTATTTTTTAGCACTGGTCTTAGATTAAATTTTTAACTATTGTCTTTAGTGTGTTAGTAGTCATTCAAACCTGTCTGAGATTAGCTGAAAAATTGTTCTATTGGTTGATGGCTAATAAAATAATTAACTTTAATTAAACGGGGGAGGTTATCTTTCTTCTTATCTCCCTTCATATCTTTCGTAACGTCTTCCTTCCTTCCTTCCTTCCTTCCTTCCTTCCTTTATTCTTTTGAATTGTGTTTTTTTGTATTTTTTGTATAGTTATTTCTTTCATGTTTGTGTAAATGTGTCTGTACGTGCGTGTGCGGGAATGCGTGTGTTGTATACT